>OZ037782.1:2836590-3079090 GCA_964035525.1 Porites cylindrica
TCCGATCGGCCGTGATAAAAATTCCGTGTATTTTAAATTCTTCGAAGGACAATTTTGTAAAGCCGGAAAAGCCTTCCTTTGTCAACTTGAAGAAAACTAAGGATTCTATTGAAGATTCATTTCCCATCTGTGTGTTTTAGCGATGTATTTTTAACTTTGAAATTCGAAACACTGGTCTTGTTTACAATCGCCATTGAGCTGTCTCACTTCTGTCTCACTTTTGACGATTTTTGTCTAGGCCTCACATTTTCGCATGGACCACGTGACCCGAGACGCCTTGGCCGCGAGGAAAAATGAGGCCTAGGGACTAGGCAAGCACATGACGAAGTTCTCTCTCTACTTGTCGTTTACTATTTATAATACAAAAACTAGTAGCTAATTCATGCTAGATTCATGCATATGAAGTATTTCTGCTCATTTCTGAATATGAGAAATTGTCACCTTGAATTTGCCGTATGGCGCATTAACCGTAAACGTGAATCTAAGGCTATGTTGACACTATACTGGAAAGCTTAAAACTAAAAAGCTATCCAGTATGATATCAACATCTATCCGATGTAACTCTCCACTTTAGAGATCGGCGCTGCGCAGCTTCGCTCCGTTACAGAAATCGCGCCGAAATCACCGTTCCCTCGTGTGAACAGAAGCCCTATCCGATATAGTTTTCGTGCCGGCGCAAAAGCTATCCGGCATAGTGTCAACATTTTCTTAAACTCACTAATATTATCGCGCTTTTTAAAACTCGATCCCAGCGGTGACCAGTTTTGAGGATCGCCGAAGAAAAGAGAGTTCGACAGAGTTCCCAAACCAACACCCCAAAAATTTGAAAAAAAAGGGTTAGAGAGATAAGTTGTATTGGAATACGTATACCAATGAAATGTCGATCTTAAGGAAGAAAAGCCACTGGACTTTGGATGTTTTTTATCTGCACATGGATGGATTGTTTTCCATTAAGATCAAAGTCGGTTATAACGCGGATATTTTCTTAATGGGTTATCGGCTTATTCATGATTGGTTGCTTACTCAGGCCACTTAAGGCTTGACTATGTAATTAAATATGCATATTTTGATAAAATGCTATTTAGAACGGTTTGCTTCTATCAATGATCCTGAAAATTGAACTACAAATGTAGCTTAATGGCCTTAGCAATATGAGTACATTTCGTCACGTGACTGATAATTGAGAATTAACGGTCAAAATATTTAATCTAAAATGAGAAAAGGGTAATGAAAGAGCAACAAGTTCTTCTAGGTACATTTCAGAGGCTATTAAGGTTAACGTGCGTACGTTATATAGGAATCGGTAAATAAAGGGAAAAGGGTCACGTGACTTACGAATTAGTTAAATAGCTAATAGGATAAATAACATTTCCAATCATACAAAGCGAATTTACGATTTACACTGTTTAGGTAACATTTTGGTAGTGAAAATTCCTAAGATTAAGGTTTGCAACCCTTCCCCGTTTAGGAAAACGTGTTTTGTAACGTCATTGACGAAGCGATGTCACGTGTTATTTGGAATAACGTTTCACGTGATTTTTTCGTTGAGACACATTTGTAGTTCACTTTTCAGGAGCATTGATGGAAGCAAACCGTTCTAAATAGCATTTACTAAAATATGCATATTTAATTAGGTAGTCATGCCTTAAGTGGCCTGAGTATTTTGACGCTATCGCGGTTTTGACTTTTTTTCATGAAGTGGATTGAACAGTATGGTGAACTAACGTCATTTTTTTATGCGCCTGTCCTGTTTCCGTTGATAAACTGCGTCATAAACTTTGACAAAGTTACAACGAAATTTAACATCTTTAAGAAAACACCACGCCCAAAGAAACAAAAATCAAAAAGAACAATATTAATCTCACGTCAAGGGAAAAGATTATCCAAGCAAAATTCAAACAATTTATGAATTTTATATTCTACAAATGAGGTAATTATTATTTTATAAGTAAGGTTATTGTCGTCAGCAGCATTGGCAAAGATGATTGAGATAGCGTGTCAGCGATAACAAGGGTGAAGCCCTTGCGATCCTTTACCCTGAAACTGTACAACATGCTTTGCAGACGACGGGGAGCAAGTGCAAGGGAACGCTTGAAAATCGCCTCCAAGGGCTTATGATTGGTATGTACTTTGATGTCTCCTTTGCCAAACAGCAATTGATCGAACTCCTTAAAGGCATGGACGATAGTCAGGGTCTCTTTCTCAATCAATTTTATGCGTATTTCTGTTCTGTGGGCTCGCAGTAGAGAACTCAAACTGTAGGCAACAGTTTGTCACTCAATTTAAGAAATGTTTGGTGACACTAGACTCGATTCTCCCAGTGCTATTTAATCCCTGGGTCGACGGCCCGGCACAATTTCCACTCTTCTTTTCTCCCGCGTTTATTTACAGGTTAGGAATCTTTATTACAGCAAGGGTTATGTTCTGATGCCCTTTTTACTGTCAGCGCACTTCAGCCATAAACAGTAAGGGGTTAAAGCAGTATGCCCAGCCTTTACCCATAGGAATAACTTTTATTGGGATCAAGCACTGCACTACAATGATGTGCCAGACAGAATGGCCTGATAGAAGGTGACGGCCGTACGCCCATGAATGATAGAAACATGGGAAAACAGAGAAAAAGTCTTTTTTTTAGCAATGCGTATATTCAACTTAATTTCTACCTGTTTCTATAAGCGTTTTAAAATCCATTGATTTTTGTCGGTCGTGAACTGGAACCAGGTTGTTTGATACTCATTGCACCAAGATGTAGCCCATGCCTCTAATATCTCAACCGCCATTGTCTGCGTGTTTTGAAAGTTTTTCTCCTGGGCAATCTGAGGTGCGCTCAGGAACGATGACTACTTGTTGCGTGGTGAACGCGAACATGGACCAGTCAGGGGATCCGGGTAATCAATATTGCATGACAAAACATGGCTCTTCCTACCCTCAGATAGTCTACTGTTTGCGTGTGAGCGGGTTTGGAATTATCCAATGGATGAGCGTGTATAAAATGATCGCGTTCACCACGCAACACGGAGGCATCGAGGTTCCTGAGCGCACGTCAGATTGCCCAAAACCAAACACTTTCAAAAAAATTTCCAACAAAACACAGCGCAATGCCCATGACGAGGGGAAAAGATAAGAGACTAACCTCGCCTTAAGGATTTGGCGCTCTCATGACGGGTGAATCGGTGCGCGGTTCTTTGATGCGGGAGAGATTTGTAACCTGAGACTGCAAACAGTCACCTGCCTTGCTTCGCTTTATGTAGGAAAACAACACCGAACAAACAACGAGCCGCAAAACAGTATAAAGTGGCCATGAATTGAGCCCAGGTTACTCAGAAAAACCAACAACAGAACCAAGTTTCCGTAAATATAATTTATTCTTATATTTGTGCCTATATTTCTACGTTTGAACAACTATATTGAATTTCTCAAACAAAGTCTTTAAATCGTTCATACTATGCAAACCAGTATCGACACTAGCGGTAATTTATGCACCGAGCTTGGGTCGCCTGTAGTTTAAAAAGGAAAAAATGGTGTACGAGACGTACATTTAGTGCCGCGCTGTATTCATTTTGAGTAGAAACCAACTAGCATACTATCTCGACCTCTGCAATGTGACTGGCTAACATACTCACTATCTATTGATACGTAGTGAGAAGCGCGTCGGTATTTTGAGCAAAAACAAATAGAGATCGGCGTGGCCCAACTTTGTTTATCGAAATCGCGCCGAAATCCCCGTTGTTATGTGTGAACAGAAGCTCTAGTGTCCGGTATGATTTTCGTGCCGGCGCGAAAGCTGTCCAGTACAGTGTGAACATAGCCTAAGTTTCGATAAGATGGGAAAAGATTCCATAATCTGAACTAGCCATGAATTAGTTAGTTTGATTCTGTCAACAGGTTGTTTTGGATGTTATGGCTTATTTCCCATAAAAGTTGAATTATCAATACTGTTGTCGTTAGGAGTGGTGTGCCAGCATTTTGGGCCTTTTTAAGGACCAGGTAAGTACCAGCCAAATTGTGGCTCATAAATAAAATGCGCGGGAAACTTTTTAATTTATGCTAAACACGGCCAGGCAAGAAATAGTAATGAAGTCACGATAAGGAGGCCTGTCAACGTCTATGTGGCAGTTTAGCAAGCCCATTGTGTTTTGAACATACAAGCCCCCACGGCAGGTACTAGTAATGACGTCACGACACCATAAGGAGGCCTGTCGACGTCTATTTGACAGTTTAGCAAGGCCACTGTGTTTTTAACATAAAAGCCCCCATGGCAGGTACTAGTAATGACGTCACGACACCATAAGGAGGCCTGTCGATGTCTATTTGACAGTTTAGCAAGCCCACTGTGTTTTGAACATAAAAGCCCCCATGGCAAGTACTAGTAATGACGCCACTGCTTGATTCAATGAAAAGACTTTAATCAATAGCTCAGTACCATCAAATTCAGGACGAGACACTACATATGTTGCAGAAATACAGCTTTTAATGAAAACAATAACAGTATAACATCTAAGAACAGGTCTTAGAAAAAGTAGCTTTTGCAGCTAGGCTAAAGGAAGACGACGGCGAATTATTTTGCCCTTTGGGTGATTCCTGCTGAAAATTAATTCAAGCGCCGATTTTAGCCGCAATTTATGGCGTTTATGCAGTTGTTTTCATAGGGTTCATGTAGGCTGGTGCATGCAATGAAAACTTTAATCTCCTCAGCCAAGAGCCATATTTGTTATCATTTATTTATACTATTTTACATTTCTTATTTTTACATTTCAAATTTCTTTCCAATCACTACTTCAACGGTTTTTGTTTTCAACGTTCACTTTTTTCTCATTTAAATTTTCTCGTGTTTTTGTAGTATCATATTGCACGCTATTCTTTAGTTTTCAAATTGTAACGTCAAATTGTCCGCCTCTTCATTACATGAAAACCTAGGCCTAAAGAAGGAAGGTCGTGCCTTCCAAAATATTGGTAAAAATAGATATATATTCCCGACTGTAAAATCAGCCTTGCTTCTTTTGTTTTATAGTTTCACGATACTGACGATAGCTTCGCACAATTTTCGTCGTAGTTTGCGTCGAAAAATTGGAGGAGATTTAAAAGCTACCAAGAGCCTTAAATCAATAGGAGAGAGGAAAAGTGCCTGCTGTTTTTAGTTTTAAAATATCCAGATATTTTTGAAAACGGAGATAAGTTTATCGGTTTTCAAAAATGTACGCGTCCACATGAAGTGTATTTGAATCGTTTTCTCCCGACGATGAAGTACGATAACATTCCTTACAGAGCCTGCGTTAAGGTTAGGAGTATATGATGTTTGACATCATTGTATTCGAAAGCGTTCGCCGGGTTTTGACCGTCCACGTGTAAACGAGAACCGGCGTTTTCAAAAACCGCTACCTTAGGGACCGTTTTCGAAAACTTGCTTTTCATGGTGTCCGAAAACGCCGTTTTTACGTGTGGACGGACGTAAAAGGGAGATAAAAAAATATCCGGATACTTGTGGACGGGGCCCGAAAGTGGAATCAATGCTGTCCAGGTGGAGGATATTCACTTTGTAATTGATTTGAGTCCCCCACTCCCCCGCTAACCTCTCCCTTCACCCACCACACAGCAAAACAAGCCAGCATTATGAGGGTGTTGAGGCAGCATGGTATTTTCAGTTTCCTTGTAAAGTTTAGAGACTTAGCTATTCTCCTGTATCTAGGTAGCCGACCCAAGTCTCTGCCCGACACTGCCTTGGGCCTCTGGCTCCAGCAAGAAAAGACGGTGAGAAGGGTACGCCACAGGGTAACCACAGAAAAAGTGTACACAGGTAAGCCACTCATATTGCTAACTGGGACCGAACATAGTGCCTTTGGACTTTCAGATTGTTTTCTTGTTGTTGTTAACGAGCGGACAAGTTACTTGTCGCACATAATAACGCCGATGAGGTGCCTGGTTATTTCGGGGACAAAAAATGCTACTCGATCGAAGAAGGTCTAGAGATAATTAGGATGGCATTGATTAAGCACGATCAAGCCATCTTGTTTACATGTGACACAACTCAGCCTCTACCTGTTCCACTTAAATGATCAGGGAGGCACATAAATTGCTTGTTTGGGAGCTGCTTCATACAAGACGATAGTCTAGTCTGGAGGTCTAACTCCAGTTATACAGGAAATAATCGTTTATGGTCTGTCACCTTTGAATTGATTGCAAAATAGGGTGACAGCGTCAAGAGATGCCCGGATATTACGAAGTGAATTACTTAAGACAATATCATTTTAATTCTTGGAAAACTGAAAAATGCTTCAGCGCTAGGACTTTAGACATCAAAACACTTGATATTAAGCACATTTTTCCTTTAAGGTTACATAAAAGAAAGTGTTTTAAGAGGGTGTCCATGAGAAAACCAGGCAGAACCAGGCAGGGGGTGATAAAGCTCAAATCACCGATTTCGCTCAAACTTGGCACAAATGCTAGGTATCAGGAGTTAGCTTATGTGACAGAATGTCAGGTCAAAATATTAAATTCCCTGGGAGATCCGGGCTCCCCCTGTAAAAATCGCCATTTTGCCCGTTTATGCATAATTAATTAGCTAACTTTACGATGCCAGTGCAACAAACACAAAAGCCACCTGGAGCTTGAATGCACTGAGAAATATTCTGACATCATAAGAATTTAAGCACAATAAACTGTTTAAAGTCGCCGATTCGATTTCTTCCCTCTTAGCCCCCTTAAGTTGGGTCATCATTTCCAAGTTTTGAGTAAGACGTAAAATTAGGGTATTTTATTCCCAAATATCTCTGATGAGCAACCGCTTATCTTTATAACTTTTGCATGAGTAGTTAAAGCCATCTTTTAAGTTGAGAAAAAGATCATAAAAGGTTTGGGCAATTCCCTTTCTTCCACGTGTTGACATAAACTGTTCATGTGACTGAACGACTTTTGCATATTTCATCAAAATTCAGGCCCTCACAATATTCGTGTGTTTGCCTTTGAATGAGGAGAAATCGAACAAAAAAACTCATCAGACAATGATTTAACATTAATAAGGGTAAAATCATAAAAATTATTGTGCAAGAAACCCTAACGATGATTTTTGATAGCTATATACGCGATCTTTTCAAGTAAAAACAACATACAAAGATTTAATTCACAGTTCTACTTACTTTCACAATTTCGCCCTACAAACAATATAAACGATCAATAAAATCCATATACGTATCTCTTAGATGTCTCAACTGCTAGTTTGTGCCCGCTTTGATTTGTTCTTCATGCCACCTTCGATGTCCAGCTCAGCGTAGTTCAGCGTCGTGACTCCCTGTACGACTAAAATTCCTTAGCCATCAGTTTACGCACCAAAATCCAAATCAAGTTGTTTTAGGACAAAACAATACGAAAGGTAAAAAGCCGATTCTTAACCCATTGAAAGAATTATTTCTGCCACTGTTGAAGTTCAATTCACATGTTGCAAACGTCGGACATCTTTGACATTAAATGGAGCCCGCATTTTTAAGCAGCGGTTGCCACCACGCGGAAACAT
This sequence comes from Porites cylindrica, assembly GCA_964035525.1. Lineage (NCBI taxonomy): Eukaryota > Metazoa > Cnidaria > Anthozoa > Scleractinia > Poritidae > Porites > Porites cylindrica. Next base: position 2,844,098 of record OZ037782.1, read on the forward strand.
AGTATCGGGAGTCAGGAACCAGGAGCCAGGAGCTAGAGTTCAGTGAACAAAATGACTTTCCGACATTCTCTGAAATTATTTCATTGTTATTGTATGCTGATAAATAATTTAGAATTCCAAATCTATTGGCAACTTTACCCAGACCATGATTATAAATGATCCCCCATGTCTTCTCAAACTCGGAGATAGAAGTCGTTTTGTCTTCGTGTTTTGGAAAGAACTATTTTTTCTATTTTAGTTGCACGTGAAATAGCAGCGAAGTGAAGCCGGATGTTGGTACAGACCAGTTCAAAGAGACAAATAAAGCGTGAGACACGTCCAGATTGGCTTGCGACAAGAATTCCATTTTTTTTTCATACTGGAGTCCCTTCTCCCCGGGGGAGTGTCCAAATTGCGTACAAATGCCCTACCCTACTGGCACCAGATTTGACTGTCATAAACAGTGAATTTTTTTATCTCGCACGGTCTTTTGGGGGTCTTATAAAGCCTAACTGTGGCACTAATGTTCCCAGGTAGAATTCAAAATATACCACACTTTCACATTGAGTTAGATATTTTTCTCAAACAACTGCTTCCATACGTTTAACACCCTTCCCACATTCCTTCCGAGAGATACTTCAACTGTAATACTTCGATTTCAAATTTCTCACCCTACCCAGGTAAGGTCAATTTTCTCGTCCTAGACATCGATCTAGGAAGGGCCTTTTTGCGTACTCTTGGGCACCAAAACCAGTTTAGTGCCCAGCCGTGTGCCGTGCTTAGGCAGGCAGATGTTGAATTATGGACAGACACAACAATTAAGTTACAGACATTTGATGTTCCGGTCCGTGCGTGGTCGGAAGACACCCAGTAAATAATGCCCATGGGGTTGTCCAAGGAAAATTTGAGTTTTACGAGAGTCGAACTGCAGGAGGTCTTTAACGAGGAAAAGTGCGGACACATCTACTTTTTGGAGTGAATGTACTGCATGCAATTTTTAAGTTACAATATACTATAGATAAATCTAATTTGTTTCTAAAGTTCCTCTCATACTCCGTGTAGCTTAGGACATACAGGGAACGCAGAGATCAGACCATTGCATCATGGAAAATTCTCAATCAGACTGTCATCGTAAAAAGTGGTCGCGGTCGTTTACTGGGTGTGGATGTGTTCGTTTACAGGAGGTTCCAACTACAAGCGCTTTGACTGGATAATATTTGGTGTGTTGAATAAGTGATCGCTTATTGGGAAGTGGTCACTTAAGTTGGGTGGTCGCACGTAGGTTCGACTGTGCCTCGTTAAGCAAAAATTTGTTAAAATGTAAGAGAAATCCTAAAATTGTAATACAGTGTACGAGGGCGCCCTCGGGACGAGAAAAAGGTGTCCTTAACTGAATCTGGCCGCTTACAAGAATGAATCTCATATGCAGCATAGTTGTGCAAGTGGAATTTAGCCACTTTAAAAGTGGTGTAAAGGTTAGATAGCCGCTTACGGAAGCTCCTCCCACCTACAAATTAACACTGGCAATAGCAAAAAACTGTTTTTTAGTGTATGGTTACGCTGATGTTCTTGCCTTGTTGTAATTTAGGTAAAAGCATACAATTCAGTTTGTATTTTCAAGTGTAACCGGACGAGTATGTGAAAAAACGGTAACTCTGAAACGGATATATAAGAATGATTCATAACAGTGACAAACAGCCATATGACTGTGAACATGATATGAAAAAAAAAAAAACAACATTCAGAGGCGGATAAGATTTCTTTCGAGTGTCTGCTTAGGAGAGCTTTAAATCAAAGCTAACATCTAATTCGCCGGTAAACCCTTTAAGTGTCCGCGGTCGCCTACGGGAATGTAAAAATCCAGAGTTTGTGTGGGACTTGAAACGGGATTTTGTGATGGCGGTCGTAAGTAGAGCTATTCGCTATATACGAGAGTGTCCGTTAAGAGAACTTAATCTACTGTATGAATCCGCAAATGACAGCTTAAATGAGAAGTGAATATAGTGTATTAGTCTGTGTTCAAGAAACTGTTCTCTTACACCTTCCTTATAGCCAAAGAAGTCTAGCCGACTTTTTTTGCAATGTATTAGTGCCCCCTTTTGGGTCTTTTGTATTCCTCCGAAGTTTTCCTCAACACGTTCATAAACGGTTATTATTATATTTTTGTAGTCAATAATATATTCAGATACAGATACCAACCTGTATAGTTGTAAGACTACGAGAATAAAATACAACTAAGTAAGTAATTATACCCAGTGGCAAGTCATTAATTGTCTAAAAATTGCACGGCACGGTCTGACTACAAAAAGGGCTATTATGGACCATTATTATCATGGTAATTAATGTCAACATCGAATAAACTCAATATTTCAAGTAACACGACTTTCACAATCTATTTTCAACACACCAGTTATAACAGGATATTGGCGCGTACAACAATAGATAGCGTATTCCGCATTCCGGAGTCCGGTAGTCCGGCGTCACAGATTCCATCTTTTTGGCAGAGTCGAAAGTCAAAGATGGAGGATGTTCGAGCAGGTGGTTGTTTTCTATAGATATAGACGGCTTGTCAGTGATCCTTCTTGTCCTTTGAGAATTATTTTGTTCTTTCTGACTACAACTTATTTCAAAGACTTCCAATGTTCGGTGAAAAGCCGACACTTTTAATTCTGCAATGTTTCAAGACGTTTCGATTTCATTACCTCGTCACGAAGTAACGCCACAAAGGACCAGACGAAACTGGAGCAGCAAATCTGGACTAAAGCACCTGAGAGACGTGTATGTAACATTTATTCACTATCTTTTATCCTTGTTGAGTCTTGTTTCACCTACAAGTTGGACCGATCGAAGTTTTGAACTAACTCTTTTGCTCCTTGTGTTTACTCAAGCGTTCCATAAAATATCCATCCAAACGTCCATAAATAACACAGAAAACATGCCTCAGGTGACACGTTCTAACAATTCCGCTATTAGTATCGATAATGACGCATCTGATTTGTGACTTCTCGCCAACTTTGTGCTATTTTTGTTTAAAAAAACGAATGTTGCGTTTCTTCCAATTTTGGTCAAATGACAAATAAGCGTCAAGTCAGATGTACATAATATGTAATTATTGATAAAGTATGAGATTGCCCAAATATTTTATGATTGATTTGATAACTTTAAAGATGTCTTTCAAAGAATATGTGAGAATTAAGTACATAGGTTGTTGCTCATGGGAGATGTTAGCCACTAAAATACCTTAAATTTAGGGTTTGGTCAAAACAGTGAGAAGATGTCCTTACTTTAGGCTTAATAGTAGGAAGAGTTTGAATTAGAGAGTAAAAATAGATTACTGAGTATTAAGTTTGATAAACATAGAAGATGATAAAGTTGATTAGATTTGAAGTTGTCTTTTCTTCTTGTTGAACAGCCAAACCAAAGTCAGCTAATTAATTATGCAAAAATGAGTAGATTTTGTCGTTTTTAGGGGGGGTCCCTGTAAATCCCAGGGAATTCAATATTGCGACCTTCTTTTTGGTCGAGGTTAATATCTCACCACACCCATCAATTGTGCCAAGTTTGAGCGAAATCCGTGATTTGAGCATTATCACCTCCTGCCTGGTTCTCTCATGGACACACTCTTAAGTTTTGATTGACAAATTTGTTTTCTGTTCACGTTTTCTGTTCCGTGGATTGTAAAGCCAAGGTCGCAGGAAGAATAAAAAGTATTTGAATCTTAACTATACTCCGCTACAAATTAAATGTCAAAACAATTTAACCCTGACAAATGTGATAACAGTCTGAGGTTAAAGCATTTGATAAAAAAAGAGCTGAAAGAAAAGACAGTTGACTTGAAAGAGCAGGAATGAACATTTTTATCGAGTCTTAACTAAACTGGGAACTTCAAGCGTTGAGTAGTTATTAACTGTACGAGGGGAAGGAGACTGTGTTGGAGAAAACAATAACAAAAATCAATATCGGTTTTAAGTTGATTGCGGTTAAGTCGTTAATAAAAACATGTTTAAGCCTTTAAGGGCCACTTGACATTAACAAACTACTGTACGTAAGATCCTGAATTAGTATGAACGTGACAAAATGTTCTTTTCAAGACGAACGTGCCTTCAAGTCGTTGTACCATTCTAGGCTGTTAGCATTGTGGTCCATGTTAATTAATGCTTCAAACACCATGCATAAATTATTATCCTTATTATGTTATTCTTTGCAGGAAGTGGTCAGAAATTCTAGGTGACAACCTGCAGAACGAGCCTCGTGGAAGCGAAACGAGATTTAAAATGGAACAAGGAGCAGGTCGGGTAATGGACGTTGTACATCCAGCTCAGCTTAATTCTAGACAAACGAAATAGAAGCTTCTCACAGGAATCAATTCTGGGGAAAATTATAGAGTTAGTGTGCGAAGCAATCGGTTTGGAATTAGTTTCAGTTTCCAACAGGAGGAAGTCACCCACACGCGTGACACGCGTGATAAAATAGCGCGCTTAACGTGCGAGAATCCGCCACGCATTGAGCTATTTGCGATTTGTGAGCAGCGATGCAAGTAAAAACGCGAATGCTTTGCAGTCTGCCTATTGCTACGGTCCCGTAGTCTTAAGTAGTCGTTTGGCAACTCCGGCAGCCTCAAGGCAATTTCTCCAGCCTTTTTGAGGGGTCTATCTGCAAGCGAAATCTCTCAAAAGTGAGGATGGGATGAGGAGAAGGAATGGAAGAAAGGAAAGTTTAGAAATGAAACCCTCCCCCCTTCATTGCTACCAATAACTTGCTCGTGGCCTACAAATTCAGAGAGAGAGACGGACCTCTCCACCCCCAGGTGACGCCGCTGCGGCTCTCAGCGCCAAGGGTCAGCGAACAGGCAAATGGTGGACGAGTCTGTCGATGCTAAATCTCAGACTCTACTTAGTGCTGTTTACTTAACTCCTCGGTACTGCTACCCTATTATTCTAGACACTTTTTTTGTTTATTTCGGACAACTCGTACTCTTCTTCTTGTTCTTCTTGTTCTTCTTATTATCCTTTAATCATAATCATCATCATTGTTAGTATTAATTTTGTCAGGGGCCCGCTCCTGGTAATCTGTTGTAAAAAATACGTTCAGTACAAATGAAGCTGTTATTGTTATCAGTGAAAAAAAAAACTCACCTTGTCCCACCCATCACTTTTTCCCTAAAACAGGTGTGCCTAGGCACAAACCTCTGCATCGCTTCTCCTTCTGAGGTGACAACAATCAGGAATTTAAAGGGGCTATGTCACCCAACACGCATGCGCGAGCCAATGAAAACAAACTTGAAAAAGACAGCCCAACTTTTTCAAGTTGTGTCGGAGATTTTGGAAGGCTGTTTTTATCTGTCTAAATCTCAGCCATCGTTCGATAGTTAGCGAAGTTTTGTATTAAGAATCATTCTATGGTGATTACAGAACAATTTTTTGGCGTTATTTTAAAATTGTTTGCCTGTGGAATGTTTTTACGTGGATTTACTGTGTCCTCTTATCAGCGGCCGTTGTAATGGCAGAGTTAATGACGGCTACTCCACAATGAGTGATGGAATCTTTGATGGAATCTTCCCTATAGTTCACAGGACCTTTCTATTGAGTTATTTTAGAGGCTGCTGGCTCTTGGATTTTTCTTGTGCTCAAAGTATGTGGGCATATAATGAAGCGGCTATCGAGTTGGCGGCGGCCGTTTTTTGTAAACGATTACAAGAGCATCAGGCCATGAGTTTCGTGACGAAACTAAACTCCTGGCGAAGGAAACATTCTAAAATTCGGCTAGATTCCTTCTTGTATTTATCTCGATTCACGGCAAAGATAAACACGACCGTTTGCTCGTCCAGATTGTTCTCAACGGACTTAGAGAGGCACCTTAGTACGAGTTAGATCCTGTAAATGCCATGTTTTTGAACTGTTTGTGTTGGAGCATAATTTTGGAAAATAGCAGAGTTTGCTTTCCCTTTTTATCAACGGACTGCTTATAGTGGAGTAGTATACCAATGATGCTGGGTTTTTCTCGACGTCGCAGTGATTCGGCACGATCGAACAATTTTGCGCGATAATGTCAGGAGTACCCAACGAACATTTTTCGCAAAATTGATTATACGATGTTGTAAACGCTAGCAAAGTGCTTTTACGTCAACCCATGTTAATATTTAACTTTCCTGGGAAAAAAATACCCGCTCTTCACTGCTAGCCAGCAAGACTTTCAGAAAATAAAAATCCCAGCCAGCAATCATGTTTGACGGTTTTTTGCCAGCCAGCAATGTTAAAAAAACAAAAATTACGCAATCCCAGCCAGAGTGAAACGGAATTCGGTGTTTGCCAGCCAGCGGTAGCAGAAGTAAGTTATGAGCCAGCCAGCAAAGTTTCATCTAACACATTGCCAAGAAAAACGTGTAAGTCAGTAGGCAAGATCTGTTTTACGTCAAATTTACATAATATAAAAGAAAAGCGTGTTTAACCTGTTTCACCCTTTTATCTAGTTGTCGGGTTTTTTTTTTTTTGAGATATAGGGAAAAGATCAGTGTATTTGTTTAGTATATATTATTCCCTATCCCTAAGAATTACATAACAATAACATAACAACTAAAGACATTCAGCGGTACTTACAGTTTTGGAATGTGGACTTGAGGAGTAGTCTTGAGTTTTTGCCAGGTAAACGATAAAAAGGAAGATCCCGATCTTTGTCCATAACACAATAACACGTAAAAAAAGTGATCATCGCAAAGCCTTAAGGCCAACTTTTTCCAACGATAATCGACTGAGGTGAAATAAAGTTTAAGAATAAACAACATAACGAGTAAGCTCGATCCACGTGTGGTCTCCTCTGCAAAATCACCCCAAATTCAGTGTAGACACATGCTTATCGCCAGCATTGTATGCCGTGCCTACTGTTACTCCGCAAAAAGTCTACACCAGAACTAATAGAAAGTTTCGAGTAAACAGGCTTTCCGTTGGAAACTTCTAACCACTACGGCTGAAAACCACGAACCCACAAAGTAAGGTAACGTTTGCGGTCTTTAACTCGAGTTTCAACGTGGGGAGGATGGTTTCCTCTTTCGTCATTTACGTAAACGCCTGACTACAAACAAGGACCTTTCTGTTGCGGTAAAAAAAAACAATACTGTCCATGCTTTCAAATACGCTATGGCAACAGTTTACTTTTTAAAGCCAGACTGATAACGTGTTCTTGTAGTATTTTTCTCCGCACTAGTAAGAGCTTGTCATCCTGAGTTTGATCTTACTCACTCATTTTTTCTGTGGTCAAGAAGCCATAATGGTATGTCGTCAGACAATCACCACAAAAGTTTCGCAGCAAAAGCCAGTAGTCGTAGGTAGTCAGTCAGGCAATCACCGTAAAAGTTTCACACCAGAACTGGTGCAAAGTTTCGCAGCAAAAGCCAGTAGTCGTAGGTGGTCAGTCAGGCAATCACCGTAAAAGTTTCACACCAGAACTGGTGCAAAGTTTCGCAGCAAAAGCCAGTAGTCGTACGTGTTCAGTCAGGCAATCACCGTAAAAGTTTCACACCAGAACTGGTGCAAAGTTTCGCAGCAAAAGCCAGTAGTCGTAGGTGGTCAGTCAGGCAATCACCGTAAAAGTTTCACACCAGAACTGGTGCAAAGTTTCGCAGCAAAAGCCAGTAGTCGTACGCAGTCAGTCAGGCAATCACCGTAAAAGTTTCACACCAGAACTGGTGCAAAGTTTCGCAGCAAAAGCCAGTAGCCTTAGGTGGTCAGTCAGGCAATCACCGTAAAAGTTTCACACCAGAACTGGTGCAAAGTTTCGCAGCAAAAGCCAGTAGTCGTATGTGGTCAGTCAGGCAATCACCGTAAAAGTTTCACACCAGAACTGGTGCAAAGTTTCGCAGCAAAAGCCAGTAGTCGTACGCGGTCAGTCAGGCAATCACCGTAAAAGTTTCACACCAGAACTGGTGCAAAGTTTCGCAGCAAAAGCCATTAGTCGTACGCAGTCAGTCAGGCAATCACCGTAAAAGTTTCACACCAGAACTGGTGCAAAGTTTCGCAGCAAAAGCCAATAGTCGTATGTAAGTCAGGAATGTTTTGTTTTGCAGTCAGACAATCACCTATAAAGGCATATAACCTTATGTCGTGCATGCGATGGTCGTGTGACATCTATAAGTTATAGAATCGAAGCGCAGTTGAAACAAATGTAAGTAAGATCACACCAAGGAAGGCAAGCTTATTTTGCTTTGGGTACAGAGAGACCCACCAAAGTAAAATAAATGCAGCAATACCTTTATCAGTTTGCTTGAAGCGACCGTCATAGTAAATTTGCGAACAGCAACAGTACTTCAGTTTTAATACAGCTACAGAAAAATTCTTGTAGCTTTTGGCAATAAGATAAGCTTAGGTGAAACCTTCTTCGGTACGTTTAAAAATCGAGTTGACGACGGCAAACGTGACGTAACTGCGTCCTACTGCGTATCTCGCGCTTCGCGCTCGCGCCTCTAAACAACCCTAAGCGCCTTAATGACGCCTTTTGCGCAGGCTACGGTTGAGTTGTGAGGGCGATTATTTTGTAGAAAGCAATAACTTCATGATAACCAGAAGAAAATAAAAACTCCAAAGAAAAATATCCTGTTCTTCACGACAAATTGTTGCGAAAAGAACAACCTAGTTGTCTATTAATTTGTTTATTCAATAGTCCAGTTTAAACCCTGCTTGCAGAAATTTTAGGAAAATAAGTAAATACTGTTCACATTTGTAATTTTCTTTCATTTTTTGGCAAGAAAATTGTAAACTATTTTTTATTCTTTTTTTCTACATTGGCCAAAGAGCCTCTCAAACGTAACCATGGCCGGTAACGCCCGCTGTCAAAATTGAGGTCCTACAGCCGGGAAACATCACCAAAAATATGTAATCTGAGTCACTGTGTTCGAAGATATGAATAAATTTGCTAACAGAGCTCTTACAATCTATACGATAAAAAGCTTTAAGAGCAAGAAATGCGTCAGCGTCAAAACAGATACTGGTATGAAAGTCAAAGAATGATAGCCGTTCGGGATTTACCCCGCTATACTACAATTTACTACACAGACGTTAGCATTGAAATGCAACGGCACACTTGGATGTTGCCTTTTTTAAAAACAACAGTTACTATAACGGACGCGAAATACATCAATATACGGGTAGTACAAATGTAAAATCTTCCTACCTTTTCTGATCCTAACAGATACCTGTGCAGTTGCTAAACGCCTTCCAAATGACCATAGATCGAGGAAGTTTCCCGTCCCGGTGAGCACATAACAAAAGAGAAATTGGTTCCAACGGAAATATTCCTGAGCGCGCAAACCTGGACAACATTGCAAACGAGCATACCGAATGAAATCAGTTCTGAGTTCACTCCGCTAAGAGGCCAGAGTGTATTATTTATTGGAGAGAGTTTTTGTATTCAATCGTCTCAATATTTGATGGCATTTATGTGCCTTAGCGAATGTTCTTAATGCGATACACATGCACGGCAACCTGACAAAGAAACACAACCATTTTGCTTACCTTTTGGCCGCGTTCACACCAGGTTTAAAGTAGAACGTAGGCCAGTAGCTGATATGTAGACAGGCATATTAAAACACGAACACACAAAAGTGTTTTCTATAAAGGATCGACAGCGAAACGACTACAAACAAAGCGGTGAGCGGTGCTTGACTCAACTCTGTCATTTTCTCACTACGTGTATCTTTTACAAGGTATTCACAGCAGGACGTTTTGCTTACACACCCAAACAAATTTCCGTTTTCACAGGCAAAAGGTGTCATTTCCACAGGTCGCGTGGGGTGATTTCCACGCGCACTTACTTGCTTCGCCCGCTCTAATATCCATATAAAAATTACAGTGCGATTGCCAGCAGAAAAAAATATACCTTTTTATCCAGCCAGAACCGGCATAAATTTTTCATATTTTCAGCTAGCAAGGCGCTCATTCAGATTTCCCAGCCAGCTAACTAGCCAATGTTTTTTTTTTTTCAGCTAGCTCAAATTCTGCCTGACGAGCGGGTATTTTGCCGAGCGGCTCCGTCGGGTACTCCTGTAATGTATGTTTCCCTAAGATCAAAACAAAGACTTGGTCTCTTGTTCTATCAGCATCTAAATTATAAAATCAATAGCGACAGACAAGTCTAATTGTTAATGATTTGAAACAGTCTTGGTCTTTATCTTCGGTCTAGCGTCTTTTGTAGCTCGTTTGTAAAATACAACTTCCATTTATTTTGTTGAATAAGACAATATTTTGTTGTTGAATTTTTGTTTGCGCTCTATTTTATAAATGGCATGCGTTTTTACTTCAAAACTACAAGTAAAATTGTCGTCGCAATTTTATTCTTGATCTAGCATAACCAGAGAAGAAACGTTCCATAAATTCTATCGAAATATCCCTTATCTAAACCCATTTCGCTAAACCTCTCTAAATTCGGAACCTTGGACGTGACAGATAACATGAAGAAAGTCACGCGTTAAAAACAATAGAATTTTGACAGTTGAAAGTAATTTGCATAACCTCACAGCGCACATGGAGAAAGTCACGCGTTAAAAACAATAGAATTTTGACAGTTGAAAGTAATTTGCATAACCTCAGAGCGCATGCTCTCCAGCTGACATAGCCCCTTTAAATGGTCTGCAAGACATCATTAGCGCTATAAATTGCACGTGCGCGTCACGTGAAAGAGGCTGCAGGCGTTTGTCCGCAGAACATGTGCACTTCAGAGGGACTAAGTACGAAACAAGAATCGATGTTGGTCAGTGCATTATATTAGGAGATGTCGTGTGCATGGTGAGTCATGAATAATGTTGTTAGAGAGCTTTAGATTTGAGGACGAGGATGAAATTTATCTTGAAGTTTTTCTCGCGTGTATTCTCAAAAATTATACACCCCAAGAAAGCCTTATTATTTTACTCTCCCGCTGATACAGTCGACTGCCGATAACTCGAACCCTCGCTAACTCGAACCAAAATCGATTTCAATACCAATTTCAAGACTGAGTCACACGTATCAACTCCGCTGTAAGGCCAATACCTTACGTATGTGCACAACTATATCACCCGGGCAGTGGCAGCCATGGACAGCTGTTTCGCTCTTACTGGGGCTCATCAACATAGCATAGCCGTCGAGTCAATGGACGGGCGATACCGTGTCTCATAGAGAAATAAGCAATAAAGCTTTAAATGTTGCAAGTAGAAGTGAATTAGGACGATTGCGAGGATATACTATTGTTAAACAAGCCTTTCGTACTTCGCTAGAACTTCACTAATATATCAGGGGCGGATCCAGGATTTTTTTTAGGAGAGGGTACACTCGTCTCTTGCTCTACTTCAACACCGATGAACCACATAGTTTTTTTTTTTGCCGAATACCAGTTGTATTAGAAAACCGCAGGTCATCTCAGGAGGGGGGTGGGGGGGGGTGCGCACCCCCTGCACCCTTCCCCTAGGTCCGCCCCTGTATATAAATTTAGCCACCGCTAAAAGCGAAGCTCCCATTGAAAAGTTAAGTGATTTTGGAGTGAAACGAATCTTGTATCGAGTTGATATAGCCTTATATGTAAACCTAAAAAGGTGTACGGTCAAATTTAAGTGCAATAATCGCTCTTGATCACAATAGACAAGGCGTAGAAAACAAATCAGGCCGAATTTTTTGCGATCGACAAGTTTACAAATTCTTGCCAATAGATCTGGGTGCGTGCAAACCAATCTTTTATTTTTTTTTAATACACCACATCTGAGGAGAAAGAGTACTATGAGGCGCTGTTTTTATCATACAGACCTCGTACAAAATGCGGTATTCCACAATTTTTCAAGACAAATTGCATTTATTCAATGTCCCACGTGGACTTTTAATTAGCGAAACCGTTCAAAAAATTTCCAAAATCACCTATACGGCCAGCCGGTTCTAACTTTTGACAAGCGCTAAATTTGCGAAGAAATTTTAAAAGAGTTACGCTTCAACGTGATAAAGAATTTATTGAGTCTATTTTTTATTCATGGTTTTATAACGATGTGTAACCTTAAAAAGCGTTTGATACGCTCGGCTTTTTGAGTACTCCTGCAAGCGATGTTTATGAACGGCTGAAAACAAACGGCAAAGCGATGAAAATTACTCTTTTGAGACTACCAACAATCAATAAAGAAATATAATTCGGTAGAACATTTACAGAGACAACAATTTTCATTCACGAAAACAAATGAGTATTTAAGTGTCTCTAAGAATGCTCAAGTCTTTACTAGTAAGCTTAAAGATCAAGTTTATGTTTTAAGCCGCCGGTTTCCCGGGCCTGTTTGCTGTTTTCAAAGATGAACTCGCTCAAAGCTTTCTTTCTACAGCCAAAAATATAACTAAATATTCTTTGGAAAGTCTTTTCTTTCTATTTACAGTGAATTAATATCGACTAAAGGCTTTTTAAAGTTCTGTAAGCTTAAGCTTATATCAAACCTCATACTAGGTCAGATCAGTGTCTCAGTCAAATCTTAATACAAACGTGCATAAACTAGCTTCATAAACTGCGCCGCTCGACTTCACAAAATTAGATATAAATACAATAATTATTCAGGCTTACCATATTTCGAGATGCAGCTCCTGAAAGCTATCAAGTAAGGCAAGGATCGCTTCAGCCTTTATAATTCTCGCACGCATCCAGCAAGGTGAAAAACAAAAACGATGTCATCCGAAATGGGATTATCGGCTTTGACAAGCGACGCATTTCTCAACGAAAAACCTAATAAACAAACCAGCCATGAACAAGAGAACACTCTTGATAGCAGCTGTATTTCATTTTGTACATCCAGTGGAAAAAGACAGTTAAAAACATCACAAGTTGACTCAAAACTCTGTCAGCTTCAGCTGTCAAAGTAAACAACTTTCAAGATGCTGCATAAATTTTACGCATGAACTCACCTGTCAAATTTTAACCAATCAGAGCATAAAAATTAGACGTGGAGCGTGACCAACACTTGACCATGGTAAGAAAAGGTCTTCCCCGCCTGTATTTTAAAAAAAAACTGGCTGAATTTTTGCGTCTGAGGTCAGTTTGAAATCAAAATCGTAATAGTGCGGGGCGATACTGACATAAACACAACATATTTGATATGAATTTAAAAAAAAAATAAACGTGAGCCTGCAACCTTTGAAAACAAAAATATTGTCAGCGGATAACTTCAAAAAATACTCGACCTTGATGGGTCGACACCTTAGCCCGCGATACGGGCTGGTGATACTGGTCAGCGGATACCCTGTTTTGACAGCTGTCAATTGATGACAACATTGATGTGCAATCAGCTTCCTCCTGGGCTCCCAAAGTACCTAGAAAGTGTGAGAGTAAACATTGGTATGCCTGTGGTGCGGACGGACGGTCGCTCGGTCGGTCGGTCACGTGATTACCAAATTTTCTGGGATGGGTAGATTACCTTAGCTATGGGGCTCCGCCCACACGCGTGCTTCGTGCACGCTCGGAGCTCCGCTATAATGGTAAAAATAGCTTTTACCATAATCTTATCAAAATATCTGAATATTTTAACCTGCCCGATTTTGATCCTAATAATTTAAGTGAAGCTAAGATCAAACATTATATAAATAAAGTAAAACAAAAAATATTTCATATTGGCAACATACAATCATTCTAAGAAACTACAATTTTACAGCATATTTAAACATGATTATAAAATTTCAAGTTATCTAGACTTAACCAGGAATTCAACCAAAAGGAAAGACTTAGTGTAAATTCGTATAAATAACCACAAACTCATGATTGAAACTGGAAGATATAATCAAACTCCCCACAACGATAGATTTTGCCCTTTTTGTAACTCTGGTATAATTGAAGACGAATTTCATTTTCTCTTGCATTGTCCGAAGTATTCAATCCCAGGGGAAAAATTCTACAATCAAATCCACCATAATTTGTTGATTTTATTCACCTATCTTGCACAGAATTAATAATTACATTGATGAAATCATAGAATTTTCCTGTAAATTCACATTTGTTAAAATGTATTTCATTATGTAATGATTTACGTATTAATAATTTGTTATCAAATCATACTGATGACTTGATTGGCCATTTTAATCATTATTGCATTGTATTATCATTAGTGTAAATTGTAACTTTACCTTAAAGCTTTTGCAATACTGTAAATATATAGTAATGCATCAGTCAATTCCACCTGTGCCCAGCCCCCCCAGGCTGACCCCCGGGCATTAGCATTTTCCGGGGGTGGGGACTCTTGAGCTGTTAAATACCCCGGGGAGGGGATAAAAAAGGGGGGGAAATACCCCGTCCTCCGTCAACACTGCAACAGTTTTCATTGATCGCACAGTCAAATGGTGCCATTTTAAGCATTTTAAAGCGCGATTTTTTGTTTCAATTAACGTCTTCTCTTGTAATAGCGCTAAGATATTAATTAAGACTTCAAGCCGCGACGACATGCACCAGTTTATGGTTTTAGTATTGATATAAAATTATTGACATTAAAATTTATAGAGCGCTGTAGCGTTATATGTTATGAATAGTTTTATAAATATGAAACAAGAGACTATAAAGGGGACAGAGAGGGCATCTCCCATATACACCCTATTCCATAGGTAATTCGTCTCGAGTTATTTTTAAGGTGGCTCGACTGGATTTGTTGGGGGCGTACCTCCCAAGTTTGAGCATTAACTACGTCGCCATAAGTAAAGATATGGAAAAAAGATTACCAGAACTGTATTATATAACGATGAAAATTTCTTATGATCTGGGTTTTATTGCAATCGGAGTCGCCATAGCAACGTAATGACGCCATTACGTTTTTTATTTATCTTTGTGTTTCTCTGTACCAAGAGTTTTTTAAAGAAATCTCTTAAGGGAGTCTGTACCTGCCATAATTGCCTCAATTATGTCAAAGTTTGAACAAATTCTATGAGAGCGTTTTTGAGATACGTTGAAACGAAGTTTTAAGCATCATAAAAACAGTGAAATAGCATGCTATCCACACAATTAGCTAAATTTTTAAGAAAATGATAAGCTTTGGAAACGCGGCTTCATTTCATAGTGGTTTGATTGCATTGAAAACTGCGTACAAAAAAAGAGGAGAATTGCTCCGGGCGATCGCGAGTAAGAAGAATTTTAGTAACTTGCATTCAGCTGCTTTTTTTACAGTTTTGGCACGTAATTTGGTCCCTGCCTACAAATTTCGCATTTTTTAAAAAACCGCTCGATAAATTTTTTTTATAAATTTGACAATCCCGAGATCAGTCGTCTATAAATATACCCTGCAAGTACTAAGAACATCTCAAGGGGGATTAGACAACAGCCAATCACATAGCGCGAATGTGTTCCGCGTGGATGACCCACGCTGAGAGCCAAGCGTCCTTCACGAAATGACGCAGAACAAAATGGGGGAAGACGCGGAGAGCGATTTTGCTATTCCTTTTGTCAACGAAAACGACTACAGCGAGATTTCTGCGAAAGCTGTGTCAGCGAAACCGAAATTAAAAAAGAATCGCCCTTCCTCTCTTGTATAGAGCTAACAGTAGAGCAGGGAAATCCTTAACACACTGAATATTCTCTCAGGATCATTTATAATTTACAGTTTGAAGAGAGCAATTTCTGGTTTGATGTTTATTTTTTTCAGTCTTTATAGCGATTATTCCTACCCACTTACTTTGTTAATTGTAGGCGAACCCTCCTAAAGCTGAATTTCAAGGGACCATATTCAAGCTCAGAAAGAGAAATAAAATTTCGTTGTTGCTTATTTACGTCCTCCATAAAAAGCGAAATTAGGCATTTTCACGTCGTAGTCGTGCAAAAACGGGAAAGAAATGAACAAAAAAGTGTGTTGCACGTGCGAAGTTGTTGTTTTGCTAATTAAACCTACTGTTTTTTTGACGTTCTAGTTGTCGTCCGCGTCGTTGGATCTTAAACTCCCTAAATTGTACAAACGACCGGTTTCAATAAGCCGGCGAAGTTTCTCATTTTATTAAAGCACTGAGGTTACGACAACTTCGAGTTAAACTGATTTCACGGGTTGTCAAAGAGTCCAGCGATTCCTTTTTCCCAGGTGAGCGCCGACTCATTTCGCTTCAATATTCAGGAATGCTCTCGATCTTTTTACGCTTTCATTGCCTCTCGCCCGACATGTTTTGCACGACGTTTGGTCATGCGAAACCTCCACGAAACATCCACGCCTCGAGGGAGGTAACTTTATCCCGATTCTAAAAATAACTCGAGACGAATTACCTATGGAATAGGGTGTATATGGGGGATGCCCTCTCTGTCCCCTTTATAGTCTCTTGATATGAAAGGATGTTCTTCAAATAATATCGACAGAAATTTGATTCAATAACCAAAAAACGTTGATTCACATCAATAGCTCCAATTTCGCCATGTAAAGCTGGCTTGATAAGCAATGAAGAAATGCATACATACATGTATAATCGAGAACATGCCTTTTACAACCCTCTACAATTTATTCCTGTCCTTGACAGATGAGCCGAACTACTTTTTTTTCAGTAAAACCTTCTGTGTAGTTATATTCTGATAGGAAACCGAGCGTGTGTCAAAAGCTCAGGAATGGCCCGGGGGTTGGCAAATGCCCGGCCCCCGGGCAGTGCAAAATTTGCAAATGACCCACCCCCGGGACTGACAAGGCGGGCAAATGCCCCACAGTAATACGCAGCCTTGCAAACTCAGTTAATAGGAGTATCACGTACGTAATCTACGATAAATAAAATTTAAAGTTGTTTAGGGAGATACTTTATCATCACTTTCATCATACTTATTTAAATACCATACTGCTAAGAAGAAATGAAAGTTCAAACCTTGTTTTGTTTTGACTTTCATTTCTTCTAAATACTGGTTTTAAACTTACATCAGCAATGGTAATCAACATATTAAAAGGTTTGATTAGCAAAAATTGATAAGCGCTGCTGTATTGCTGGGAAATGCGGCACTCTCGCTTGAATGGGTTGAATGCAGGAGAAACATATGATTATTCGAAAGAGTGCCGGGGGGGGCGTATTTATTTTTCTTCTTCTCCTGTGCGATTCTTACTTGAGGTCGGCGCCCTTTCGATTAAATGCAGCAAAACATTGGATTTTCGAAAGAGCGCCGCGGCGCTTTTTGCTTTTCGATTTAAAAGATGACGAGGAGAATTCGGGTGGCGCTGTTTTGATTAAGTGCGTTTTTGCCAGCTGTGTTATGCCAGAAAGTGTCTTGTTTGTGTCATCGAGTGTGTGTGCGTGTGTAAGTTTGGGCGGAGTCTATCTTTTTGTCGAGGGTCGAGGGTTCCATGTCGAGGGTCGAGGGTACCATGACGAGGGTAATTTTTTTTCAATTTTTTAATAATAAAAATGTGTTGTGCGTGGACATTCGAATTCGCTTAAAAGCAAAGAACCTTAGCAAAGAACCTTCTCCCTTCCTATAAAGTGAGACAGGGTTAAAAATAAGCGACGGGCATCACACGACTCCTGCACTAAGTTCTATTGGAAGTAGTATGACCTTCAGAGCTTCGCTCTAACTAGTAGGTCCTTAAGAGATTTTCCCTTGCGATAAGATATAAGGGAAGGTTTCTTAAAGATTTCTCTTAGTCGTTGCTGGTTTTGTATAAGGTGCCACTTCCCCATAAGTATTTTCTTCAAGCTAGGTAAAGGCGGGTGGTATTGTGTAACAACTGCAAAAGGTAGAAGTTTTTTGCGTGCGGATTTGTTTCTCTGTTGTAGGGCTGTTTTCCTGTCGGCAAATTTTACCTCAGAGAGGTACTTTCTTAAAATAGCGGCAGGGTAGCCTCTTTCTAACAGGCGGTTGTGAAAATTTCTGATATTCCTCTCAAATGTGATCTGCGAGGAATTAGTCCTTAGAAGCCTGAAGCCTTTTTTCACGCCTGGTGGGTGACACGAGTAGAAGTTCGTGTACTGGAATGTTTCTGTTGGTTTGTTATGTGTTTGCACGTCTAGGATTGATTCCTTCTCGAATCTTACTCCTTTGTACACTTTTCAGTGTCCAAGAACGTGATCTCTGTTTCGGACATCTCAGCCGTGAATTTTATCGTAGAGTGAAAGTTATTTGCCTTTTTCACAAAACACTCTATTTCGTCTAGACTTGTGTTCCATAGCGAAAACACATCGTCAATATACCTTTTTCAAAAAAGTGGTTTGATGGAACTCTGACTCAATATTTGTCTTTTGTCTTTCTATTCTGGCGATGAAGATGTTTGCAAAAGCAACGTCCATCTTTGTTCCCATGGCTGTTCCATGGGTTTGTAGGTAGTTGCTACCGCAAAATTGGAACGAGTTTTCTGTTAATATAAGGTAGAGCATTTCTCTAAGGTACTTGGTGGGTATAGAGGCTTTGTCTCCACAAAAGTCTTCGTATGCGTGACATACGGTGGTTACGCCCTCTTCGTGTGGTATGTTGGTGTAGAGACTAGTAACGTCCATAGACACTAGGAGTGTATTTTTAGGCAATTTTGTACTCTGAATAAAATTCATGAAGTCTGTCGTATCTTTTAGGTACGAGTCTTGTTTCTGTGCCATTGGCTGAATGAGTCGATCTACAAATGCAGATATTCGCTCCGTGGGACCATCGCACCCTGATATTATAGTGGGTGGTGGTAGGGGAAGGGAGTTGTGGGGATGCGTCAAAGGGCTATTGATAAAAAATTCTAGGACCGTTCCCTGGAGAGAGACCTATCTTGGAAAATTATGAACGATTGAGGCAGAGGTAAACAGAACAAAAGGTTTTGTTTTGAGCAATGCGTTTAATCAATTTAATTTCTACAAATTGTTCAGGCAAGAATTAAGCCCTCACTTAACCTACAGTTTCTATTTAGCATTTTAAAGGAAACTGATCAGTAACTATGAAGTCGAACAATATTTTTGACTTTGCATTTGTGTACTCATTGCACCAGGATGTAGCCCATCGCTTTAATGTTTTTGAAACCATTGTCTGGTTGATGGACGGCCACGTTTCCACAGGTGTTGTCATCAAAACCAGAACCACCAGTACCAAACCCAATTCTTGAGTCAGGGGAATCACACTCGTTTTGTTCGTTACTTATGATACCTATTCTTGCTCTGCTGTGTGATGGCGACGGCGTGTGAGGATTGAACCCTTCCTGGTTACAATGTAGCTGCACCGATGCCTGTTGGCCAATCAGATTCTTCCAGGTCTGACGACCCAGTGACGTCGAACGGTACTTTCCGTCAGCGATCAGGGAGTACAAGGAGTTGGCGCGTTTGTTGATCATGATCGAATTAACTTGATGGCCGATCTTCATAGCGAGGCAGATCTTAGTGAACGGTGTGCTCCAGTAGGTGGGTAGTTTTGTTTCTTGATGATCAAGCGGGGTCTTCCCTGCAGAGGGATGATGGTCCTTCTTGTCGCTCCACAATTCTGAATCGTAATGAAAGGTATTCTAAACAGATAAAGAATGATATATCGTCAATTAACAAACTGTTTTCACATGACATCACAGCAGTCACATTCTGCTCCAAAAGTTTGTAAGACTATCCAATTTGGCCTTCTGGGCCCTGGGGGTCAACTACATCCAACCTCCTCCCCCTCCCCAAGTAGTTTTGAGAATATGTAGGCTTAAGACAATCAAACCCGGGTAAGAATTAAAATAATGTGATAATGGCGAGATTCCTCTAAACATCTCGCTGTGGTGATGGTTAATGGCTGCCATCTCGGTTCTACTAGTGAGCCAGTGTGAAGAGGCCACATTATTAATATGACTGGCTCTTTTACGACCCGCCAAGATGAAGCGAATCCTGTGGTCTGTGCCCCTTCTCATGAGAAACAATTTCCTTTTTAGCCACGTAATAAATTCTCGATTTACCAAATGTGCGGTCAAGATGACTGGATACTGGGCTGGTTCTTTTTCGCATTTTTATGGACTTCGACTCATCTCGGTTTAAAAAATCTTGATGACGATCGAATTAATTTGGCCGCCGATCTCCATAGGGAGGCAGATCTTAGTGAATGGTGTGCTCCGGTAGGTGAGTAATTTTGTCTCTTGATGATCAAGCAGGGTCTTCCCTGCAGAGGGATTATGGTCCTTCTTGTCGGTCCACAAGTTGGAATCGTAATGAAAGGTATTCTAGACAGATAAAGAATGACATACATTGAATCATGTATTAAGCGGACACCGTAGTAAGCGGACAATAGCCGAAGTCTCCAAATTTATTTCCCTTATTTACTTTTATATGAAACCTTTATCAAGCGGACACCTCTATTAAGGTGACGCAGACACCAAAAAAGTACCTGAAATGGTCATTTCTATTGTTGCCAACATCTATTAAAACGGACAGTTGTAATTAAATTCCACTACCCAACATGCCAGACACCGGAAATGCGAAAAATTGCCACCAACAACTTTTTCGATTTTTATATTAAAAAACGTGACTTGACGAACTAAGGCCTGTTTCAAACGTCGTGCTACTGCCGTGCTAAGCTGGCTCGACTGCAGCACGACACTAACACGACCTGGTTTCAGACGTCGAATTTAATTTAGTCGAATAGAACAGTTGTTGCCGAAAGCAAAACACAAAAATTAAGAAACGATTCAGCAAACTTTCAAATGTATTCTAATGTATTTATAATTTATGAATTGAGTTCGGTACGGCAGTAGCACGACGTTTGAAATGAGTTCGGCACGACAATTAACACGACGTTTGAAACGGGCCTTATTTGATTAGTTTCACAGTACAGTATTGTTTTCTATTTCGTTTTGTTTGTATAGCTAGAGCTTGTTTCACTCATCTGATTTCTTCAAATTTGAGTTGCAATCTATATTTATGTACCCTGGGTACCAGAGGTTTTTCTCGCGTGCGGGGGGAATTTTCGGTGTTGGCCGAAGGCCGACACATCTTCGGCCGTAGGCCGAAGCACTAAAAAGACTTGACAGAAACCGGAAACCGCGCTAGAAACGTCTCTGGCACCCAGGGTAATATTTATGGTACTATAATCAATTGGTCCACTTTAATAAAGAAATGAATGAAGTCATATATCGTCATAGTCTTTGGGGTATTCTGAACATTTCCAATGTTCATTTGAATGGCATTTGACACCTCATATGACGTTATCTATCGAAACCTGTATTAGGCGGACACCTGTATTAAGGGACGGGCCATTAGAAAACTTATGGGGGTGGGGGCGGGCGAAGTACAAAAAAAATATTCGCGCAAGGGAAAATTAAATGAAAAAAAAATCTTGCACGCCAATAAATCCTAAAAAATATTCATGCTATGGCCTAAAAAAAATAAATACAAGGAATTTGATAACGAAAAAAAAATCCTGCGGCTCGAAAATTCCCCTCCTCCCCCCCCCCATAACTTTTCTAATGGTCCGTCTTTAAGAGGACACTACGGCATTCCCCAAGGGTGTCCGCTGAACACAGGTTTCACTGTATCGTCAATTAACAAACTGTTTTCACATGGCATCACCGCAGTCACATTCTGCTCCAAAAGTTTGTAAGACTATCCAATTTGGCCTTCTGGGCCCTGGGGGTCAACTACATCCAACCTCCTCCCCCTCCCCAAGTAGTTTTGAGAATATCTAGGCTAAGACAATCAAACGCCTGGTAAGAATTAAAATAATGTAATAAATAGCCCAGCTAGGTAAATGATGTGACATGGCGAGATTCCTCTAAACATTTCGCTGTGATGATGGTCAATGGCCGCCATCTCGGTGTACTAGTGAGCCAGTGTGAAGAGGCTACATTATATGACTGGCCGTTTTACGACCCGTCAAGATGAAGCGAATCCTGTGGTCTGTGCGAGAAACAATTTCCTTTTAGGCCATGTAATAAATCCTTAATTTACCAAATCTTCTGTCAAGGGGAATGGATACTGGGCTGTTTCTTTTTCGCGATTTTACGGACCTCAACTCGGTCTCGGTTCATAAAAACGCAAATAAAAAGGAACTCAGCCAAAATCGAGCCATATTACCCTCATGGTTTGTCCGTAAAGCCCTATTCTTGTAACAAACCTTCGCGGTAATATTTTTGCGACCGGCACACAAGATTCTCCTCATGGGCTATCTCGGATCACCCACTTTTGCGTAACATTATTATGATAGAAAATATGCCAAAAAGGGTAGAAATTAAATAAAATCAATTTCTGTACAAAAATTCAGCTTCCTCATTATAAAACTAACAATTCATCTTAAACTATCAACCTTTCAGAAAATAAACGTTTTGTTCGTACGCTATTAAAAAAATTTGCCCCAAGGATTGCACTGGATTGAAATCACGCCCTTTGCCCCATTCATACCAAAGCTTAAAAGTAACTAACAGCTAATTTTAAACATGAGCCAGAGTAGTTTACACAACAGACTCCCATACCGTGCAGTCCATTATGGATTGGCAATTTCCAAATTTGATATTTCAATACCTGTATCCCCAGCAAAAAGCTGACGGTATGTTAGCTTCCTTTCAGCTTATTGTTTACAAGCTGTTTACTAAATAGTTACTTTCCTAAAACCAGCTCCGCTGTTCACTTATGTCCAGGATTGCAATCTGTCGCAAAACTAATTTGCTAGCAATTCTCGGTCGCAATTTTTGGCAAAAAATAGTTTAAAGGAAACGTCTCGAGGTTGATCGATGGTTATTTAACTATTATTCCGCGAGTGCGCGTTGGATATGAAAAGGTAGATTAGCCAACGAGGCGCGTAGCGCCGAGATGGTTATGATCATCTCATATCCAACAAGCGCGAGTGGAATAATTGTTTTATCAAAAACACCCAAAAAACAGTATCGAGAATTCTTCCCGACTTTATTTGTAAAAACAACCGATTTTCAGCTTGTTTTTAATCATGAGCAGACGTGTACAGTTACCGTATTTGGAGAGCATGGTATAATGGCTCATATACCATGATGGCTACGCCAATCAGAGCACTAGAATTGCATTATCCAATGAGTCAGTTTTTAATAATAGGCAATATTCCATAGAATCGATCATGCATATTTCCTACATCTTCCAAATATGGTACGCGGCGGTTGATTATGAAGAATTAGTCGAGGGATTGGAGCCAATCATGAACGCGGGCAATACATTATCAATGAATACTAAAATTGTTGCATCGCTGCTGCTACCTTTTTGCCATCGATCTTCATGACCAGCGTCCATCCACCTCCTCCGCATGCTCCAAGCTCAGCAGCTTCCATGTGACAGTACACAGGAATTTGTTTAGACTCCACATTCAGTAGGTAGGCTTTGTTTTCACGCTTCCTAGTAAATAGATATTTATATAATGATATATATTTGGGGAACTGCATGAAATCAAGCAAGATTTGTTTTCTCTGCATGATTTAGTAAGTGATCGTCCTCATGTTCAATCAGATGCAATAAACGATTGGATTTAGAGACATAAAAAGAATAAATATAAACAAAGAATATGACAACTTTCGCACGTCGCGGACAAAACTGACATTTGGTATGAAGCAATGTCGACCTTACAACAAAGAAAAACTTAATGAACAATTGATATACCTCTACAGACGCACGGTTACAAAAGTAGCACCAGCCGAATGCAGCGAAGGTTATTTGAATCGGGTGGTGCAGCGTAAAAAAGAATTATATGTACCCGCTCGGAAAGCAGTAAAACGGATAGTAAGGGCGTTGAAGCCAGAAATGTGATAATTGACCACAAATGTAAAAATTTTACAAATGTAAGGCAGATGAACCACAAGTGTAATAAGGCCCTCATATGAAATGAAAACCGTAGTTTCTTGAAAGAGCGCCGCCCTCTAATAAAGTCGAAAAATCAAAAAGCGCCCTCTCGAATAATTACAATTTAATCGGAAGATCACGGCATTTCCTAGCTAGCAAATCTGCAGCCCTTATTGATTGTTTTAATAAAAAATAGCGGAGTCACCTTATCCACTTAAGAATTAGACAACACTAACCCACATTGGCCTACAGTTATCCGTGGGGGGTGGGGGTACTGCATTATATAAGCCAGATATGTGCCGCTCCAAAGGCCGTAGGGTTTTTGGGCCGTTTGGGTTTGAAAACGGGTATAGACTTTGCCCATTTTAGTCTTGGATCGGGTATGGTTTTCGAGGGAACTACGGGAGTGTATGAACGTGTTTAATAAAGCAAATCAAGCTTGGTTGCGTGGCGTCCTAAAACAAAACTAGCAGCCGTTAAGCGGAACGTTGAAACTCGCTCGAGACCCTTTCCATTTGCGCAGAGATTCATGGAATATACGTGTAGTCACATAGTTACATCGAGATGACCAGGTAGACAGCTTAGCAGCCGCTAACTGTACTCGCTGAAGTCTCTTAACAAGATAATCTGCTATAGTATCACTGACAATGTCATTATAATCGATCTTTGACAAAATAAGACGCTCTGCCAAGTGTTTTCTGACATTAGACGGGGTAAGGTATTTGAGCTTCTTCAGTACAGACAAAGTTCCGTAACAACTTGAAATCTTGTAGTTTATCTCTCTTTTCCAGTTGACGTTTTCGTGCACTTCCGTACCAAGTAGACGGAAAGTTCAAACTCGCCCGAGACCCTTTCTATTCGGCAGAGATGAATGGAGTGTGCGTCTAGTCCATGAGTTCGTGACATCTGGGGGGTTGAAAGAAGCATTACTTTAGTCTTCTAAGGATGGAGCGCCAAGTTACATCGGGATGACGATGTAGACAGCCTGCATCTCCGCCTGACATCTCTGAAGCTCAGATGGTTTACAGTGACTATAAATCGTAATATCGTTCGCATATTGATGGCACTTCACTTCGGTTGGGAGTACGTCAGTCAAGTCGTTGACATAAAGGTTGAATAAGAGGGGATGCAAAATGAATCCCTGAGGTACCCCAAAAGACACATTTATGCGTTCCGACTAGCGATCATCGATTTGGACGTACTGCTTTCGATCAGTCAAATAACTCACAATCCAGTGTAGAGAGGGCTTGGAAAACCCTAGCTTACGCAATTTGCACAGAAATGTCTCAAACACAACTGTATCAAAAGCTTTAGAAAAGTCTTCCATAATTGCAATGGTGACCTCACCTCTGTTCATTGCCTTGAGGATATCATCTCTTATTGCAGGTAAAGTAGTTGTAGTTGAGTGGCTTTTGCGGTATGCACTTACATTTGGCTGAAGCGCAGCAGTTTCCCTGAGAAAATCCACCATTTGTCGTCAAGACAGTCTTTCATAAACGTTTGATAACACAGGCAAAATGAAAACAGGGCGAAAATCGTCATTTGCCTGGGGTTCGCTCACCTTCGGAATGGACTAATGCGTGCAACCTTCCAAAGAGTTGGAAAGTCCCGTTTCGAAATGCAAGTGTTTAAGATATGCGTTAAAGGCGAAGCTAAATGGTCTTAAACTAGCTTGATGAATTTGGTTGGAATGTTATCCGGACCAGTAGAGCAGTCGGACCGCAGCGCTTTGCTCTCCCGAATAACTTCATGATAGGTAACACTCTTCAGACGAAAGGAAGTATCAGGGTCCTGCGCAAGCGCATTAACACGCCTATGCAGCTCCTCCTTATCAACTGCCACTGAGGCATTGACACACTCAGCTGCAGAAGTAAAGTGCTTATTATCCGGATAGACAGTTATTGGTTGCTGGCTAGGGTGAAGCATGCGATGGATCGTCTTCCATGCTTCCTTGTGCCGCTTAGACGAGAGTGCATTGGTCATAAACCTTCTCTTTGCTTTCCCAATCAGTTTCTTAAGACTAGTACGGTCGTCTTTGAAGGTGTCCCACGCAGCCTCACTGTGAGGGGGTGTGTGTGCTTCCCTACGATAACGCTTGCATGCCTCCTGCAGCGTTCGAATGTTCGGATCATTCAACCAGAGCGCAGGTGGTCTTGTCACGCTCACATGCTTTAAGGGTGCATATCACTCTAAACAGTCCGAAATAAGAGTATTGAACGCGATTACTTGTTCGTTAGGATCCTCTAATTAAAGCATAAACGACTTCAAATGAAGTTGAGTGAAATCGTCCCTGAACTGTTTTTCGTACCTAATAACCTTGTATCTTGGAGTGAAACGGATGACAAGCGCATTGACTGTGTATCACACACGTAACAAACACTTTGCTGGAAAACATTGACAAAGGACTATTAACTGGCCTCATATTTTTAGACCTAAGCAAGGCCTTTGACATCTTAGATCATAGCATCATGTTAGATAAGTTAACTTCACTGGGAATGAATCGCTCTGCTGTCTAATGGTTTAGGTCCTACTTAACCATGCGCACCCAAAGTGTTTGCACTGATGGGGTCTTGTCTGAGCCCCAGCCTATATCTTTCGGGGTCCCCTAGGGTAGCGTACTTGGCCCTTTATTATTTATCGTCTACATAAATGACTTACCTCTGGCGGTTCAAGGTTGTAGCGTAGAGCTTTATGCTGACGATACACTTGTCTATTTTGCATTTAAGTCAGTCAGTGAAATTCACTCGCCTCAGTTAACTAGTGGCTTAACTTAAGTCCTAAGCTGGCTTCAAGCTAATTTTCTAATACTTAATCTTGAAAAAATGAAGATTATGCTTGTTGGTACTCATCAGAGGACTACGGAGGCTGATGATCTAGTTATAGAAATCAGTAACACGCGTTGAGAAAGAGTTAACAAGTTTAAAAAACTTGGGGTCCTAAACAACACCTTATTTTGGAAGGACCATAGATTAGGTATTCTGCGTCGAGCGCGTAAAGTTCTTTCCAAGCCAACTTGTCAAATGCTCTCCAATACTATAGTCTTGCCATTGTTTGATTACTGTCTGGGACAGCTGTGGGGCTGGGAGCAAAGCTTATCTAGACAAGCTAAATAGACGCGCCGCATGAATTATTGAAGGTCGATCTATCGGGGCTGAGGAGTTAAAATCAACACTTGGCTGGCCCAGCCTACAAACACGCAGAAATTACCTCAAATGCGTCTTAGTCCATAACTGTCTTCACGGAATAGCGCCTTCGTACTTACTTGCAGAGTTTAGGCACGCGCACCTTTTCCATGGTGATAACACCGGAAGCCGTTATTTGCTGCGTCCCCCTTCACAAAAACTACTAATACCAAGGTAGCTTCAGAATAACCAGTGCGAAGTCTATTTAATTAGAATTATAAAATTCTTTTAATTAGCAAATTAACGCTCTTCGTATTCCTTGTTAGCAATTCTGACACTTGGACCTTTCTCAGACTTATCAGTAATTTATTCCAATCTTTAATTTTTCATAAAAGTGGTGTCATACTTCTATTGTTGGTTTTCACATGACGTCACAAAAATTCAAACTAAAAAAATATCGATCCTACCGGGATTTTACTTTCACGATGCATTACAGGAGCTGAAAACTAATGTTCATACAAATTTTCGCTTCAAAAGGGTTCTTGGTTTTGTGATAGAGTACGCTTGAATTTCTAAAGCTTTTGCCGGTGACGCGGCATTTTCATGACAGCTAAGAGAGCGGTCATGTAGGTTAAAAAATGACTTATTTCAGGAAATTTTGCTATTTAAACAGTTCATGTATTAGAAAAAGGACTACCTTAATGTTTATGAGTTTCTCGAAGAATATATTCACGCTTTTGTAGCAAAACTCGGTAACAGATGTTTCTGTTGGTTTTCGTCCGCCATGTTGGAGCGCATCCAGGTGAGCACCAGCATGGCGTCTCCATACAAATCTCTATAAGTTTGGGTAAAACATTTCTTCGGATATCTCGTATACGAAATATTCCTCTGACCTGAATCTTGGCGAGAGTCATTGTATAGGTACCTCCTTTCATTTCCCAGATAGATACATGTATCTTGGCACCTTGTACAGAATAAATCGCTACGAATTCAAAGTGCGGCAAATTTCGTTTGAACAAATATAATAAGTATGTGTAATCAAATGGTGACGAGTGAAATTAGGGAATAATTTCATGCGCGTTTTGTCCAAATCCTTATAAATTATTAGGATTTGGACAAAACGCAAGTGAAATTATCCCCTAATTTCACGAGTATACCATTTGATTACCTATTAATATCATAGGTGACGAATTACTTTAGTAATCTTGGATTTTTGACATGTTTATCCTGGATCGTATCGATCGAGAACTCCACTCTCTCGAACGTTTAGAGCTTAAATTTGGCTTATAAAGTTCAGAATTTGCCAGACTTTTTCGGCAAAATACCTGTTAGAATCCTTCTTGATGTTTTCTTGTGTGTTCAGGTTTTCTAAAGCGTCTTTTTGTGTCCTGACATCTTCATTCACGGCATCTTAAAACTTCGTCGCCATCTTGACACTGAGACGTACGGGAAGGTTGTGAAATTACAAATTAACGCTGAAATTTCGCGCCAAAATTAAGGAGTAATTCGTCACCTATGATATTATACAAGTAATCAACCAGGTAAATTATTTTTCTTATAGTTCTGTATTTCCTATTATTTTTTGTTTTCTTCTATTTTCTATTTCTTTTCTTTTAGGATTATTAATTATTACTATTGTTTATTATTTATTTTCTTCTATCTCGGAGATGTTAGCTTCAAGAGCTATAATACCGAAAATCCGAGGTTAAATAAAGGTGATGTATGATGTGATTTAACGCTGTCAGAATCTAAATTCTGAATCCTTGTGGAATTAAAAATAGATTACTGTTTTGTTATGTCAAGCTATAGCTATGGGCCCGGGGATCAGAAATTCTGAATACTTTTACAACTATGAACAGATAGCCGTTTTTGTCCTTTGCCATGATGGGGGATCAGAAATTGTGACTCCTTCTGGGATTAAAAATAGATTACTGTTTTGTTCTGTTAAGCTACGGGCCGGCGGATCAGAAATTCTGAATCTCTCCAAGAAAGAAAGCGCAATGGGTGTACGATCTCTTTCACATGAAATTGCACAATTTGATGGAATTGGAAAATTGGATGTGTTGTTTCTTGTGGACACAACTGAACACTTTTTTTTCGCCTTCTAATTAGCGAAAACCTTTCAGAAACACAAACTTTTTCAGCATCAAATACCAATACTCTTCTGAATTTTCCCAAACTGGAATGCCACATTTTAGTTTTGAAAGCGTCGCTTATAATAAAATAAGTTTGTACAATAAGATGTAGCCTTCCCGCAGACGTCCTTTGGGGTTCGTTTGTCACGCATTCATTTCTCCCCCACGGACGTCCGTGGGGGAGAAATGAATGCGTGACAAACGAACCCCAAAGGACGTCTGCGGGGAGGCTAAATAAGATGTAAAGGTGATACAAAGGTTCTTACAAAGATACTGGTTGCCTAGTAACATATAACAATTAATATTAATGATAATTAAACTAAAGCAGCACAAGTGATTAATTCAACTATTGCAAAAAAGACAGTTTTTACATCGCCATCTGAAATTAAATTTGCTAAATCTTTTCTTTATACAACGTTTAAAAACACCCAAGCTGTTCTTGTCACTTTCCTGTTTTGTTAGCCTAGACCATAAGAAAGGTCCCAGATATTTCAGAGAGAGTTTCCCGTATTTTACCGTCTTAAAACGGGGCATAGTAAAGTCATAGTATATCGCCCTTTTTCTTCCTTCTGAGTTATTTTTTTATTCTAAATATGCCTTATTGACCAAGCGTGCGATCTGCTTCAAATTGATCATTGCAATATAATTATAAATGCAAAAGACAAGTCCTGAGAATTAAGAAATGAGCACTAGTGAATTTTTTTCTCACTTCTCCCTGCCGGTGGTAGAAGAAATGTGCAGAGATCAGCGAGACCTTTGCCTTCTTGTCTGAGGTAACTGTACATACTGCCGAAGTTCCACGATCAATTCTCCCAAGGCGTGGACAACCAGCATTTTCTTTTACACATTCAAGGGACCTTAGGCCTGTTATTTCACCTTTCCTGAACTTCCAACCAAAGGATTCTTTACTTTACCCTTCTGCGTCAGACTTCTCTCTCTTGTTCCAGCTCGATTTCGAAGAATATTGGCAGCCCTTTCTCTTGGCACATGGATGTCACTTCAATCTTAGCTAGTGCCACACTGCTCTGTAACCACGAAGTTCGCCGGGACCAGACGTTTCCCTTTGCACGATTTCCCTATCTTCGTGATCGCTAACGTCCACGCTACGTCTGCTGAGACCGGCCGTAGTCACGAAGCCATCGTTTCAAAGTTGAAGGACTCATTGTGACTGCATGTCGATTATTAAGGAAATCAACAACAACTTGGTTTTGAAATCAATGGTGAAAATAATGTTCATTTAATCGCCTTACTTCTGGGCTGTCCATTGCATCTGTATCAAAAGCACTAAACATGGCGGCTTGCGAGAACTCAGGCTCTTTGCGTTTCCTGTTTACTTCCGTTTTGCTTTTTACTTCCGTCTTTCTACTTCCGTCTTTCTAATATATTTATATGTCCTATTTGTTTGTGTTGTGCTTTTTTGTTTGCATGTTTGTTTTAAGTTTTTGTCTTATTTGCGTTTTTCTTTTCTATTTGCATTTTCTTTTTTTCATTTGCGTTTTCCTTTTTTTATTGCGTTTTATTTTTTTTTTTATTTGCGGTTTCTTTTTTGCTCGTATTTGAGCCTTCTGGGCTACCGTCATCAGCCCATCGTGTATGTCGATATCATGCTCCGGGTATTTATATGATTGGATGATTTGTAGTTGCATGCTCTTTTCAATTAATGATTGTAGGTGTACATCATTATTCATGGTACTGCTGTTGTACGCGCATTCATCATCCTATGTCGATATATAGACCATGTGTGTAGAAAGGTAGAAAGCTACCAATACGTTTCGGACAAACCCTTTCTTTAGGGTGTGACGATGAGACAACAAAATTTGTCTTAGAGGTATGTCAACCTTAAAAATAGAAACCCTTTATTGAAAACTAATAGACAGACAGCTACAAACATAACATAAGCCGAAGTGATGGAAATTTGAACTTGTGGCCCCTGAAAAAGGTTGAAGTGAAGAACATCTTGTCTTATTATGACTTCAAAATACTTAAATAATATCTATAGAAAAATTTGGAAACCTTTGCTGCTACAGTTAAATTTTATGGCACTAGGTGACATGGCAAAATATAATTAACACAGCCTGAATAGTGTTGCCTTCTTGATTGTTTATTGCACAGTAAGATAAGATGACAACTGGGTTTACGTTAGAAGGTAACAAGTGACAGCAAGAGTGTCAAACGGATGAACTTGTGGCCCTCAAATTTAAACAGCTTAGAATAATACTGATTAACATATAATAATTTATATGATTAAGAAATATGAACGGTAAAAATGAATTATACAACATATTTCACCACTCTATTGCCTTGATTGCTCACAAGTTCAAAGTCTATCAGTTTAATTAGAATTATAAAATTCTTTCAATAAGCAAATTAACGCTCTTCGTATTCCTTGTTAACAATTCTGACACTTGGACCTTTCTCAGATTTATCAGTAATTTATTCCAATCTTTAATTTTTCGTAAGAGTGGTCTCATACTTCTATAAACGCGATAACAACTACGAAACTGTTCGATAAAGCAAGATTTCCTCTATGTCTATTAAAGCCATGATTTCATTTTACCGAGATCTTTGTCCGCAATATGTAATTAAAGCTCAAACTTGGGAGGTTTTGCTGCTAGTAAAAACTATTGGAGTCACCTTCTCCAGATAACACTAACTGACATAGTGCTTCACATGACGAAGCTTAAACAGTTTATTTGGGGGGGGGGGGGGGGGGTGGGATGTGGTTACATTGTACTTACTATGATATGAGAAAAGTTGTGTGTTATATCGAGACGAAAAAAGTAGTAAAAAATGTTGCTAACACCATAGTAATCGCGTATGCTGTACTCACAAAGACGTATTATAAATGTCCTTGCAAGTTGACAACACTGTAAAAAAAAACGTCGACGATGCGTCATTCTGTCGTTCATTCCAGTTCATGAAGGACAGTGCGCATGGCCCTCGAGCGAGTGCGTCACTCTATTTTGCGCTCTTCAAGTAGTTAGTTCCGATCTCTTTAATTCAATCTCTATTTTCAAAGCAAAGCAAAAGGAAAAAAATGGACAAACTAAGAAAAAAAACGAGAGTTTTTGATGAATTACACAATTTCTGTTAAAACTGATTCACGTAAACCCGTGCCTGAAAAGAAGAAGATTTATTTATAATAAGTACCCATTCACAATTAAGTGCTCGATGGTATATTTACCCGTACAATTATGTCCAGGTACACTTTCGTTATACCCTTCCCTGCAAACACACCTAAAGGATCCTTTAGTGTTATGGCAGAATGAACTGGTGGCGTTACAGTTGTGTTTTCCTGTCTCACACTCGTTTATGTCTGAAAATTAAGAGTTAATGCTGAATTATTAAACTGTAGATCTGTTAAGCATCATAATATGCCATATACGTTCCTATTTGACGATGCTTTTATCATTTCAACCTGATTCACTCCACTTAAATTCGACAAAAGAAGAAAACATTTTTAAAGTATCCATTTCAGTTGATATCTTGAAGTGCTCGGTGGTATATTTACCTGTACATTTATGTTCATGTCCACTTTTGGAAAAACCCGACATGCAGACACACTTGTAAGATCCTTTAGTGTTAACGCACAGTGAAGTATCGGGGTCACATTGGTTGTTTCCAGTTTCACACTCGTTTATGTCTGCAAATCAAGAGTTAATGCTGAATTATCAATCGGGTTCGATTTTTGTGTCCATTCTATCCAATGACGATAGATATATATCATATATTTATAGAATGATATTTTTTTTAGTGGACAAAACAAAAAAGGAAGTTAGATTGAATGCCAAATAACTAAAAAATACAAATGATAAACCAATTTACATCTTGCACACTTGGAAAGCTAATTCGCTGGGGGAATTTAGCCCGCGAAAAGGATAATTTTTGGCGGCTCGAGCAGACAAAGCCGGCGAGAATAATAGGGCTAGGAAATGTGCACCCCCAAATTTCCCTCGAAATCGCACATGTAAGCCTGTTCGCAGGCTACGGGGAATCTAGAGGCTGCAACTAACCCCAGACATTTTTCGTGGATACGACCTGTGGGGTGTTTCTTGGTGATGGGGAAATTATTATTGGTTAGCTATTGTTATGTGGTGTGGATATTGTTCAGTGTCTTTTTAATTTTTTGTATTACGTCATTTTGTGATTGAACCCGTCCATAACACAAAGAAACTACCGACCTGACACATACCACTGACTAAATATGAAACCGGTTTCCAGCTTTCTGACTGGCTCTAATCCTTATGGTATGGAATAGCATAAAACTAAAGTTTAAACTCCTGTTAGTTTAAGCTCCGTATGGTTTGCAATTGCTTCCTGTACATTTAACACCATCCCAGTATATCCAGGCTTACAAGTACAAGTGAAAGAACGCTTGGTATTGGTACAGTATGCATCATCGTGGCAGTTATGTTGTCCTGTTTTACACTCATCTACAAATCAGCAAGTGGAAGTTAGGTATAAGAATTTATTTGACGTAAAGTAATCCACCTGCAAAGTCCGTTTTCACTTTCAGCCTATCAAGAGTTGTTTAAATTATTTATTTGCAACAGTTCAATTGAGTTCAAATTATTACAATTTATGAATACTCTTCGTTCAATGTCACCAACCAGGGCGTGATTTACTAAACATGTTTGTTAAAGGACTTGGATCGTTAGTCTCAAAACTTCAATCAAGAAACTTTGCACCCTTAAGGACGCATTACCAAACCATATGTATTTTGAAACTGATTTTAAAGTATTTAAAATGTATTTTCAGTATTTGAACACTATTTTACTGTATTTTAATCCTGTTTGACAAAGAAATTTAAATTTTCGCCCCTGTTTGAAACATATCTTGAGTGTAGTTAAATTGTATTTCATGAAAACGAAAACCTCTCTCATCAATTTACAATGTATTTTGTTTAATAAATATGATTAAAATAGGGTATTTAAAATGTATTTTGGGCATAGAACCACTAACACTGTTACAAACAGAGTTCAAATAGACTATTTGAAATCTGTTTTAACGGCTTTTATGCTGACTGTATTTAAAAACTTTTAAATAGGGTACTTTAACACTGTTTTGAGTTGTATCTAAAATGTAGTTTGAGACGCATCCACTCACAAAGTTACAAACATAGTTCAAATAGACTATTTGAAATATATTTTAAGAGCCTAAATGTTGACCGTATTTTAAATCCTTTTAAATAGGGTACTTTAACACTGGTTTGATTTGTATCTAAAATGTATTTTGAGACTCATCCACCCAAAAAGTTACAAACAGAGTTCAAATAGACTATTTGAAATATGTTTTAAAACCTTAAGAACTGACCGCATTTTAAATACTTTTAAATAGGGTACTTAAACACTGTTTTGAGGTATATTTGAATTGTAGTTTGGGCACACAACACTCTGACTATAAAAACAGATATACATAAACTATTTTAAGTCTGCTTAAAGACATCAAATGCTGACCTTACTTTAAATACTTTAAAATACTTATTACTTATTATTACTGAGGTGCGATATTGTAATGTACTTTGGGATACTCAGACTATAAAAGTAACAATTGCACAAAGTTAATTTTTAAGCCTTCATAGTGTCACGAACTCATAAATGACTCAAAACAAGCTGTCACATATTGTAGACCGGATTCTCTTCTCAACAAAGTTCGAAGCTGAGCGAAAAATTAAATCTAAATTAAATAAAAAAAGAGAAGAGAATTAGGAATAGATTTTAGCTTCGACTGACAACACGTAACTGTGACAGTGTGCCGATAAGAGATCAATCCGTTCCTCAATGTTCATTACCTGCAAGCTCTCTGCGAAAATCTCCTCGTAGATTTTAACCGTGATTCAATTAATGCAGTTACGGCATTCCATAAGTTTTTTAAAAGAAACTTCTTAAAATCTCATTTAATGGAAATTTTTCACAAACAGCCGAGGCCGCGGGCCGAGAACCGGATGCACGCGGTCAACAGAGGTTTATCTAAAATAAGCCCTTGAAATTACATAATAAATAAATTATCCAAGCTAAGATCTCACCTCGTATATATTGCATCAAGAAACAAAGCTCAGATCTGAATAACTCCGACATATGGTTATCTTTCTCTCATAGATTATTCCGTACATACATAGCATATTATTTCTGAGATGTCACGCGCGACTGAAATCACGACTTCGCGCCGCGGTGATGTGACAAATGCACGTGATAAACAAACCGTCCTTTGTCCTTTGCTCATTTCAAATTATTGAACCGGCGGTTGCTGTGATTGCGGGCGGGTGCGCTCGATTTTACTGTTTGTTACGATCTTACAAAAGTACATTTCAACTCTGCGGATTGTCTGAACACGTAGATGTTGCTTTTATCACGAATCAAAAATGGGTATGACTCCTCAGCGACTGCTATGTACTTTGAAAGGTTCTGGTTCAGGTTCTATTCGAAGCACGCTGTCTTATGTGTTAATCCAAGAGTCTTCTCTCATGTGAGTATTATAACATGTTACTAAGACGCTTAAGTATACGCCATATGAGAAACAAATGAAGGGTAGTAAACATTTATATACTCCCGCCTGTACGGCAATTTTAGTTTAGGGTTCCATGCTCATCCTGGATGTGTTGCATGAATGATCTCAGTCACTTGATGTCACGCTCTTTCATTCTCGCGTAAATTTGATGGTGTTATTCTTATGTTGTTCTTTATCAGCCAATAATTAATGTTCAGGCGTAGCCTGCAAGCTTCTGATAATACTTGAGTAAAGCCGTGAATATAATAAATAATGTAAGTTACATGTATGTAGATTATTATTTACCGGTAACGTCAGTAACGCAAACCCCTTTTGAAGCCGAAGATTGATAGCCTGTGTACAGACCCCCTCCCCTCCGATGTTTATTGAGGGGAGGGGGTCTGTACACAGGCTAAAGATTGATTTCGGCATTTCTGAAAAACTCCATAACAATTTCCCGAGAATACGTAGGGAAATCTACGTAAAGTAATCGGCTAAGAGATAATTCTCGTGAAGTCCTGGCCTAGGACTGTGTGGAGAAATTTCGCAGAGGTAAATCTTGCTTTTTCAGGGTAATTTTCGACGGTTATGTAGTCATTTTATTTCATGAATTTAAATGGTATTTCCATCCTGTTTTTGTACTGTTTTTATGCTCTTTCGACCGATTTTTGTACTGTTTTCAGACAACTCTAAGGCTATTTTCTTACAATTTTATCCTGTTTTTGCATTTTTTCCTATTTTTGATGTATTTTCACGATATATGCGTGCTATATTGCTTTTCTTCTTCTGTGTTATTTTAATACTATTTTCAAAGTATTTTTATTGTATTTCCAAATACGAGTATTTTACTAAATTTCGAGACCGATTAAACAGCTATTAAAATATATTTTGAAGCATAACATTTTAATAGCGTTTTAAACAGGTTAAAACACCTTTAAAATCAGTCGAAAAATATATTAAAAATATATTTTTGTACCTATTTTAAACCTGTTTTTTTTCAAAATACGTTTAAAATTGCCATTAAAAATAGTTTTAAAATAGCATAGCAAATTAAAATATGTTTTTAAAACTGTTTTTATCCTGTTTTTATTCCGCTTTATAAGGTATTTAAAAACTGTTTTAGACCTGTTTTGAGCCTTGCAAAAACCCTGGGATTTTTTTATATTTTAAACGAATTTTAAAATACTTTAAAAATTGTTTTTTAATAGCATTTTAAACAGGTTAAAACACCTTTAAAAGCAGTCGAAAAATACATTAAAAATACACTTTTCACCCTATGTAAAACCTATTTCACAAAACAGGTTAAAAACAGTTTTCAAAAATAGCTTAAAAATACATTCAAAACAGTGTTGGATTTGGTACGGGAGTGCTGCTAGGCTACACTCAGGGGCACCCAATGGATCTGTTCCTCAAAATATCTGTTCTTCAGGCCAATTTTTGCTGGCTGGGAGATGTGGAAGAAATAATATGTCCTGTCCGAGTCTTTAAATCGTTCATAATATGCAAACCAGATCAACACTAGCGGTAATTTATGCACCGAGCTTAGCTGAGCTTGGGTCGCCTGTAGTTTAAAAAGGAAAAAATGGTGTACGAGACGTACATTTAGTGCCGCGCTGTAGTCATTTTGAGTAGAAACCAACTAGCATACTATCTCGACCTCTGCAATGTGACTGGCTAACATACTCACTATCTATTGATACGTAGTGAGAAGAGCGCCGGTATTTTGAGCAAAAGCAAATAGAGATCGACACTGGACGAAAAATTGAATTTAATGATATTTGACTCAAAGACAAATCTAAGACAAATCTGATGTCAGATTTGTCCACCCACCAAATGTCCCAAATGTGAGACAAATCTGTTATCACGTTTGTCTTGAGGAAATGTGGGACAAATGTGATTCAAATATGCCATTATATTTGCCCTTGTACAAAGATATCTTAAAACAAGACAAATACGAGAAAAATAACTTTTTGACTTCTCGTTCCAGTAAAATCGCTATATGATTTTCTGAATTGTTTAGAAACAAGGCTATTGTTTGTCTCATTAATTAATTAATTTATTTATTTGGTTGTTTTTGGCGCAATAGGTAACCCTTGTCAAGTACTCGTAGATGCATGTAGGTGTAGATATGTAGAAATTGCAATGAGGGATTTTCTGGCTAGCTATTATTGCGCCTTACTCACACTGGATCAATGCTCCGATCAACTTACCGTACTTTATACGCTGATTGAAACGTTTACAGAGGCTCGTTATATCAAGGTTCCACTGTATTCAAGTCAAGTCAAGTCAGAGTCAACTTTATTTAGGCAGAGTGGCCCTATCAGCCATTGGCTGGTATCAATAGGGGCCCTGCGTAAATTACGACTACACGATAAAAATTTAAAAATTAAAAATTACTTTAAGTGAAGTGAATAAAAGGGAATAAAAGGGAAATTAAAAATTACTTTAAGTGAAGTGAATAAAAGGGAAATTACCGTCTCTTCATAAAAATGACAATTTGTTTATATCCATGTATTAAAAAGGAGTCTTTTGAAGTTTTGGCGTATGCTAGGAAGGTACCTTGCGTTGCAAGTGTGAGGCTCACTAGCCTTTTTTATTACCAAGATTGGAAAGTTGGATTAGATGTAAAAGGAAAGAATTCCTCCTCCCTTTGACTCCTTAAAACTGATGAGTTGTCAGTGTTTTGATCATTATGCTGAGCCACTGAAAATATGAAAGTTCAACTCTAGTCAAAAGACCAAAATTATTCAGCCATATGGTGGAGTCTTATTTGCACTACCACCCTACACTATAGGGTCTAAACCACATCACCATATATACCGCTAGACATAATGAAAGGCCAAGGGACTAGAAAAAACGTTCTTCGTTATTTCGGAGTCCAACTGTACAATCACTGAACTCTTTATGTCATGTGTAAGCAATAACAAATATAAGATAAATAAGTAAATAAGTACCGTGACAATTTTGAAAACTATACCTTTTTTTAATAATATAAAGAATACTTTATTAAAATCTTATAAAAACTACACACAAAATTTCAGTAAAATATTCATATAAAGAAAACGTCCATATCAATAGAGTTATAAAAAATCAATTCAAAAGTCCCAGTGGATGGCGTGAAAGTCAATGCGCTGATTTTAATAAGATAAAGTTCTGATCCATGAGGCGAGATATAAATCTATTGCTGTTAATTTTCGGTACCAATTTCCCGATAAAAAGACCTAACTATAGAAAAAAAATAATAATAATACAGTGAAACCTCCATTGAGTGGACACCTTCGGGACCTTCCCAAGCGTCCTCTTAAAAGAGGGTGTCCGCTTAACAGGGTTTGTAAAATAAAATTGCGCAACGTTTAACTTTCAACGGTTACTCTGTACTGTAATAAAGTTCCATGTTGTTAAGGAAGCTAAGGAAGCCGTGCTGTACTTTGTGCAAGACTCTCGGTATACTCTACAGTTTATCGACAGCTAAATGTATTGATTTACCTTTATTAATCGACTACAGCACGTTTTTCAAGGACGTAATCCAATACTACTATTGTTAATTCGGTCCGCTGTCCGCTTAATAGAGGTTATTAACAATAAAAATTAGCCAAATACAATTTATTTTAGTGTTCGCGTCCGCTTAATAGAAGTGTCCACTGAATAGGGGTTCGTTATAAAGGGAAATATAAGACGTAATTAAAATTTCGGGACCCGGTTTAGTGTCCGCTGAATAGAGGATGTCCGCTTAATTGGGGGTTCGCTTAATAGAGGATTCGCTATAACAATAATTATAGTAAATATCAGTATTACGTGAAATCCGTTCCAGAATTTATGCTTAAGTCCAGATAAGCGCTGCTGATAAGTACACGTTATTCTCTGATCCCTTCATCTTGATCGTCTTTTTGAATGAACGCGCGCGAATGCACGAAAAGTACTCGCGTTCAGATATTGTGACGTTAAGTTACGTCAGCGATTGAACGCCAATCAAATGTCCACAGCTACACGCGCGGTATGTCTGATCACCCTTTTGACAGCGTCTTCAGTTCATTTCGAAAAGTTCTTTGTCAGCTTGGTCCTTAGTTTTCGTTGTCTTTAGACTCGTATTTTATGGTTCAATCATGGCTACAAGCAGTCGTGCTGAAGAAAGACAACTTTTCCTGATGGAAAACATGAACAGGAGACTAGATGCTATTTTAGAGAGCCAGAAGAAACTGAAAGAAGCAAACGCAGCAGTTCAGCAAGATAACGTAACTAGCAAAACAGGAGCGACTAAATAACAGCAAACGCGGCTCAAAACTGTCACCCAGAGAATCTAAAGGAGAAGTTCCAATGGATTTAAGGGTAGGTTTACTTTCTTGTTGCTTTGATGATATAAGAAATGCTTTTGATCGTGAGAGTTTGTGCTTATTCTTTGGAGCTGAACTGATAGCGTGTCTTCAAAGGCGCCGACTTTCCTGCGTTGTATCAAACATCACAGGAACCTACAACTTAGCTTAAAGCGCCCAGTTTTTGAGGGACAATGTTAGTCTTTGAAGTGGGGCATATTTATTTCTTCTTCAGACAAAACGAGATCGATGGCCTGGAGAAAGTTGCTGATGGGAGCAACCAAATACGTGTATATTATGGATGATTATGGTTATCTCAAAGCAGAAGTCCTTATCAGAGTTATATGCTTCTGTCTCTTATCAATAAAGGGCAAAATTACTGAGCGCTGATTGGTTGAGAGAGAGGGCATTTTTTTCTTAATCGAGGGCATTTTTAGTAATCAAGAGAGGGCATGATTACCTGTTAATGATTGGCTAATCCGTTGCATAGCAACCGTTCGTAATCTTGAAATTTGTTGCCAAGTTTTTGTTGCAACAATGGCTTGTCGTTTTATTGAAGCGGACGACGAATTAATTGAACTTTTGAAATGCGAAAGTGAAAACAAAAACACAAAACGAAGCACAGGCTATTGGAAAGGAATTTTTGAAAAGTGGGCGAAAACTAGGGGAAAGGAGGAACAGCTAGAAAGCTACGACATCCCAGAATTGAACGAAGCCCTTTCGCAATTCTACGCTGAGCTGAGAAAAGAAAACGGCCAAGACTACGAGCCAGACTCGCTAAAGGTGATGCAGGCGGCTTTAGATCGACATTTAAGAAGCAAAAATTATCCAAAGTCTATCGTGAGGGATACAGAGTTCCTGTCTTCGAGGAAAGTGTTGGAAGGGAAGGCGAGAAAGCTGCGCGAACAAGGGATGGGAAAACGACCCAACAAAGCAAAAAGCCTGACGAAGGAAGAAGAGGAGATACTATGGCAAAACGGCCAGTTAGGCAACCAAACCCCTCGCTCTTTGATAAACACAATGTGGTGGCTGCTAACAATGCATTTTGGTTTACGTGGTCGACAAGAGCACCATGACATGATGGTCGAAGATTTTTCCATCGAAAAGGATGATGATGGCGTCGAGTTCATCACTTTTTCCGAAGGGCCTACAAAGACTAGGCAAGGTGGTCTCCGAGTGAAACCTCGGCTAGCTACTCCCAAGATGTTCGACTAAGGTTCAACTTTTGATTCAAACGTCGCATTTCACATGTGCAGACATGTGCCAACTTAATGCATGAATTTTGGTAAATTATTATTATATTACTGGGAATATTGACTTTTAACAGAGTTAAATTCAACAGAGTTCAGGGAGTTAAATTTGACGTTTAAATCAAATGCCACATTTAACTATTTAAGTAGACTAAATTAGGAATAAAGTTCTGCGCATGTGAAATTTGACGTTTGAACTGGGCCTTAGACACTCAGGATTAAAAGTCAGTTGCCATGGGTGACCTGGAGAGCACAGCCTCAGGTGTTGTTTACCTTAAGAATCTTAGCCCTCATGCCAGAGCTATGGCAAAGCCCAGGTTTGAGGGTGGGATATCCGAGAGGCCAGCACCTGACGGTCCATCATGAGCCACATTCAGGCCACTTCTCAGTCAAGGCCTAGGCCCAGTTGTTCAAAGGCTTATTAGAACCCACACGGGGATAAATTTTCAAATAATTTGGTTTCCTTTTTCATTCGTTCAAAAACATTTTTACACTTAATTTGCTTTCCTTTTTTAGAGCATCCAATCATCAAATTGCAGACAAAAAGAACTTTTAAAGTGAATTTGTTTATAAGCTTTCCTATCTCAACTCAAAGTTTGCATAAACCAGCATTACACAACCTGGCCTGACCTTGTTTATATGAATTCATATGAATTTAATGAGAAAGAGAGTGGAGATAATAGAAAAGTATATGTTATTAGTAGTATGAGGCTACCTTCCACAGAAGATAATCAACTGTGGCATTTTTTTGTCTTAATAGGATAGCTTAATTTATCATATACATCCAGGGTGCAAAGAAAGTCAGTTTTACAGCCTGCCATTCTGGCAAGCTGTAGCTACCCCGTACTAGCCCACAAGTCATTTCAACTAGCCCCCAAACCCTTTTTGATTAGCAGGATTGATTACAATCCTTCGGTAATTTGAATTTTTCCAAAAAACAGCACTTGCCCATCAGGCAAGTTAAGAACAAAAATCACTAGCCTGATAGCAAAATCCACTAGCCCCTGGCTATCGGACACGACTTTCCTTGCAGGCTGACATCACATAAAAGTACCAACTTTGCTTTTCAAAGACAAAAGAAAACTTTTCAATGACTCTTTCGAAGATGTGAAGCCAAAAGAAAATCAGGCTTTCTCTATGCTGCTACTCTGCTCATTTTTGAGGTTAAAAGAATTATTTCAAGTGAAAAATGGTGTAACTACGTCGTTACTTTTTTTTGTTTTGAAAATGCCAAATATTTGGGTCGGTCGGATGACGGTAAACGGAGAAAGAAAAAGAGGATGGCCTAACCTTGTTCTGTGCTTGACAAAATTTGTTGATACACTGCTACAACCAATATCAAAATCACAGAAATCATACCTTTCACTGAAAAGACAAATGTGAAAAACCGAACATTTCTTGTTTCGATGGACGTTTTGAGTCTTGACACAAATATACAGCAAAACGAGGGTATATTGAAATTTTCTGTCACAAAGCATATGAAAATTTCTACAAAGACAACCCATTCCTACACATTACTTGCCGGAAATTCTTAGATTAATCCTCAAAGAAAATTTCTTCCACTTCAATGGAAAGCACTACCTACAAAACCATGGAACTGCAATGGGCACAAAGACAGTAGTTTTGATTCCTTTGCCAATATTTTCATGACATATAATTATTGAAACAATAACTCTAAGCAAAACTGTCCTTAGAACAACAGTTTGGAAATGCTACATACACGATATCTTTTCCCTATGGGACATAAGTAAAGCAGACATCGAAGCCTTCATTGAACAAGCAAACTTACATCACCCAACTTTTAAATTAACCGCCGAAACATCTGACACTGAGATGCAGCGTTTTTAGACACGGTTGTATACAAAGGCACAAGATTCAAGAAAATATCTATCCTTGATGCAAAGACACATTTTAAACAAACAGAAACCTTCTTGCACACACATTTCACCTTGTGTCACCCTCCAAGTGTTAGAAAAGGATTTGTCAAAGGAGAAGCCTTGAGAATCCTACGAAAAAACTCCTCAGAAACAACCTTTGAGGAAAATTTAACAAAAAAAAACGCTCGATGGACAGAGGCTACCCACAAACTTTGATAGAAGACCTACTATCAGAAATAAAATTCACAAAAACGAGTCTAAACTCCCAAAACAAAACATACAAGGAGGAAAAAAAAATATTGCCATTTGTGACACAATGCCAACCCTCAATGTCTACAATAAAGGAAAGCTTGAATAATAAAAATGGGATCTTATACAAAACCAACCATACCTTCCATAACTTTTTGAGGAACCACCAATCATTTCCTTACAAAAAAGGAAAATCATTAAAGGACATG
Source organism: Porites cylindrica (assembly GCA_964035525.1). Taxonomy (NCBI): domain Eukaryota; kingdom Metazoa; phylum Cnidaria; class Anthozoa; order Scleractinia; family Poritidae; genus Porites; species Porites cylindrica. Next base: position 2,887,354 of record OZ037782.1, read on the forward strand.
CTCGTTAGAGCAAAAAAAAAAAAAGGTTAACAAAGGGTTTCACACCCGTATAGATGCATGTGCGGCCTGTCACCCGTTACATTTTCTCGCACAACAGGTTTGTGAGTATTTTAGCAATAATTCCAGCTTGCTGTGTTTTATATAACAAGTGTGGTCAACTGTCTCGTTAGTACTTAGTGCTTATCTATGTAATAAAATAGGGTGACCCACCCCTTAAGGGTAGCTGAATATTGCACGACCCACCCCTTCGACAAGGCTCAAAACCTCATGACCCACCCCCTCTCTGCTCCGGCCCACCCCCGCCTATACTTTTTGACCAGTCCCTTACCCAGGCTTAAACTTTTCCAAATTCTCAAGCTATCAATAAGATGCGCGTACAAAAATATATTATGATATGTGAAATTTTTGCTGTTTACCAAATTTTAGTCAAGTCTTTGTAGCATTCTTGATTAATGACAAATGTACATTAAACCCTCTAGCAGTCACTCCAGAAGTCAGCTATTTCATTAGTTTTGTTGCCTTTGGCAAGTATCAATAGCCCACGAAACAAACCTTGGCAATTGTGAGGCATTTGCTTTTTGTTATTGGTATTTCCTAAAGTGCATTTAGATATATTTTTAATATAGGAAATAGGAATATTTTGTCTGGACAGTCAACTCTCTTTAAGATGGACACCTTTGGGACCAGCACTACTGACTCGGTATATCCGTCTTATAGAGATCCAAATAGAGTGAGTTATAAAGAGAAACAGGGACCATCTCAAGGTGTCCACTTAACAGAGGTGTTTTTAATAGCTATTATGTAAAATTACATACCGTAAATCCTCTATTTAGCCCCCCCCCCCCTCTCTATTAAGCCCCCCCTCCCCCTCCCCCAATCCTTATTCTTCACAAAAAAATTAACGATTAACATGGACTAATCAGTTATGGCTTATTCTCGCTGAAAGTTCATATTGTTTTTGGTCTTTGGCCGCATGACCTCCAACTTCATATGCTTATCTTTCTCAACTTTGCCCTCTGGTTCTCTGTGGAGAACATTTTTGAAGAATAAGAATTTTGTTTTTGTTACTTTTAGGCTCCCACAAGTGAAATAAATACTTTTGACAGTGACTTTAATTGTACAACCCGTAAGTCTACTCTGTCTCATACCACGGTATTTTTGCTACAGGTGATGCGTTTTGCTAAATTAACTAAGCCCCCCCCTCTCTATTAAGCCCCCCCCCCCCCCTTAAAAGTGCTTGAAAAAATAAGCCCCCCGGGGGGCTTAATAGAGGATTTACGGTACTCTAATAACAGTGGAACTAAGTACAATGAAGATTGTTATCTTTCCTGTGGTAATTAACTAAAGATACAGTTTGTTGGATGTTGTACCAATGGTACCTGAAGGGAAAGTTTTATTTAATGGTTAATTTTTACTGGGTATGTGCTGCTGGCCTCTCAGTATCCCTATCCCATTACTGTATACCGATAGTCTACTCTGTGGCCATATTATAGACCCCATTTCAGTCACTTTGGAAAAAAAGTGATTTTTGCAATCCCAACTTGGTCACTTTCTGGTTATTTATCTACCTAATAAAGTCTTTTGACTTGGTCATCCTGAAATGAACTGACACTTGTTTAACTTAATGTTTTAGTTTTGTTTTACAGTTAATTGTAAGATCAGGACAAGCATTGTGAAATAAATGAGAATTGTCAGTTAAAATTCTTGAGTCATTTTTCTTTAAATATTGTAATCACCTTGCACCCTTTACAGTGGAACTGATATTTAAGAAGTTTCAAGGAACGAAATGCATTGAAGATTGTTACTGTTTTAGCAGTGTCTTCGTTATATCAGGGTTTCAGGTAAGGGTTGTGATAAATGAGGGGGAAAGGGATCGAACTGATGGTCTTTCAACCTGTCCTAGTTGAGTTCAATGAACTTCTGCAGCATTAGTCCACTTTAAAGAAAGGTTGAAAGCTAGTGTTAAGTGAAAATTGCAAGAAGCAATAAAGGGGTAGATGCCAGGGAAGAAAAGAGAGAAGGGAAGTACGTATGTACTGGCCTGGCACGCTCACTTTACAATATAAAATTTGCTCTATATTTGTCCATACAAATATGTTATTTGACAAAGTTTGAACACATTTGGACACATTTGTTTGCAGTTTGGCTCATTTATCTGCATTTGTCACAAAGCAAATGTTAAATTTGTCCTACATTTACACAGCATTTGTTCACATTTGTCTTAGACAGCAAATGCATCATTATCCTATTTGTCTTAAAGACAAATGTCTAATTTGTGCTTTGCACAAATGTGAACAAATATGACAAATTTTATATTTAGACCACATTTGTCCCACATTTATCTCATTTCAAATCTGTTTTTTCATCCAGTGATCGGCGTGGCCCAACTTCGTTTACAGAAATCGCGCCGAAATCCCCGTTCTTACGTGTGAACAGAAGCTCTAGTGTCCGGTTTGATTTTCGTGCCGGCGCAAAAGCTGTCCAGTACAGTGTCGAACAGTGTGAGCATAGCCTAAGTTTCGATAAGATGGGAAAAGATTCCATAATCTGAACTAGCCATGAAATCTTTATTTATTATCCGTAGGCGTTAGTTTGATTCTGTCAACAGTTGTTTTGGATGTTATGGCTTATTTCCCATAAAAGTTGAATTATTAATACTGTTGTCGTTAGTAGTGGTGTGCCAGCATTTTGGGCCTTTTTAAGTACCAGGTAAGTACCAGCCAAATTGTGGCTTACAAATAAAATGCGCGGGAAACTTTTTAATTCATGCTTAACATGTTCAGGCAAGTACTAGTAATGACGTTACGATAAGGGGGCCTGTCAACGTCTATGTGACAGTTTAGGAAGCCCATTGTGTTTTGAAGATAAAAGCCCCCATGGCAGGTACTAGTAATGACGTCACGACACCAAAAGGAGGCCTGTCGACGTCTATTTGACAGTTTAGCAAGCCCACTGTGTTTTGAACATAAAAGCCCTCATGGCAAGTACTAGTAATGACACCACTGCTTGATTCAATGAAAAGACTTAAATCAATAGCTCAGTACCATCAAATTCAGGACTAGACACTACATATGTCTCAGAGATACAGCTTTTAATGAAAACAAAAACGGTATAACATCTAAGAGCAGGTCTTAGAAAAAGTAACGTTTGCAGCTAGGCTAAAGGAAGACGACGGCGAATTATTTTGCCCTTTGGGTGATTCCTGCTGAAAATTAATTCAAGCGCCGATTTTAGCCGCAATTTATGGTGTTTATGCAGTTGTTTTCATAGGGTGCATGTAGGCTGGTGCATGCAAGGAAACTTTAATCCGGCTCAGCCAAGAGCCATATTTTTTATCATTCATTTATACTATTTTACATTTCTTATTTTTACATTTCAAATTGCTTTCCAATCACTACTGCAACGGTTTTTGTTTTCAACGTTCACTTTTTTCTCATTTAAATTTTCTCGTGTTTTTGTAGTATCATATCGCACGCTATTCTTTAATTTTCAAATTGTAACGTCAAATTGTTAACCTCTTCATTATATGAAGACACTAAAGAAGGAAGGCCGTGCCTTCCGAAATATTGGTAAAAATATATATATTCCCGTCTGTAAAATCGGCCTTGCTTCTTTTGTTTTATAGTTTCACGAGAGCTTCGCACGATTTTCGAAGAAGTTTGTGTCGAAAAATTGGAGGAGCATTAAATTAATAAGAAAGAGGAAAAGTACCTGCTCTTTTTAGTTTTAAAATATCCACACGTATACAGATATTTTTGAAAACGAAGATTAGTTTATCGGTTCTCAAAACAATACGCGTCCACTTGAAGTGTATTTGAATCGTTTTCTCCCGACGATAAAATACGATAGCATTCCTTACAGAGCATGCGTAAAGGTTAGGAGTATATGATGTTTGACATGATTGTATTCGAAAGCGTTTGCCGGGTTTTGACCGTCCACATGTAAACGAGAACCGGCGTCTTCAAAAACCTCTACTCTAGGGACCGTTTTCGAAAACCTGCTTTTCATGGTGTCCGAAAACGCCGTTTACGTGTGGACGGACGTAAAGGGGAGACAAAATCTCCTTTTTAAAAAATATCCGGATACTTGTGGACGGGGCCCGAAAGTGGAATCAATGCTGTCCAGGGGGAAGATATTCACTTTGTAATTGATTTGAGTCTCTCCCCCCACCCCCCGCTAACCTCTCCCTTCACCCACCACACAGCAAAACAAGCCAGCATTATGAGGGTGTTGAGGCAGCATGGTATTTTCAGTTTCCTTGAAAAGTTTAGAGACTTAGCTATTCTCCTGTATCTAGGTAGCCGACCCAAGTCACTGCCTGACAGTGCCGTGGGCCTCTGGCTTGAACTTGAACTTTATTTTTATTTAAACACGGTAAATCTATCAGATAAAATAATAATAATAATAAAAATTACAATCTACTTTAATCTATATAAACATGATCTAAAAATTTAAATAGTAAAAATAGAGAAAATAAAGAAATTCTGCTTTACATAGATGCCGTGTGCGTTTTATCGATTCAGTCAAAGAAATCGCGACAACCATTTCGAAAAGATTTAAGTGATTTTGCTTGCCGCAATTCAGGGGACAAGCTGTTCCAGATAACCGCACCATTATAGCTAAAGCTATTTTTCAAGAAATTGGTGCGGGGCAATGGAACAGCTAGTTTGTTTTCAGAGTTCCTTAAATTATAAGGTGGATTATATTTAGTGAAAAGAGAACCAAGATAGTCGGGCGCAAGACCATGTATAGATTTATAGACCAGCAAGAAAAGATGGTGAGAAGGGTGTGCCACAGGGTCACCACAGAAAAAGTGTACACAGGTAGGCCACTCTTACGTTGGTAACTGGGACCGAACATAGTGCCTTTGGACTTTCAGATTGTTTTCTTGTTTTTTTTGTTTTCTGTTTTCTTGTTGTTGTGAACGAGCGGACAAGTTACTTGTCGCACATAATAACGCCGATGAGGTGCCTGGTTATTTCGGGGACTAAAAATGCTACTCGATCGAAGAAGGGCTAGAGATAATTAGTTGGATGGCTGTGATTACGCATGATCAAGCCATCTTGTTTACATTTGACACAACCGTCAGCCTCTACCTGTTCCACTTAAATGATCAGGGAGGCACATAAATTGCTTGTTTGGGAGCTGCTTCATACAAGACGATAGTCTAGTCTGGAGGTCTAACTCCAGTTATACAGGAAATAATCGTTTATGGTCTGTCACCTTTGAATTGATTGCAAAATAGGGTGACAGCGTCAAGAGATGCCCGGATATTACGAAGTGAGTTACTTAAGACAATATCATTTTAATTCTTGGAAAACTGAAAAATGCTTCAGCGCTAGGACTTTAGGCATCAAAACACTTGATATTAAGCACATATTTCCTTTGAGGTTACATAAAAGAAATTGTTTTTAGTTTTGATTGACAAATTTGTTTTTTGTTCACGTATCCCTGGATTAAAGCCAAGGTCGCAGGAAGAATAAAAAGTATTTCAATCATAACTGTACTCCGCTACAAATTAAATCTCAAACAATTTAAGTGTCACCGTAAATTTTACATTTGTGACAAATGTGGTAACAGTCTGATTTAAATCATTTGATAAAAAAAAGAGCTGAAAGAAAAGACAGTTGACTTGAAAGAGCAGGAATGAACATTTTTATCGAGTCTTAACTAAACTGGGAAAACTTCAAGCGTTGAGTAGTTATTAACTGTACGAGGGGAAGGAGACTGTGTTGGAGAAAACAATAACAAACATCAATATCAGTTTTAAGTTGATTGCAGTTAAGTCGTTAATAAAAACATGTTTAAGCTTTTAAGGGCCACTTGATATTAACAAACTACCGTATGTAAGATCCTGATTAAGTATGAACGTGACAAAATGTTCTTTTCAAGACGAACGTGCCTTCAAGTCGTTGTACTATTCTAGGCTGAGCTGTTAGCATTGTGGTGTATGTTAATTAATGCTTCAAACACCATGCATAAATTATTATCCTTATTATGTTATTCTTTGCAGGAAGTGGTCAGAAATTCCAGGTGACAACCTGCAGAACGAGCCTCGTGGAAGCGAAACGAGATTTAAGATGGAAAAAGGAACAGGTCGGGTAATGGACTTTGTACATCCAGCTTAGCTTAAAGCTAATTCTAGACAAAAAAAATAGAAGCTTCGTACAGGCTTCGATTCTGGGGAAAATTATAGAGTTAGTGTGTGAAGCAATCGAGTTTGGAATTAGTTTCAGTTTCCAACGAAACGTGGAGAAAGTCGCGCACACGCGTGACACACTTAATAAAATCGCGCGCTTTACGCGCGAGAATCCGCCACGCATGTAGCTATTCGCGCTTTGTGAGCAGCGATCCAAGTAAAAACGCGAATGCTTTGCAGTCTGCCTATTGCTAGGGTCCTGTAGTCTTAAGTAGTCGTTTGGCAACTCCGGCAACCTCAATGCGATTTCTCCAGCCTTTTCTAATTCCATGGTTTTGAGGGGTCTATCTGCAAGCGAAGTCTCTCAAATGCGAGGATGGGATGAGGAGAAGGAATGGAAGAAAGGGAAGTTTAGAAATGAAACTCTCCCCCCTCCATTGCTACCGATAAATTGCTCGTGGCCTACAAATTCAGAGACAGAGACGGACCTCTCCAATCCCAGGTGACACTGCGGCTCCTTCAGCGCCAAGGGTCAGCGAACAGGCAAATGGTGGACGAGTCAATCGATGCTAAATCTCAGACTCTACTTATTACTGCTTGCTTAACTCATCGGTAATGCTACCCTGTTATTCTAGACACGTTTTTAGTTTATTTCGGACAACTCGTACTCTTGTTCTTGTTCTTCTTATTATCCTTAATCATCATCATCATAATTGTTAGTATTACTTACAGGGGCCAGCTCCTGGTAATCAGTTGTAAAAAATACGTTCGGTACAAATGAAGCTGTTGTTGTTGTTATGATGAAAAAAAAAAAACTCACTTTGTCCCACCCATCACTTTTTCCCTAAAACAGGTCTGCCTAGACATAAACCTCTGCATCGCTTCTCTTTCAGAGGTGACAACAATCAGGAATTTAAATGGTCTGCAAGACATCATTAGTGCTATGAATTGCACGTGCGCGCCACGTGAAAGAGGCAGCAGGCGTGTGTCCGCTGAACATGTGCAGTTCATGATCAGAGGAACTAAGTACGAAACAAGAGTTGATATTGGTCAGTGCATTAGAAGATGTCGTGTGCATGGTGAGTCATGAATAATGTTGTTAGAGAGCTTTAGATTTGAGGACGAGGACGAAATTTATCTTGACGTTTTTCTCACGAGTATTCTCAAAAATTATACACGCCCAGAAAGCTTTATTATTTTACTCTCCCGCTGATACAGTCGATTCCCGATAACTCGAACCCTCGCTAACTCGAACCAAAATCGATTTCAATACCAATTTCAAGACTGAGACACACGTATCAACTCCGTGGTAAGGCCAGTACCTTACGTATGAGCACAACCGTGACCCGGGCAATGGCAGCCATGGACAGCTGTTTCGCCCTTACTGAGGCTCATCAACATATCATAGCCGTCGAGTCAATGGACGGGCGATCCCGTGTCTCAAAGAGAAATAAGCAATAAAGCTTCAAATGTTGCAAGTAGAAGTGAATTAGGACGATTGTCATTAATTATTAATATCTACAAAAACATCCCTTATTACATATTGTATCTTCTGCGTAAAAACGAGGATATACTATTGTTAAACAAGCCTTTCGTTCCTCGCTAGAACTTCACTATAATCATGGTAAAAATAGCTTTTACCATAATCTTATCAAAATATCTGAATATTTTAGCCTGCCCGATTTTGACCCTAATAATTTAAATGAAGCTATGATCAAATATTGTATAACTAAAATAAAACAAGAAATATTACATTTTGGGAACATACAATCATTCTAAGAAACTACAATTTTACAGCATATTGAAACATGATTATGAAATTTCAAGTTATCTAGACTTAACCAGAAATTCAACCAATTAAAAGGAAAGACTTGGTGAAAATTCGTATAAATAACCACAAACTCATGATTGAAACTAGAAAATATAATCAAACTCCCCACAACGATAGTTTTTGCGCTGTTTGTAACTCTGGTATAATTGAAGATGAATTTCATTTTCTCTTGCATTGTCCAAAGTATTCAATCCCTAGCGAAAAATTCTACAATCAAATCCAACATAATTTTGTTGATTTAAATCAGCTATTTTGCACAGAATTAATAATTAAATTGATAAAATCACAGAATTTTTCTGTAACTTGACATTTGTTAAAATGTATTTCATTATGTAATGATTTACGTATTAATGTTATCAAATCATACTGATGACACTTGATTGGCCATTTTAATCATTTTTGCATTGTATTATCCTTAGTGTAAATTGTAACTTTATCTTAAAGCTTTTGCAATACTGTAAATATATAGTAATGCAAATAAAGCTTATGTTGTTGTTGCATTACATTTAATCGAAAAAGCCCGCTCTCAAATCACCTTGGAATCTTTAAGTAGCAAAATCAATAAGCACCGCAGTGCTCTTTCGAAATTTCCATCCGATTTTTTCACAATTTGGTTTGCGCGAACTTAACTGACTGAAGTTTAATACGCAGCCTGGCAAACTCAGTTAATGGGAGTATCACGTAGGTACTCTACGATAAATAAAATTTAAAGTTGTTTTGGGAGATACTTTATCATCACTTTCATTATACTTATTTAAATACCATACTGCGAAGAAGAAATCAGTGAAAGTTCAAACCTTGTTTTGTTTTGAACTTTCATTTCTTCTAAAGACAGGTTTTAAACTTATATCAATATGCTTCAAGCTTACATCAGCAATGGTAATCAACATATTAAAAGGTCTGATTAGCAAAAATTAATAAGCGCTGCTATATTGCTGGGAAATGCGGCACTCTCGCTTGAATGGGTTGAATGCAGGAGAAAAATATGTTCATTCGAAAGAGTGCCGAGGCGTTTACTTATTTTTCTTCTTCTCCTGTGCGACTCTTACTTGAGGTCGGAGCCCTTTCGATTAAATGCAGTAAAACATTGAATTTTTCGAAAGAGCGTCGAGGCGCTTATTGCTTTTCGATTTAAAAGATGCCAAGGAGAATGGCGCTGTTTTGATTAAGTTTTTTCCAGCTGTGTTGTGCCAGAAAGTGTCGGGTTTGTGTCATGGAGTGTGTGTGCGTGTGTAATTTTTGGCGCTAGTAGCCGGGGAAGGGGATTGTGGGGGTGCATCAAAGGGCTATTGATAAAAAATTCCAGGACCGTTCCCTGGAGAGAGACCTATCTTGGAAAAAATATAAATGAATGATTGAGACAGAGGAAAACGGAACAAAAGGTTTTGTTTTGAGCAACGCGTTTATTCAATTTAATTTCCACAAATATTTGTTCACGCAAGAATTAAGCCTTAACTTAACCTACAGTTTCTATTTAGCATTGTAAAGGACACTGATCATTGACTATGAAGTCGAACAATATTTTTGACGTTGCATTTGTATACTCATTGCACCAGGATGTAGCCCATCGCTTTAATGTTTTTTTCACCATTGTCTGGTTGATGCGAGGCCAGGTTTCCACAGGTGTTGTCAAGAAGATAATCACCAGCACCAAACCCAATTGTTGAGTCAGGGGTTGCACAGTCGTTTTGTTCGTTACTTATGATACCTATTCTTGCTTTGGTGTACGGTCCCGCCCTGTGAATATTGAACCCTTCTTGGTTACAATTTCTCTGCAGCGATGCCTGTTGGCCAATCAGCTTCTTCCAGGTGTGACGACCCAGTGACGTCGAACGGTACTTTCCGTCAGCGATCAGGGAGCGTAAGGAGTTGGCTTGTTTGTTAATGACGATCGAATTAACTTGATGGCCGATCTTCATAGCGAGACAGATCTTAGTGAATGGTGTGCTCCAGTAGGTGGGTAATTTTGTTTCTTGACGATCAAGCAGGGTCTCTCCCGCAGAGGGATTATGGTCCTTCTTGTCGGTCCACAATTTTGATTCGTAATGAAAGGTATTCTAAACAGATAAAGAATGATATATCGTCAATTAACAAACTGTTTTCACATGATATCACAGCAGTCACATTCTGCTCCAAACGTTTGTAAGACTATCCAATTTGGCCTTCTGGGCCCTGGGGGTCAACTACATCCAACCTCCTCCCCCTCCCCAAGTAGTTTTGGGAATATCTAGGCTAAGACAATCAAACGCCTGGTAAGAATTAAAATAATTTATTATTCATTCAAAATATTTCCCCTATTCTGATTGGCTAAAGGCACACGTCTAATTCACCATAACCAGTTACTGATGACCAAATTTGGAAGAATTTTGACTTTAACGAGGAAATGACGTCAAAAATGCAGCGTTTTCGCAGGTTAAGGCACCGTTAACCGAGAAGACCTGGGCACGAGGTTGAGTTGTTTTGGTTGTGAACTTGAAAAAATCGCGGACATTTCACTCGTTTCAAGAGTAAGAACTAGGCGAAATTATAGCTAAAAAAATGGCAAGAACAGCAAGAAGACAACTCGAGGGGCGACATCTGCTATTTGGAGAATATTTGCGGAACTGGACAAACCTAAACGTACACTATCGAAGATGAACTGAACGTCGATGGATCGAGGGAGGTAAGCATGTTTTAGCTATGTTTTTAAACTAGGAATTATTTTGAATGAATAATAAAACAGTTATTGAATTCGGCTTTCGTATCATATAATCAGGGTTGTCATTAAGATTTCAAGTTGCCGGGTATTTGTTGTTAGTATCCGGGGAAGTCGCAAGCAGTCATGGAGGCCCCCCTCCCCCCCCCCCCCCCAAGAAGTTTTTGAAGTGCAACTTTTAACGTCTTCCAGAAGGCATTACCGCCCCAAAAAAGAAAACTTCATCGAGAGTACATCTATCATTAGCGTTTTTATGATGATCACGTCTTTATTAAAGTAAACTACAACATTCTGAGACACTAAAATAATAAGTTTTTACTTTACGTAAAGGCTCGTTGGAGTGTTTTTGTAGTGGCCGCCAAATGGTAATATACATGTAAGCACCGGGTCTGAAAAAAATGACAGGTAGGCGCAGTCTCATCTTCACGCAGACAAGGCGCATGCTGGCTAGTGAAGAGTTAAATCACAACGATACTTTACAAATGTTAAAAATGTGGAAAGGACAATCGATTCTTATATGGTGCAAATGAATTAACATGCGCTGTAAAATCGCTTGTAAATCCTCATTTAGTTATACTTAAGAACGAAATAACTTACGGAAAACAAAGGTAAAAGTAATATTACAAATGAATTAACCAACGGAGAAGCGGAAAGAAGACAAGCGGACGATGAATGTACGAAAAAGCATCATAAACATAAGGTTACTATGGTTTGTTGAAAAATAAAAGTATGATGTAATCTAATAAGGCTAAAACAAGCGTAACGTACGGAAAATCGCGGGATAAAACATGGCAAAACTAAACTCACAACTGGTAACATTAGTGGTCTCGAATTTATGAACGAGACGTCACTGAACATACGAACAAACTGACCCACGGAAAAGTGTTTAAAAGACAGGGCTAATACTTTATAAACGAAGCTGAGATGTCAAAACGAGACTCAAGGAGAAGAATGCTTAACTTCCCTTTTATATATAACTTCTTGGAAGTAGAACTGAGAGGATGTAATCATGACCTGCGGACAATGATCGAACATTTCCCATTGACCGTGCGTTATTTTATATATTCGTTACCTAAAGCTAAATGTAGACCTGGTCACTTAAATGTCAATTTATTAAACGTAGCAATCAGTCATAGTCTTCATCTTCAAAGCCTTCATCATAATCCCCATTATCATCAACATCAGCATCAGGGAGATTTAACGCTCGGATGAAGCCTCAACTTCTTCTGTGATGTCAACAAAGATCTGCTCAGGTCTTTCAGGTCTTTCATCGTGAACAAACAGTGCAGATTCCTTTGCCACTTCTTCGACATGTTCAACACAAAGCCGACACAACGGTTGAAACTAGGGACTTTTAGCATCGACAAAGGTGACGGCAGCAAAAATGTCACTTTTAAAATGAATTGGCGTTTTTTCCAACTTTGTTGCGTTTATTTCAATTCGCTGAAAATAACAATACAATACAATACAATAACTTTATTTAAAGAGAGAAGGGCAATAACCTTTTACAGTTTTCTAACCTACGGCCCTCAAATAGCTAATGTAGGCCAATTTTCCTGGAGTTGATTTCTTTGGGACCGCACTCAAGTTTAGAAAGAGAAAGAAAACTTTGTCGTCGCTTGTCTACGTCGTCCATAAAACGTGAAACTAGGAATTTTCACTCGTAGTCGTGCAATAACGGCAAAGAAATGTACAAAAAAGCGTGATGCATGTGCAAACTAGTTGTTTTGCTTAATAAACCTATTGCTTTTTTTGACGTTCTCGTTGCCGTCGCCGTCGTCGTTGCTAAAACTCCCTACTGAAATTTTGCGAACGGAGAGTTTTCGCGCGTGTGTATTAGTACCAAATCTAAGTCAGATGTCTTTTCCCGACATTTCTTAGTTTTTGCACGGAGTATTACTTAAGCCTGCTGCAGATGAAACCGTCATTTAGTTTGATGGATCTCGGAGGGTGTTATCCGCCTCGGCCAACGGCCTCGACGGATAACACCCTCCTCGATCTCCATAATTCTTCATAAGATACTCAGCCTCATTCATTAACTGTTAACTAATAAATACCCCAGCCAGGTAAATGACGTGACATGGCGAGATTCCTCTAAAGATTTCGCTGTGATGATGGTCAATGGCTGCCATCTCGGTGAACTAGTGAGCCCTTGTGAAGAGGCTACATTATATGACTGACCGTTTTACGACCCGTCAAGATGAAGCGAATCCTGTAGTCTGTACGAGAAACAATTTGCTTTTTAGCCATGTAATAAATCCTTGATTTACCAAATCTTCGGTCAAGATCATGGATACTGGGTTGGTTCTGTTTCGCGTTTTTATGGACCTCACCTCGGTCTCGGTTCATAAAAACGCAAATAAAAAGGAACTCACCCAAAATCGAGCCAAATTAGCCTCATGGTTTGTCAGTAAAGCCCTATTCTTGTAACAAACCTTCGCGGTAACATTTTTGCGAGCGGAACACAAGATTCTCCTCACAAGCTATCTCGGATCACCCACTTTTGCGCAACATTATTATGGTAGGAAATATGCCAAAAAGGGTAAAAATTAAATAAAATCAATTTCTGTACAAAAATTCTGCTCCTCATCGTAAAACTAACAATTCATCTGAAACTATCAACCTTTCAGAAAATAAACGTTTTGTTCGTGCCCTATTAAAAAAGTTGCCCCAAGGATTGCACTGGATTGAAATCACGCCCTATGCCCCATTCATATACCAAAGCTTAAAAGTAACTAACAGCTAATTTTAAACATGAGTCGGGATGGTTTACACAAAAGACTCCCATACCGTGCGGTCCAGTATGGATTGGCAATTTCCAAATTTGATATTTCAATACCTGTACCCCCAGCCAAAAGCTGACGGTATGTTCGCTTCCTTTCAGCTAATTGTTTAAAAGCTGTTTAGTTACTTTCCTAAAACCAGCTCCCCTTTTCACTTATGTCCAGGATTGCGATCTGTCGCAAAACTGATTTGCTAGCAATTCTGGGTCACAATTTTAGCAAAAAATAGTTTAAAGGAAATTGCTCGAGGTTGATCGATGGGTCATTGCTGCGGAGCGACCGTAGGGAGCGAGCCGCAACATAAACAGTATTTAAAGGAAATATATAAGGGGCGACGACAGGCGGTGTTGGACACGGTCCACGTGACCAATTTTGTCCAATCACATCATTGCAGATGGCGGACTGACTCTTTCACCTTTGTGCGGGTAGTGTCTTCGATTTTCTTCGATTTTCGCCGTTTATCAAGTGATTTACGATAATTTTTTTTGGAAAAGTTTGAGTAGACAGATGTAGCAAGCCGCAGTTCTTATAACAATATGATGTATGCTTGTTTTCTGTTGATATTGTTCGTTGTAATTCTTCCTGCGCATAATCCCTTTGTTTAGTTAAGAGCTATTGTTTATGCTTTTCAGTCTATATCTTCTCTGTGTTCAATGACCCCTGACCTCCATTTTTAGCATAATCTATTAGTTTTGTTGTTCAAGAATCTGAAATGGTCGGCGGGCCCCAGCGGGCCCCGCCGTTTTACGGGTCAAAATGCCACTTGAAGTTTACCTACGTGCGTGAATCGTGACTCCATTCTGCGGCATCTTTAGTATTATAAATATACTCGCGCGGTCACGATCGAAGCAGCTTAGAATACTTTCACTACACGATCAGCTCAGAATACTTTCTTTCATTTCCTTTTTATTCGTCTTTAAAAATATGATATTTTTTTTGTAATATATATGTCATCGAAGCGGCCCTTAGACCCTCCTTTTTGAATAGTTCCTTGGCTTCTTCCTTCGGCCCTTGTCCGTAAAGAGTTAAACCTTCTGCACGAGGTTCTTCATGATTCCTAATAAATCATACAAAAAATAACGAACAGATAAAACTGAATTCGTACGGAAAAAAATGACTAGAAAACCTCCGCTAACTTGCTGTTGTCCTCAACAACAACAAGTTAGCAGAGGAGGATTCCACATTTGCCTTGCTCTCCAGCTCCTTCTGGAAAACCAGAATAGGTTGCACATTATTTTCGACGAGAAGATCAGTATCCTTCATGCACATGTCAATGTACCCGAAAAAAAAATCTGTGGTGAGAAGAGCGCTAAAGAGAAGCCTACGTTCAAAATCAAGCACTTTAGGCACACGAACGAAGTGTTGATACGTACAGCGTTGCTTCGATCCCAAAATCAATCTCTTCGACACAGAAAATAACAGTTTTGTGCAGCCAGTAGTAAACGTCGATTGCGGCCACCTTTCCGGAGAAAGATCTCAAATGAACATCGCATGTTATGTCCTTTAAAAGCGGAAGAAGACCTGTAATGTCCATATCACACTATTTCTCCCGGTAATTTTCTGGCGTAACGAGAGATGTGGACAGAGCAAAGGTCAGATGCAAATGAGCCGTTTTTGATTTTTTCCCCATGATGCCCTTCGGACCGTGTCCAACACCGCCTGGGGCGACGAATTCATCACTTTTTACCACAATGCATTGCATTTAACCAGAGTGCACTGCGCCACGAACAACTCAAATAAATTCTTGGCTTGCACTGTCACGCAATGAAAAATAAAAATGCAAACCATTCAATACAGAAGGACTAGAATCTGGGAAATTAAAAAAGATAAATATACAAAAACCCTTGCCAAGAATCAGGTCTGTGAAATATTTCAAATGCGAGATATTGGGAAAAACAGTTTACCTAAATTTATAAAGCTTTGTATGGAAACGCCATGTTGGTGTTCCTTTCAGGAACACCAATATGGCCGCCGGATACCAACAGAAACATCTGTTTTCGAGTTTTCCCACTAATGCGTGAATTCTTCGCTTGAGGAACTCATAAAGATTTCAGTAATATTTATTATGAGACAAGGAATGTTTAGATTGCAAAATCTCCAAAAATCGGTAATGTTTTTAACCCACAAAAGAGCTTTCCCGGCCGCCAGCTAAATGCCGCGTCACGCAAAAGCCTGGAAATTCAAGCGTCCTCTCTCGCAAAACGAAGAACCCTTTCGGACCAAAAATTTGTTTATGTGAAGGTCTTTAGGTACTGTAATACCTCGTGAAAATAGAAACTCAGAAGAATCGATAGTTTCTTAGTTTGATTTCTGGTGACGTCACGTGCAACCCAAGAATAGCATCATTCACTGCCCAGACTCAGAGTTTTCTTTGTAGCAAATTTTCTACAGCACGGTTAGAGGTCTTACCAAATTTAAGACATGCAGGAGTCTATCAGATGAGTACGATGGTGAACTTGGGGATTGGATTTCAATTCAAGAGCCTTTGACTCGTCCAGGTGTTAAACTTGACGAGAAGATGAGCATTTGCTCTTCCACTCCGCAATACGGGGGATATACAAATTCCAGCTTGCTAGAAGGTGATGAGAAAGTGAGAAAATGTCATGCCATGCTATTCTTAAGAACCTGTATGAGCCGAAAATGGATGTGATTTTTGACCATTCGCTTCAAAACAACAGCGGAAATCGAGATAACAAAACATATGTTTTGTGTCCTACGCTGCAGAAGAGGACGTGTATCGGCGATTTGAAAAGCATAATTATGTTCTTTCATTCATTCATTGCCATGGAATGCGCGTTTACATTGTTTTTTTACTGTTAATAGCTCGATTATTGTGGCTGGCAATCATCTTGCCGGCGGAAGTTTCATGGAAAAGGCATTAAATTAAAGACTTTTCGCAGTTTCTGTGGTGTAGTGGTTACTGGTCGCGTCGAACCGATGGTACAGGGTTCGAGTCCTACCTCATTCTTTTTTTTTTTCCTTCTTTCTTTTTTTTCCCGTTTTTTGTGTTGTTGTTTTCTATAAAGATATAGCTAAATAACTGTTACTTAATAAAGTGCAATAAACAGCAAGAACAGTATCGTGTTTCCAGAGAAAAGATAGTACACCGTATATTAAATATATGGATAAACAATCTGAATTTCTATCACCTCCTACAATTTACTGTGGGAAAACCAGAGTTGATAACCACTTGATCATTTTCTAAACAACGTTCCCACGAGTTCTTTCCATAGACTGATAGTAATTATTCTAGTACTTTCCAACATGTAAATGGGGCATTCAATGTCATTTTCGATTCTTTGAAGTCCCACTGCCTAACTAATGCCAGTATCAACAGAATGTGCCGCAGCATTACTATCTTTTAGATACCCTAGTTTAACAATTATTCCACGAGTGCGCGTTGGTTATGAAATGGTAGATTAGCCAACGAGGTGCGTAGCGCCGAGATGACTATAATCATCTCGTATCCAACAAGGGCGAGTAGAATAATTGTTTTAAATCAAAAACGCCCACAAAACAGTATCGAGAATTCTTCCCAACTTTATTTGTAAAAACAACCGATTTTCAGCTTCTTTTTAATTTTGAGCAGACGCCTACAGTTATCATATTTGGAGAGCATGGTATAATGGCTCATATACCATGATGGCTAAGCCAATCAGAGCACTAGAATTGCATTATCCAATGAGTCAGCTTTTAATAATAGGCAATATACCATAGAATCGATCATGTATATTCCGTCCTACATGTTCCAAATAGGGTAAACGGCGGTTGGTTATGAAGAATTAGTCGAGGGATTGGAGCCAACCATAAAAGTGGCAATATAATCAATGAATACTGCTAGTAATAGTTGACACTACAGCTGCCCCCGTTCTGCATATTGTCGGGCAATAGCATTCTTGCTCGTTGTGTAGCTCTTTGAAATATACCGATTCATTATTAAGATTTTCACACATATTCCATACAATAGGTGAGATAAATACAGGAAACGCAAGGTTCCATGCACAGTTTCAGTTCGATTTACACAGCTTTGATCAAAACATTCTCAGTTTCGAGAATAGTTTATTCTAAACCATAAGAAAAGATTTAATTAGAAGTTTAATTTTTCGCTATTTTTCTTTCACTTTTTACATTCAGTTCATTTATTTGCCGGAAAGTAAGCCTTAGAAATTAAAAGGACCTTTGATCAATTTACGCTCGCGCATTCTAGTCTTATTTTAAATTTTATAGCGGAAGGACATCTGTGAGTAGGGAAAGTCAGCACAGAATTTGATTGTCGGCGAATTTCTGTAATCGTCCATCGTTCTGCTAGTGATAAGCAAGCCGTTGTTCACTCGTCTTGCTTGTTTGGGGTTGAGTCTTATTCCGGTCAAAGAGAGAGAAAGAGTGTCTGGCAAGGTTTCCAATCTAAAAATTGTCAACTCGTGTCTGGCAAACTCTCCTATATATAGACAGTCATACGCACCTTAGAACTTCATCTGCGCTTATCAAGTGTCTTTTGGTCCATAACTTTCAAAACAACTGCTTCACAGAATGTCACTGATAACACGTAACGCAAAAGAGTATCGAAGTATGACTGCACAATAAATGTCACAAAATCTACCTAACCCGGGTCCCTTCGCGATTTTCTGTCTTTACGTCGTCCTAACCATTTTGTACTTGCGGGCGCAAACAATAGTCATCATTACGCACCGATTCCTCGCGGCCCCTGTTCAAGCAAGTCGAGATTTTTCTGGCATACTGACTGTATATTCCAAGTGTAAGTACTTTCCTTAATATACGCGCGATTTGCTAGAGTGCCTCCTCGGGATTTCGCCCTCCGGGCGAAATCCCTGCAGGGGCAAAAATTGTTGCATCGCTGCTGTTACCTTTTTGCCATCGGTCTTCATGACCTGCGTCCATCCACCTCCTCCGCATTCTCCAAGCTCAGCAGCTTCCATGTGACAGTAAACAGGAATTAGTTTAGACTCCACATTCAGTAGGTAGGCTTTGTTTTCACGCTTCCTAGTAAATAGATATTTATATAATGATATATTTTTGAGGCACTGCATGAAATCAAGCAAGATTTGTTTTCTCTGCATGTTTTAGAAAGTGACCGTCCTCATATTGCGGGTTTTCAGTGTTACGTCATTCAAAATAGATAAAAAAAATCAAAACCGTTCAAAAGATAAAATCCGGAATCTGGGAAATGAAAGGAGGTAAATATGCAAAGACCCTCGCCAAGATTCAGGTCAGAGGAATATTTAATATATGAGATATCGGTAGAAATGTTTTACCCAAATTTATAGAGATTTGTATGGAGACGCCATGCTGGTGCCCATCCGGATGAGCACCAACATGGAGGACGGAAACCAACAGAAACATCTGTTACCGAGTTTTGCAACAAAAGCGTGAATTAAGTAATACTTTTTCTAATACATGAACTATTTAGATGGCAAAATTCCCTGAAATAAGTCATTTTTTTTAACCTACAATGACAGCTCTCTCGTCTGTCATGTAAATGCCGCGTCACGCAAAAGCTTAGAAATTCATGCGTACTCTATCACAAAACCAAGAACCCTTTTGAAGCAAAAATTTTTATGAAAATTAGTTTTCAGCTGCTTTAATACATCGTGAAAGTAAAATCTCGGTAGGATCGATAGTTTTGTAGTTTGAATTTTAGTGACCTCATGTGAAAACCAACAATTCAATCAGATGCAATAGACGATTGGATTTAGAGACATAAAAAGAATAAATATAAACAAAGAATATGACAATCTTTCGCACGTTGCGGGCAAAACTGACATTTGGTATAGAGCAATGTCGACCTTACAACAAAGAAAAACTTAATGAACCATTAATGTACCTCGACAGACGCACGGTTACAAAATTAGCACCAGCCGAAAGCAGCGAAGGTTGTTTGAATCGGGTGGTGCCGCCTAAAAAAGAATTATATGTACCCACTCGAAAAGCAGTAAAACGGATAGTTAGGCCGTTGAAGCCAGAAATGTAATAATTGACCACAAAATGTAAAAGTTTTCAAATGTAATGCAGATAAACCACAAGAGTAATAAGGCCCTCATATGAAATGAAAACCGTAGTTTCTTGAAAGAGCGCCGCCCCCTAATAAAGTCGAAAAATCAAAGAGCGCCCTCTCGAATAATTACAATTTAATCGGAAGAGCACTGTATTTCCTAGCTAGCAACTCTACAGCCCTTATTGATTGTTTTTATAAAAAACAGCGGAGTCACCTTATCCACTTTAGAATTAGAATTATACAAAACTAACCCACATGGGCTTACAGTTATTAGGGGGGGGGGAACTCCCTTATATAAGCCAGATATGTGCCGGCCCAAAGCATTTATGTCCAGGATCGATCTTGTTAGTACAAATTTGCTAACAAGTTCTTTTCGCAATTTTAGCAAAAAAGATTTAAAGAAAATTGCTATCAGAAAAGTATAGAACAAATAGCAAATTTCGCAAAAATCGAAAAAGTAACAAAAATTTTTCTTGCTAGTGAAAAGATTGAGTATTAAATATGGCGAAAAAAAGCAAGAATAACAAATTTAACAAAATTCTACACTTACAATGAGAATGTTACTTGGTGTTTTTAGCTAGCAGGAAAAATTCCTGTTACTTTTGCGACATTTGCCGACTTTTCGGGGCCCTTCTTGGCTTGGTCTCTTTCTAAGTCTTAAATTTTGTTACATTTGGTATTCTTGCGATTTTTGCGATATTTTTGTAAGTGATTATTTCACAAAATTTTCTGCTCAATCACTTCTTTTGCGACAATTGCGAAAACAATTTGCTAGTAAATTTTTGCTAACATGATCGATCCTGGACGCCGTAGGGTTTTTGGGCCGTTTTGGTTTGAAACCGGGTATACACTTTGCCCATTTTGGTCTGGAATCGGGTATGGTTTTCGAGGGAACTACGGTAGTGTATGAACGTATTTAATAAAGCAAGTCAAGCTTGGTTGCGTAGCGTCCTAAAACAAAACTAGCAGCCGCTAAGCGGAACGTTGAAACTCGCTCGAGACCCTTTCCGTTTGCGCAGAGATTGATGGAGTGTCCGTCTTGTCACATAGTTACATCGAGATGACCAGCTAGACAGCTTAGCAGCGGCTAACTGTACTCGCTGAAGTCTCTTAACAACATAATCTGTTATAGTATCACTGACAATGTCATTATAATCGATCTCTGACAAAATAAGACACTCTGCCAAGTGTTTTCTGACATTATACGGGGCAAGGTATTTCAGCTTCTTCAGTACAGTCAAAGTTCCGTAACAACTTGAGATCGTGCAGTTTATCGCTCTTTTCCAGTTGACGTTTTCGTGCACTTCCGTACCAAGTAGGCGGAAAGTTAAAAGTCGCTGGAGACTCTTTCCATTTGCGCAGAGATGGATGCAGTGTCCGTCTAGTCCATGAGTTTGTGACATCTGGGGAGTTGAAAGAAGCATTACTTTAGTCTTCTTAGGATGGAGCGCCAAGTTACATCGGGGATGACCAGGTAAACAGCCTGCATCTCCGCCCGACAACCCTCTGAAGCTCAGATGGTTTACAGTGACTATAAATCGTAATATCGTTCGCATATTGATGGCAATTCACTTCGGTTGGGAGTACGTCAGTTAAGTCGTTGACATAAAGGTTGAATAAGAGGCGACGCAGCATGAATCCCTAAGGTACCCCAAAAGACACATTTAAGCGTTCCGACGAGCGATCATCGGTTTGGACGTACTGAGTTCGATCAGTCAAATAACTCACAATCTAATGTTGAGAGGACTTGGAAAACCCTAGCTTACGCTTTTTGCACAGAAATGTCTCATACACAACTGTATCAAAAGCTTTAGAGAAGTCTGCCATAATTGCCATGGTGACCTGTTCATTACCTACAGACTCCGTTAAGGACTTAGGTGAGACTTGATCCTACCCTGACATTTGATTGCCATATCTCAGCTCTCACTGCTTCATTTATTTCTAAGCTACCCCAGACAAACCGAGCAAAACACGCTTTTAATTTAGACTTTCTAGCGATTTTAATTAACGTGCTTGTTTTCTGTAAATTATTTTACTGCTCGGCGGTCTGGTCTAGCACTTCTGAGAGAAATATATGTAAATTACAACACGTACAGAACCTTGCCGCCCGGATAATTAGTGGAGCGAGAAAATTCGATCATATCTCTCCAGTTCTCCGGGATTTGTGCCAGTTACCTGTAGGATAGCAATTATATTTAAGGGACGCTGTTTTTGCGTTTAAATGTATGACGGGCTGTACTTTGTCCCAGATTACCTCACATCCAAGCTAGTTACCAGAGGCCAAGTTTCTGGCCGCGTGATACGCAATTCACAACAATTAAATATCCCGGGGGGGGGGGGGGGGAAGGTGTCCCCAAGGAAATCTGTGGTACAGTCCGCCTGCCAGAATGACGTCACGTCTCGCGTCATTAAGTTTTAAAATGGCGAGCAAAGTATTCATCGAAGAGACAGATAAAAAATTTCGATTTAATCACGGGAATACTGTTCCGATTTCGTGGATTTGGAGATTTTAAGGTTTCTATTGTTATAGAAAACTAGACTTAAGTACTTTTTTGGAATAAAATGTCCAGTGAAGTAATGAATTTTAAAGATTCCTTTCTATCGTCGAGCAAATTTTACGGGCAATCATACCGACCGGTCACACTTTTGAGGGCCAGTGCACAGCAAGATTGTGGAGTTTAGACACAGCAAGAGGAGGTTCATCAAAGGATGTATTATTCTTTACATTGTGCGTATTTTCAGCTCTTCAGAGCTAGTGGAACCCCATATCATTCCTCTCAAAGCTCGCTTAGCTTAGCGTTGAAAGAGGAAGCTATGACAGGTATTTGTGAGAGACTGTGAACATTGAATGTTGTTGCTTTACTGCATTTAATTTAATACTGTATTGGGCATACACCTGTAATTCTGTAATTTAATCCCGAAAACCAGTAAAAGGTTTCGTCTAAAGCCAGTGGTCTTGATAACATCTCAGCACGTCTCCTGAAACAAGTGTCTCCCATAGTTACTCGCAGTCTAACTTTTATAATAAATCAGTCAATTACCACTGGAATATTTCCAAATGCTTGGAAACGAGCTAGAGTTTCGCCAATATTTAAAGAAGACCTCAGGACTGAATCTAACAACTACAGACCTATCTCAGTTCTGCCTGTAGTAAGTAAATTAATTGAAAGAGTTGTTTTTAATCAATTATATGAATATTTAAATAATAAAAACTTGTTAACTGAATCACAATCTGGCTTCAGACCTATGTTTTCCACTGAAACAGCTTTACTTGAGGCTACGAATGAATGGCTATGGAATATTGACAACAGTCTCTTAAATGGTGGGATATTCCTGGACTTGAAAAAAGCTTTTGATACCATGGATCATGCTATCCTTCTGGGAAAGCTTAAACTCTATGGGATCAGTTCTCAATCTCTTAACTGGGTCCAGTCCTATCTATCTGACCGAAAGCAACAAACGTTCATTGATGGAGTTCAATCTGATTTCTGTAATATAACATGTGGTATTCCACAGGGGTCTATTTTAGGCCCTCTCTTATTCACTATTTATATTAATGATCTCCCTTCATGTAATTTGTTTTCAAAACCCAGAATGTATGCAGATGATACTACCCTTACCACATCTGCAGAAGACCCATGTGTCCTTGAACATAAAACGAATTATGATATGAATCTAATCCAGTCATGGCTGTCAGCAAACAAATTAACTTTAAATGTTAAGAAGACTAAATACATGCTTATAGGGAGCCAATTTAAGTTATCCCAAATAAATAGTGACGTCACAGTCAAAGTCAATAATAATCTTTCCCCATCGTATCTGAGGCGGGTCTTTACCAACACCTCAAATGTACATTCACACAATCTTAGAAATTCTGAGTTAAATTATTATGTCCCCAGACCCAGAACTGAGTCTGTAAAAGGGAGCCTACACTACAGAGGATCTGTTCTATGGAACAAGATTCCCTCAGAGATTAGAAAACTGCCTAGTTTAAGTGTTTTTAAAACTTCAATTCATGGGAAAGATTTTTCTAATACACCATGACCCATTGTAACTCTTATTATTCATAATGTAAGTTTTTGTATTTTTAACATTATAGTCAATAGTTCCGTAGAGTATTTTAGTCTAGTTTTAAACACGATTCCTAGGAAGACCATGTAAAATGATACGATTTCGTGTATAAATAAAGATTGATGATGATGATGATGATGATGATGATGATGATGATGATGATGATGATGATGATGATGATGATGATGAACTATTTTTGGGGGGCAAACCCAGTGAAGATTTTAGGGTAATAATATTGATGATTAAGACGATGAGTACAAAAGGCAAGTTTAACTTTCGCCAGTGGGTCACTGGTGGGTGTTAGGTGTAAATTAGTATAGTTTGTGGTGTACTGTGTGTTGTTTGTCATGATGTCAGCTAACATTGAAAAAAATTCAGCTGTTTCAGAGGAGGGACATGTCTTGACAGGGCTTATGATTATTATCTGGTCGTAAGCTTGGCCACTATGCAGATCAAGAGCTTTTGAAATCCCTTTTCCAAAATAAAACCCCGGACTTAAGCTTAAAATATCATTGATCCAAGTGCATGACCAGCAGGGTCAGCCGTGAGAATAAAGAAAAAAAGGCCAAAAGGAAAAATAGTGTTAAAAAAAGAGACCAAACAGGGAAAAAAAAAAAAAACGGTACAACGAAATTAAACAGAAAACAGCGTCGCCGGGAGTCGAACCCGGTGTATCTGTACATGCAAGCAACTCCTTGATAACTGCACCACAGTGACATGCATGATATGAAAAAATAATTTTGTCATATCAAAACAATTTTTCTCTGCCATAGACGCTGTTGGAAGCTGTTGGAGCTGTATTTATCATGAATTCAAATGTAAATTTGAGGAAAATTAGCTTAAGCGTGTATTTCGTAGCTATTTCGCATTATTTCGGGTTCAACGGGCCGACTCGATGTAGATAATCGATCGAACTAGTTTTACTGAATTTGGTGGAGAATTAGGAGATCAACAGAGGCCAACACTCGAAAGGGGAATGATATGAAGTTAGGCCCATTTAATTAGCAAAAGAAGAGATGAAATACAAACATGCGAGATCTGTGAATGGAACCTCCTATTCTGGAGACTAGACCTTGCCTAGTTTAGAGAAAAAAAAAAAAAGATTTAAGTTTTGATGACCTTGCCGGTCCCGTGAAATAGATGGCGATCCCGCAACACGGCCCGCAAAACAAATTAACAAAATTATACAATCACGGGCACAAAATATCAAAACGGTTTGCACAAGCAGATTATAGCAACACCAAAGCTCACACACATTCGATCAAATAAGCGATATATAGCGATATTTGCTAGCTGCTTAGCTTTCCCTCGACCTCGGTCGTCCAAATAACTGTCGTATCCCTTGCTAATTTGCACAAGCGACCCGAGGCTCTTGCCCGTTACTATGTGACGTCATACTGGCAGGCGGAGTGGGTCAAGAAACTTAGGTGGAAAACAATAGAGTTACCTCCCCTCCCTGTTCCTGATTGCAACCTTCTAAAGAGTTGGAAAGTCCAGTTTCGAAATGCTCGTGTTTATGATATGCGTTAAAGGCGATGCTAAATGGTCTGGGACTAGCTTGATAAATTTGGTTGGAATGTTATCCGGACCAGTAGAGCAGTCGGACCGTAGCGCTTTGATCTACCGAATAACTTCATATAGGTAACACTCTTCAGACGAAAGGAAGTATCAGGGTCCTGCGCAAGCGCATTAATACGCCTATGCAGCTCCTCCTTATCAACTGCCACTAGGGACTTAAAGTAAATTTGCGTTCTTTCAGTCTTTATAGCGATTATTCCTACCCACTTACTTTGTCAAATGTAGGCAAACCCTCCTGAAGCTGAATTTCGAGTGACCTTAATCTAAGCTCAGAAAGAGAAATAAAATTTCGTCGTGGCTTGTTTACGTCCTCCTTAAAACGCGAAATAAGGCATTTTCACGTCCTAGTCGTGCAAAAACGGAGAGAAATGTACAAAAAAAGTGTGATGCACGTGCGAACTTGTTGTTTTGCTTATTAAACTTATTGTTTTTTTTTACCTTCTCGTTGCCGTCCGCGTCGTTGGATCTTTAAGTCCCTCCTGAGGCATCGACACGCTCAGCTGCAGAAGCAAAGTGCTTATTATCCGAATAGACAGTTTTTGGTTGCTGGCTAGGGTGAAGTATGCGATGGATCGTCTTCCATACTTCGTTGGGCTGCTTATACAAGAGTGCATTGGTCATAAACCTTCTCTTTGCTTTCCCAATCAGTTTCTTAAGACTGTTTCGGGCGTCTTTGAAGATGTCCCACGCAGCCTCACTGCGAGGGGGTGTGTGTGCTTCCCTACGATAACGCTTGCATGACTCCAGCAGCGTTCGAATGTTTGGGTCATCCAACCAGAGAGCGCAGGCTGTCTTGTCACCCGCACACGCTTTAAGGGTGCATATCACTCTAAATAAGAGTCCGAAATAAGAGTATTGAAAGCGCTTACTTGTTCGTTAGGATCCCCTAATTAAAGCATAAACGACTTCAAATGAAGTTGAGTAAAATCGTCTCTGAACTGTTTTTGGTACCTAATAACCTTGTATTTTGGAGTGAAACGGGTGACAAGCGCATTGACTGTGCCTCACACACGTGACAAACACTCTGCTGGAAAACATTGACAAAGGCCTTATCTGGCCTTATATTTTTAGACCTAAGCAAGGCCTTTGACACCTTAGATCATAGCATCATGTTAGATAAGTTAACTTCTTTAGGAATGAATCGCTCTACTGTCCAATGGTTTAGGTCCTACTTAACCATGCGCACCCAAAGTGTTTGCACTGATGGGGTCTTGTCTGAGCCCCAGCCTATATCTTTCGGGGTCCCCTAGGGTAGCGTACTTGGCCCTTTATTATTTATCATTTACATAAATGACTTACCTCTGGCGGTTCAAGGTTGTAGCGTCAAGCTTTATACTGACGATACACTTGTCTATTTTGCAAGCAAGTCAGTCAGTGAAATTCAAGCTCAGTTAACTAGTGGCCTAACTTATGTCCTAAGCTGGCTTCAAGCTAATTTTCTAATACTTAATCTTGATTATGCTTGTTGGTACTCATCAGAGTACCGCGGAGGCTGACGATCTAGTTATAGAAATCAGTAACAAGCGTTTAGAAAGAGTTAACATGTTTAAATATCTTGGGGTCCTAAACAACACCTTATCTTGGAAGGACCACATAGAATATATCAGTAATAAGACCTCGTCTAGCCTATTCTGCATCGAGCGCATAAGGTTCTTTCGAAGCCAACTTGTCAAATGCTCTCCAATACTATAGTCTTGCCATTGTTTGATTACTGTTCGCCTGTCTGGGACAGCTGTAGGGATGGGAGCAAAGCTTAATATCTAGATAGGCTAGATAGACGCGCCACATGTATTATTAAAGGTCGATCGATCGGGGTTGAGGAGTTAAAATCAACACTACAAGCACGCAGAAATTATCTCAAATGCGTCTTAGTCCATAAGTGTCTTCACGGAATAGCGCCTTCGTACTTACTTGCAGAGTTTAGGCACGGGCACCTTTTCCATGGCGATAACACCGGAAGCCGTTATTTGCTGCGCCCTCCCTTCGCAAAAAATACCAAATACCAAGGTAGCTTCAGAATAACCGGTGCTCGGACCTACAACACCCTACCGAGAATCATTAGAAAAGTAGAGACCCTCAGAGAATTTAAAATCAAGCTAAAGCGCCATTTTAAACAGTAACGCCTGCAGTACATGTTGCCTTTGTAACTTAATTAATTGTCTAATTTTAATGTCTTTGTTTTTGTGTTGTGTCAGGGCTCCATTTCACTAGCTGTGCTAATTATAAATTGGATGCCCCTGGATAAATATTGATTAAAAAAGAAAAACAACAAAAACATATCACGCGTCGTGATCATTAACGAGTGTACATGGGAGAACATCAGTATGTGTAACGCGTTTAGGAAGATTGGTAATAACGTGATCAACAAGCGTTTGACTGGACTTCGTAGTTCTTGTTGCTTTGGTGACGACTTGCTTCAGGTTCAGTGATTCGAGGGCATTTCAGTGTACCGCTTGACATCAGATGTTTGATCATATCGATGTTTACATCGCCTGCCAAAATCAGCATCCCATGCCATGAGGCAACAAGTTCACTGAGAAGATGGTCAAGTCTCTGTAACCTGTCGGAGATATGCATTTGACTTTCAGCCAGATATTAAATACTGACAAACAGAATTTTGCTGTTCTTGTTTTGGCCTGGAAAGGCTCAATCCACCAGTGTTCCAGTTCCGCATACTAACGCCTCTCAATAGTGAGCAAACCTGGACTGCGACCAAGAGGAAGGCGTGCTAGGCCGAGGAGAAATGGAAATGGAGTCAACCCTTTCCCATGAAAATTTATTTATAGAAAGAGCGTTCGCGGAATATTTTTCACGCCTTCCTAGTAATATCCAATCAGAGCAGGGCAGAGTTCCCGGCTCTGGACAACCGGTATTTAAGTAAATATTGAAAATCAGGCTCTTTAGTTACCTTATTTTTGTGGTTAACTCGCTTCTACAATGCTTTGGAGCTTTTTACTACGCCCACAAAGGAGCACACTGCATTGACCCGCAGTTATTTTTAAAGTTAAAACTATGCTATGCTCTACATGGGCTACATCTTTCGCTTGCGGCTGCTGTAAATGTATGCAATCCGGTATCACGAATTATGTACAGAGTTTATAAGCCAAATTACTGTGGCAGTGAATAAAAAGGGCTTTGAGAGCTTTTGATAACATAATTCTAATGGCAAACATTTCAAGAAGACAAGATTCTTAATCAAACATAAATTTAAAAATGTGAGTAGTCGCTCCATACATGCATGTAATCCATAACACAGACATGTAATTTTAAATTAAAATCATACTTGTATAAAACTTGTCCAGCGGCTCTCCTCGAAAAGCCCCTCCAGGGTTTGCTGAGAGTTCGTGCCCAAGTATATTTTAATTATAAGACTGTGTAATTATTGTACTATTTCAAAAAGGGCAAATCCCGGGGAGCAAATAAAAATCCTATTTGCAAGCAAATATACCATTTATGCTTTCCCCTTTCTGTCAGCAAATAAGTAGAAAAACAGTGCTGCATAGCCTGAAGCTTGTTTACTGGGCCTAATTTCAGTAAACCAAACACATACAAGTTTGGAGTAAAATGGCTATGAACAAAGGCCCATAGCCGCTTTAATTAAATCCCAATTTTCATTTAAGAATAAAATTTACAACAGATAACTTTCTCGTGGCCCCGTAAAGGTGAGGGCCCCAAAAAATACGCCAAAAGCATCAAAATTTTGCAAATGAAGATGCTCGCCCCACCCAAAGGAAATGCAGCACTTATACTTAATTAGACAAGCCTACAAAAAATAGCAGGAAACTGCTGCCCTTACAACCTGATTGGGTGATTATGCCACAGTATCCAATAACTAAGAGCTGATTTTAACTGCTGCCCTTGCAAGACAGTTAGTCAACAAGACAAGACTAGTATAACACATTAATCTGAAAAAAGGAAAATAGTGGTTATGTATTCATTTCCGCTACACGACACCGAAAAACTGCAGCCCTTGCATGTCAGTTTATCGATCTGGAGTTATACCAATTGCGACTTACCCTTCATAGAATACAGTAGAAAAATTGTCATTAAAGATAGCGTTGAACCCATTTTATATAAGAAACCATATAACACAACACCAAATCGATGATAACTGCTGCCCTTGCAAGTCAGTCAATCGACCCGAAGTTATGGCAGTGGTAACCTCCCCCTTTCAAAAACTGCAATGAAAAAATTTACCATAAAAGAAAAACTGAGTAGAAACCAAATTGCCAATGTCAAATTTAGTTTAGATAAGAAACTAAACAACACAACTCCGAGCCAATGAAACTGCTGCCCTTGCAAGTCGGCCAATCAACCCGGAGTTATGTCAGCAGTAACTTCCCCCGGAAGAAACTGCCATGAAAAATAAGCATTAAACTAAACTAAGATGATATTGAGGGGATTCGAATATATTTTTGGAATGCATTTGACTTCCATCGTCCCAAAGCCCTGATCTGTGCATCAGACATACCCTCATCCGCAGCATGAGAAGCAGCACCTATACGGAAAGTATGACCCTTATATCGAGAAGAATCAAGACCACAATACTTAATGGCCATGGAAAGCTTTTCTGTAAAGGCGGCTTGATTGAAGTTTAACAGGCGTGCGAATTTACTCTGTTGTGTACCTGACATATCGTCGGTTTCATTCACACAATACAAAATGTATTGAGCCTGGTATTTTTTCGCTCGCTACTACTGGAAGAAAATATGTTAAGCAAGGCAAACAGTCCCAACATTAGATTAAAGAGCGAGCTGATGGGGATAGTGACTTCAAAAGGTTAAAATCTTTCAATGAAAGAATGGTCCTCAAAGGTTTCACGGCGTTAGATGGTTAGGCATGTCACGCAGGTCGAGTTCTTTGCATTCTCTTTAAACTAACCTAGCTGAGATCAGGCTCAATTTTCGTTTCGATTCGTAATAACATTCCGGCGGGCAAGGCGAAACGAAAGCAACGGTAGCCGTTAGAGAGAATGTATGAGAACCGCTAAAATTGGGCCTAATCTCAGGTTATTTTTAAACAAGCTTATCATTTTGCAGTTCCTGAGGCCATGGAATCTTGAACCTTGAAAAATAATGTGATTGCCAAACAATGTCAAATTTCTTCCTGACTTTGATAATTCTGCCACTCAACGGTTTTTTTTTCTCTCATCGAATGTGTCTTGTGTTAAAGTAAGCAGCAGCCCATCGAATGTCGATATCATGCTTCGGGTATTTATATGCATGATTTTTAGTTGCATGCTCTTTTCAATTAATACTTGTAGTTGCACATCATTATTCATGGTACTGTTGTTGTACGCGCATTCATCATCCTATGTCGATATATAGACCATGTGTGTAGAAAGGTAGAAAGCTACCAATACAATTCGGGAAAAACCCTTTCTTTAGGGTGTGACGATGAGACAATAAAATTTGTCGTAGAGGTTGTCAACATTAAAAATAGAAACACTTTATTGCAAACTAATAGACAGACAGCTACAAATAATATGGCGAAATGTCTGAATAGTGTTGCCTTCTTGATTGTTTATTGCAGAGTAAGATCATGATGATGACAACTGGATTTACTTAAGAAGGTAACAAGTGACAGCAAGAGTGTCAAACGGATGATCTTGTGGCCCTCAAATTTAAACAGCTTAGAATAATACTGATTAACATATAATAGTTTATATGATTAAGAAATATGCACGGTAAAAATGAAGTATACAACATCTTTCATCACTCTATTACCTTTATTACTCACAAGTTCAAAGTCTATTTAACTAGGGGTACCTTCCGGCAAGTGCCGAGGAGGCGAATTCGTTTATCTTTTGTGAAATGTGCCTATTCAGATCTTCGCGACTTTTTTTTTTCATAATTTTAGAGGTTTAAAATGGATTCCACTATCGCAAAAAGGATGGCACCCAACTTCAAAACAACAACTTTGGCACATCGTATCTTTAGGCTTTCACTTTTTAATTATTAAACAATAACAATATGGCTTGAAGCTTTGTTGGTAAATATGAGCAAGTTGGTACTTATGTTTCATGGAAAATTCAATTGCATCAAAACTATAAACGTTAGAAAGAAAAGGATAGTTCAAATGAGGCCTTTGACTGCTGAAATTGTAAACAATAATTAACTTCCGAGCAACAGCGTCATCAGGGATAAGAAAAATGTTTCGCGTGGTAATATACGTAAGAAACAATTGATGTAAAGTAAAATGTGTGAAAAGCGCAAGAATGGGGCGGAATGTATCAGAGGTATAAAAATATAAACTTGAATAAAATACAGAGATCTAATGAGCGAGTGTCACAGGACAAATAGTGTCTTGAAAGGCATAATGATAGTCTTCAAAACAAAAAGGTCCGCAAATTCGTTGCATTCCTCACGGGAGTTTTGGGCTGTCTCAATGTAAATCGAGCAGCAAAAAAAACATGCTGGTAGACAAAATCTCTCGAATAAATTTTAAAATAAAAGGTCCGCAAAATTTAAAGCTGCTGCTTTAAACGCAATTTATAAAGCAAACCAGAGCACTAATTGCCCTTTCAAACTAGAAATCGTATTAAAGCTTGCTCACCTATTAGGTCCTCTTGAACAAACAAGGAACAGCTGCACACTGAATCACCCAATGTCGGACCACGAGTTGTAAATACAAGACCATGACGTCACTACCCAAATATGTGGTCTTACTTACACCCAAATATGGTCAAAAATGCAAATTTTAGAGGGTTACGCAGAGTTTGAGAGTTTTTGCCTACATTGCGCGGCGTTATAGTTTGCCACCGAGTCAACCTCGCTTCTTAGCTCGGTTGCCTCGTTGGCAATTAGAATTATGAAATTCTTTTAATTAGCAAATTAACGCTCTTCGTATTCCTTTTTAACAATTCTGACACTTCGACCTTTCTCAGATTTCTCAGTAATTTATTCCAATCTTTAATTTTTCACAAAAGTGGTGTCATACTTCTATAAACGCGATAACAACTGCGAAACTGTTCGATAAATTTCTTTTAAAATTTGGTATTGACAGTGGTCTTAGCAAGATTTCCTCTACGTCTATTAAAGCCATGATTTCATTTCTCTGAGATCTTTGTCCGCAATATGTAATTAAAGCTCAAACTTGGGAGGTTTTGGGCGCGATCCATTCAACCAAAATTTCCGACCGGTCCGACCGGGAAAAATGGTCCACCTCAAAAGGACTGGACCAGTTTTATCGAAACGTTTCCGTTTGGACCGAACCGATCCATTGAGTTTTGGACCGAAATTTCCGGAATTTTGGTTGAATGGATCGCGCCATTTGTTCCTAGTAAAAACCATTGGAGTCACCTTTTACAGATAACACTAACCGACATAGAGCGCCACATGACGAAGCTAACAGTTAATTTGGGGGAATGTGGTTACATTGTATACGAAGAAAGGCCTTTTCTAAAGTCCGAACCTGAAGAAACTGGTACTTACTATGATATGAGAAAAGTTGTATGTTATATTTTATATCGAGACGAAAAAAATACTGAGTAAAAAATGTTGAAAACACCATAATAATCACGTATGCTGTACTCACAAGTACTTATCATAAATTTCCTTGCAACTTGACATCCTCCTACCTGTAAAGAAAAAACATCGACAATGCATCATTCCGACATTCATTCCAGTTCATGAAGAACAGTGCGCATGGGCCTCGAGCGAGTATGTCGCGCTATTTTGCGCTCTTCAAGTAGTTACAGTTCCGATCTCTTTAACCCTTTCACTGCCAGAGTGGATGATGGAGTTTGTGAGGTGGTTCTAACTTTTACGTCTGTGGACAAAATCCTGTGGTGCGACCATTCAAATGAAATCTCTTTGGAAGTACTTCATGTGTTGTTATTTGTTTTAAAAAATTTTACGAAATGAAATTTGGGATTTTTGTCGAATTTGCCTTTGGTCATATTTGGCAGTGAAAGGGTTAATTCAATCTCTACCAACCAAAATTTTCGAAGCAAAGCAAAAGAAAAAAAATGGGCAAACTAAGAAAAGAAAACGAGAGTTTTTGACGTAGTTACACAATTTCTGTTAAACCTGATTCACGTAAACCCGAACCTAAAAAGAAGAAGATTTATTTAAGGACCCATTTCAATTAAGATATCTTGAAGTGCTCGGTAGTATATTTACCTGTACAATCATGTTCAGGTAAACTTTCGGAATACCCTTCCTTGCAATCACACCTAAATGATCCTTTAGTGTTATTGCACAATGAACTGGTGGCGTTACAGTTGTGTTTTCCTGTCTCACACTCGTTTATGTCTGCAAATTAAGAGTTAATGCTCAATTATCAAACTGTAGATCTGTTAAGCATCATAATTTGTAGCCTGCGAAAAGATCCGTTTCTTCTCGCTCTTGGCCGGTGGGGACGTTTCGCGCGGAAGAACGTCTGCGACTCAGCGACAGAAATTCCAAACTGGTGACGCAAATCAATGATCCTGTAGTCATGGGGTTCCAAATCAGTATGGAATTTCTGTCGCTGAGTCGCAGACGTTCCTCCGCGCGAAACGTCCCCAGCGGCGAAGAGCCTGGAGAAACGGATGTTTTCGCAGTCTACATAATATGCCGCATATGTTCCCATTTTGAGGATGCTTTCATCATTTTAACCTGATTCACCCCACGTAAATTCGACAAAAGAAGACGACATTTTTAAAGTATCCATTTCAATTGATATCTTGAAGTGCTCGGTGGTATATTTACCTGTACATTTATGTTCATGTGACCTTTTGGAAAAACCCCACTTGCAGACACACTTGTAAGATCCTTTAGTGTTATAGCACAATGAAATAGCCTTGTCACATTGGTGGGTCCCAGTTTCACACTCGTTTATGTCTGCAAATCAAGAGTTAATGCTGAATTATCAACGGGCTTTGTTCGATTTTTGTGTCGATCCTATCCAATGAGGATAGATATATATCATATATTTATAGAATGATAAATTTTTGTAGTGGAGAAAACAAAAAAGGAGGTTAGATTGAATGCCAAATAACTAAAAAATACAAATGATAAACCAAAGTTTTACATGTTGCACACTTGGAAAGCTTTCGCTGGGGGAATTTAGCCTGCGAAAAGGAAAATTTTGGTGGCTCGAGCAGACAAAGCCGGCGAGAATAATAGGGCTAGGAAATGTGAACGCCCGAATTTCCCTCGCCAAATCGCACATGTGAGCCTGTTCGCAGGCTACAGGGAATCTAGAGGCTGCAACTAACACCACACGTTTTTCGCGGATACGACCTGTGGGGTGTTTCTTGGTGATGGGGAAACTAGTGTTGGCTAGCTATTGTTATGTGGTGCAGATATTGTTCAGTGTCTTTTTAATCTTTTCTATTACGTCATTTTGTGATTGCACCCGTCCACAACACAAAGACTACCGATCTGACACATACCACTGACTAAATATGAAACCGGTTTCCAGCTTTCTGACTGGCTCTAATCTTTATCGTATGGAATAGCATAAAACTAAAGATTAAACTCCTGTTAGTTTAAGCTCCGTATGGTTTGCTACCTTCACAGTTAACACCATCCCCAGTATATCCAGGCTTACAAGTACAAGTGAAGGAACGCTTGGTGTTGGTGCAGTATGCATCATCGTGGCAGTTATGTAGTCCTGTTTTACACTCATCTACAAATCAGCAAGTGGAAGTTAGGTATAAGAATTTATTTGACGTAAAGTAATCCACCTGCTAAGTCCGTTTTCACTTTCAGCCTATCAAGAGTTGTTTAAACTATTTATTTGCAACAGTTCAATTGAGTTCAAACTATTATAATTTATGAATACTCTTCGTTCAATGTCACCAACCAGGGCGTGATTTACTAAACAAGTTTGTTAAAGAGCGTGGAACGTTAGTCTCAAAACTTTAATCAAGAAACTTTGCACCCCTAAGGACGCATCGTATAGTGCTGCTAGGCTAAACCCAGGGGCACCTAATGGATCTGATCCTCAAAATATCTGTTCTTCAGGCCAATTTTTGCTGGCTGGGAGATGTGGAAGAAATAATATGTCCTGTCCGAGGGGATTTGGTGTTTAGAATAGTTACTATGTGTTATGGATCAGAAACCCCTTCCCCACCCCCACTGCTGAGGGGTGAATTTCGCTCTATGACCACACCAAAACTGGCCAGTAATGTCTGGACATACGTCTGCTGGGAAACTTCCAGTAAGTCAGGTTGTAGGTTGTAGGTGGACCTTGCTGGCTGCGAACTCTTCCATCAGTCTTCCTGGGAGTGAGGAACAGATTAATTTTTCCTAGCAGTCTCTCAGAATGCTTAAAATGGCTTCAGAAAGCTTTATTCACGCTTTGTTGTTGCTTAAAATTTCCGGTTGGGTGCCCCTGTACACTGTCCAGTGACTTCCGGTTTTGCATCCTCGCCAGGAGGGTGGGGGTGGGGTACTCCGGATTTCAACTGATAGGAATAGAAAAGAATAATTCTTTATGTAAACACGGTAAAATTCATCAGGAGTATAACAAATCTTAAATAAACCTAACTACCCTAAACAATATACAAAACTTTATATAACTAACCTGACTAAGACCTGTTTTTCATGAATGCCGTGTACACAGTACTTAAAAAATCAGAAATTCAGACGAGCCAATCGTTTAAATTGACTTAAAGATTTAGAAACAATAGATGGTTTTCACAGTGACGTCATCTAATTGTAAAGTCAAAATAGCGAGGTTTTACGAATTCTCATTTACACTAGGTTGAAGATAAACAAAAAGTAAATCTTTGTACAAGTTTCCATTCCCGTAGCATGTTTCATTTCTAAAATACAGCAATTTGAACTTCCGAATTTTCACAGTGCTTGACATCAAAATAGGAATGCTGTCTCGTTGAAAAAAGAGCCTCTCCTCTTGATTTTCAGCAGTATAACGATTTTAAGTATGAGAAGACATGTTTATACGCACGTACGGCTAGTTCTTGAGTGAAAAGAAGGAGCTTTTAAAGAAAAAGTAAACTCCATATGTTTTTGTTGATTTCAGGCGGCCATATTGGTGGACCAAAGCGGTCCACCAATATGGCGTCTCCATACAAAGCTCTACAAAGTTGCGTGAAACGTTTCGGCAAATAACTCACAAACTGTGGGCCACAAAGACCCGAGACTTGGACAAATTGTTTATATATTAGTCTTTTATAACATTTCATCTTCTTGGCTTCCTCCACAGGATGGTTTCCAATTTATTTTTTCGTTGCGTGACAGTGAAAACGATCTATACCAATTAACTGCACCGAAGCACACGTACCAACTCCGCAGTATGGCCAGTACCTTGCGCGTGCGCACAATCATATCACCCCGGCAGTGGCAGCCATGGACAGCTGTTTCGCCCGTATTGGGGCTCATGGTTGTGCACATGCGTAAGGTACTGGCCATACCGGCCGCGGAGTTGCTACGTGTGCTTCAATGCAGTTAATTGGTATTGTTTCAAATTTATTTGGGCACACAGGTCAATTTTTCTGATACCATCTCCATACGCATGCCGTGAGAGAACTGTTTTGTAGTTCCCAACCAACAGCTACCACTTGTTTACGGTGGAGCTGGCGCTTAAAGCAGTGCTTGCACTCGACTCGGCACAGAAATGGTCTTTGATACGCCAGCTATCTCCTGCTAGTTGACCGAACGGCTCTGCCAAGATGGTGAGCCCCAATAAGGGCAAACCATCGGTCCATAGCTGCCACTGCTCGAGTGATATGATTGTGCGCAGTACTGGTCATAACGCAGTGATTGTACGTGTGCTTCAGTGCAGTTACTTGGTATAAAAGTTAGCCCTCTCATATCACTTCTTCCCTATAACTGAAGCTGTTCGTCATGAAGTTAGTTCCCACTAGTTCCCACTCAGTTTGTTAACAGAGTCTCTCAGGGAGTAGCCCGT
Organism: Porites cylindrica; assembly: GCA_964035525.1. Classification (NCBI taxonomy): domain Eukaryota; kingdom Metazoa; phylum Cnidaria; class Anthozoa; order Scleractinia; family Poritidae; genus Porites; species Porites cylindrica. The sequence goes on from OZ037782.1 coordinate 2,924,326, forward strand.
TTCACATCGCTTAACAATTTAGAGGATAAATATCCTGGAACAAGATCGTTTTAAGCCTTGTGAACCATTAGGGCTTTTTGTATTTGAACCTGAGTGCTCAAGTGTTTCCAATTAAGTTGTTTAAATAAGCGGTTGGCATAACCATCATATCTAAAAAAGGTTAGAACACAAGCAGCACGGTTCTGAAGCTTCTGTAGCCTGTCAAACAAAGTTTTTCCACAATTACCCCAGACAATATCACTATAGTCGAATTGAGATTGAATGAGGAGCGTTGTATATACAATAGAGAGTAGGCGTTGGAACAAAACCTCTGAGGATCTGTCCCTTGAAATCCGGAGTACACCCCCCACTCCCCCCGGGTATCCGCGCGGGAGTTTTTCGTCCCACGAGCGACAACGCTTCCAATGAAGAGAACAGGTTCAGAAATGCATAATTTACATTGTTCTTTGTATAACAAAAACGACTCCAACCCTCCTTAAGTTATTTTTACTTGTACTTAATTATCCATCCCATGGTTTTTTATCACTCACCTAAACAACTGATTTCAATCTCTCTCATGATCTCTTCCATTTCTTCTCTGTTTCTTTCCTGCTCTTTAATTATCTTCTCTTCTTCTTTATTCATCGGAACGGGACAAACTGCGAAACAGCAAAACAATAAATGAACAGTAATTATAAATCCATAAGTAGGTGGAACATGATCGTCAGGGTGTAGTCCTGAATAGGACTGTGTCGGGTAGTCAAAGTCGTTTGTTGTTACAGTCGTTTATTGTTAGTCAAATTGTCTCTTGCCCATAAAGTCACTTCTGTTTTTGTCAGTTTAGCTTGAGTCTGCCATAAGTCGTTTGTGCCGTGCCTGTTGACTGCGATTCCAGTGGCTTTTGGTCTAATGTAGTAAGCCAGCTTTCTAAAATGAGAGCTAGTTATGGTAGTCTGTAGAATGCGTAATACGCGTTGCAGAGTCCCTGTCGATTTCATGTTTCGTCTGTAAATGGTGTTCAGCAATAAGAAGTGTGATTGTTGACATTACCATTTCCTGTCGCTGGATCGGCGCTGTTAAACTGTGACAAAAGACTGATCGAAACGACCCTAGTCTTTATAGCCAATAACAACACGGCTTAACTGACACAAGACCAATAACATCGAGACTTAATTAACCAATCAGGTCAATAACCAGAGTACAATACAGATATCAATATTGACGTTTTTGTAACCCTCGCCGTCATTGTTGCTTTATAAGGTCCCTATTATAAACCTTCGCCACGGTAGTATTGGAAGAGGAATAATTATAATTTTATAACAATAGAAAAATGAAGATGACGATAATGATAATAATAATAATAATAATAACAATAATAATAATAGCACGATTTTCTAAGATACAAATTCATTTAAATCTATTAAGAAAGTAAAACAGAGGATCAGTCTTGAACGAAAGCGTTTGGCTCGTTTTGAAGTCTTGATCGCACATTTTTTATGAGTAAAAATCATTATTTCATTTGTTTTTTTTACTTCAGAATGATTTTTTTGACAGCTTTCTGTATATGGAACAACAACAGGGTGCTTAAACATAACGCCTACAATCAGGTGCGCAATAAAATTTTGGTCCTGATGTCATTATTCATTACCTCCATGGTTTACAACTTCCTGTGCCATCATCACAGCTGGGAACATGATAAAGGAACTCATAACTATCAATGTTGTCATGTCAGCCATCGTCCAAGCTTGTAAAAATAAAATAATATTGAATAATATTCATTGACATATAAAAATATTGAATAATATTCATCGACATATAAAAATGAATTTCGTTGGTGAAGGAGAACCGATGCATAACCACGAGTCGGGGTGGGATGTGTAGGCCCTGGAAATTGCGGTGGGGCCGTGCGCCGTAATATAATTCCTAAATCCTTTACCCTATTTCACACAAACAAATTTGACTTTTCTTACTCTGTTCTATTTCAGGTTAAAACTGGGGATAAATTCTCTTCCCCATTTTCAGACCAAAAGGGGTATATAGCGCTATACAGATTATATACATACCTAACGGGCATAGCTATAATATAATAGGGCTAAGTATGATATGGTCCTATCAGTAAGTTAACATATAGAATAGTAACCCGGGGACAACTTAGATAAAGAAGTACCCTCAGGAAATTTATCCGATCGCAGACCATATTGTTGACTTTATTGAATTGCACGAAAGTCAATGTCAAAAGCCCTGCATTCAAGCTTACTAAGAAAAAGTTGAAACCGCTATTCAAGAACAACTAAAAAAACGAAATATAAGACAGTTTTTTTGATCTCCCCGATATTGACGTATTTTTAGAGAAAGATCCAAGCAGCTGCAGGCTCAAATACCTTTGATGTTACTACAATTTTCAGAGCTATTTCCAGTCAATAACTCCCTTAATTCACTTATTACATAAAATGTATCGTCCCATAGATGCAGAAACCGTGAAGCAGAGAAATCAAAATTAGTCATCTAGGCTAACTATAAGTACTAACCCTACTGATCCACCAGGTATGCAGTGTAGCTGAGTGTATGAGGTCAGACTGAACCCGAGTCTCTCGTTATGCAGATTAACTGATACATCGGTAGAGTCTGCAAACTTGCATGTTAATGCCATAAACTTTCAATGATTTTTGTTCTGTATTCAAAACAAAAATTCCATGCAATACCCAGTGGTTTTTATTATTTTACAGAGGGAGCGCAAAGGTATTGTCGGTGATGGAAAAACAAGTGGTTTTTCTCTGTCAAAAATGGCTAAAATCAGCACTTCCCGAACGCAATCCAGTAACGAACTGAACAGTCTCTGAGAACCGAGAAAAATACGGTAAAAAATTAATGATATTACACAAAAATTTGAAGTGAAATTCTGAATGGACAGAGTCATAAATAAGAGCGCTTTTATGTACCAACTCTTGAGCGATGAACCGGCCAAATAAAAGAAATAAACTGGTCTACAAGGGATAACCTTGCAGCCGTATTTAAAAACCAACAAAGGTAAAGTTTATTTGCAGGCTCTTCCTCAGTCGTATACATGCATGCTACATGAAATAAACAAAAACTAGACAACTGACGCGCTTGAAACATTGTGTAATATATCAGACAGTCACTGGATCGAATTAGAAGAAAACAAAATTTCTGAGGACAAAGTCGTAAATAGATAAGTGCTTCAATGAACCAACTCTTGCAAGCGATGAATCGGTCAGATAAAGGTACTCTATACTGGGATAACCTTGCAGTCTAGATAGCAACAAAGAAAATATATTTACTGACTCGTATATTAGCCTGCGTCGCAAACGCTCTAAACCTTCTATATAGACGGACTATACAAATGGTTTAGATGAGTGCGTGGGCCGGCTGCAACGCAGGCTATCATGCGACGGTCAAAAGAAAAAGAACTTAAAAAATATATTTGCCAACTGATGCGTAATTTGAAACAAAGTCCCCACTTTTTGAAGAAAAGAAAAGAAATACACATTTTCAAATAAAAGGTTTCTTTGATGGAATAAGAATATTCGACTGGCAGACCTCGCCGAAAGCATCCAAATTGATGATTGGTCCGTTTCGATCCAATATCATATGGTGATCCTCAGTGAAAACGACTATCTTTACAAAACTCAGGGGCATCCAGCGACTATATTCTGTAAAATAATTGTTCGAAGGAGCAAATATTGCCTAGAAATTTCTAAAGCTTGAGAAGAGCTAAAAATTTCTGGATAACCGTTCCATGTTTTCACACTTTAATATCAAGATATTGCAGAGCATGATATGATAAATGAAATTGTCCCGATCTGCAAGCTTTTGCTGGTAACGCCGCAACCATCGCAGCAGGAAAAGGCCAATTTCGGCAGCTCGAAGGTTAAAACCGTCGGAAACATGGCTCCATTCCGTGACAATGAATAAAGAAAGGTTCTAAACAGCCGCAAGGAGAAAACGGACAAGCTTTTGAAGTAAATGAAACACGCGAACATTATGATGCTGCTGTGCACAGTTACACCTTTTTGTTACTAACTCCTTTCCTGTTTGTTAAACTATTTAAAAAATGATTGATGAGGGGCAACTGTATTAAAAAATATTGAGTCGGCATCAGGTAAACCATTTTTAAAGTCCACAACCCTACAACCTGCGCCCCCCTCCCCCAACTTCACTTCAAAAGAGGTGGATCGGTCCCCGCACTTTCAAAACTGCACCGCGTGCCCTGGATATATCAGGCAGTTGTTGAATTAAAAGAAAACAAAATTTAATACCAAAAAAAAAAAAATACCGAGATGAAAAGAATTAGAAGATACAATTTGAATTTATCGTATTCGAAAAACACTATTTAAAAATACTGTTTCATCACTCTTTCCGTCAAGGATATGTAGTATTCTAATTCAAACTTCTGCTCTGTTTCACATCAGTGAAACTGTATAAATTTAGCCTCGAAATAAAGAACTAAAAACCTGATAAAAATATGAGGTAAGTAAAACTCCTGTAAAGATAGGATATAACAGTTTGCGAACGAAAAAGCATGTAGTTTGTACTGAAAAGCACGACAAAGCAACTAAAGGGTTCAGTTATGTTGCAATAGGGGAAACGCGCCATCTTTCGATGCTATACAAAGAAAAACTGGTTTTGTTCAAGATTTCGGTCTACACAGTCTTCGCACATATTTTTAAGGCACAGTAAAACCTCACGCTAGGGGAATTTAAAATGTAAGTGAAAAAATACAGTGAAGGCTTTCGAAGTTGACCGTCACAACCTGCAAATTCCTATTTCTTATGACATTGATAAACAATTCTTATTTCCAATCCCATGGTCCGCCACTTTTTAAACAGTTAACTATACTTCAATGACCTTATATTTCGTTTTTATAGACTTATATGTTTATTATTGTTTATGATTTTTTTAATGATAAGGTACCTGAAGTATATTTGAAAGTTATTTTAAGCCTGTTTCTAAGATTCATTTCTTTTATATTAGAGATGCCCACTCCAATTATTTTCTTCCCAAATCATGGCGAATTTTCTGTTCGCTTTACTGGAAATGCTCAGTCGTTGCTACTGGAACGAGTGAATAAATAAAAACAGTGCCTTTGTAGGAGTCAATTTAAAGGCAAATAGCCGACTATTACAACTGTCAAACTATCTCTGATCTACCTCCAGCACTTTTGATCATTTTAATGTTTAAAGGCGCTATATTAAGTGAATAAATTATTATTATTATTATTATCTTTTATAGTTTCTGTTGTCTACATGCCTGTCTCACGAAATGCAAATACTTGTTGTTTTCATTAATTTCTGTTGCTTTTATTGAAAAGAGAAATAAACCTGACTTGACCTGATACGACTTCACTCACCCAAACTTAACCAATCGCAATTCTAATTCACTGATGAGCCGTGACGTACCTTACATAAAATTAAAGTAAATACTCCAATGTTGTTTGGCTTTACAAAAGTAACTCACAATTTCAACTGACCACTTTCACCCAAAGTTAACATGGCCCCGTCAGTCCAAGTCGCAAATTCAACTCCTTCTCTAGCAATTTACAACTCGTTAGCGGCCTGAGTGCTAAGTATTAAGTATTTCTGGGGAGAAAAAGCGAGCTAGAGAGAAGCGGAAAAAGTCTTTTAAATCCTGACCCTAACAGGTGAATATTTCAAATACGGCGCACTGGCCGTTGGACATTATGTCCTCTGTCAGGATGATCAAAATTGATAGATGATTACGAAATATTGTAGTTACAAACATCTCTATCTGCCATTCTTGTTAAAAAGTTTTATATCGTACTCACCTCAAATTTTTCAGCTCCTTTGATCGGTTGTATGTTTACCAACTTTCGGTGTCAAAAAGCTTCTTAATTCTGAGCAAACTTGTCTGAGTAGGTTGCTAATGAAGATGTTTTATAAATTACGTAAATGGTTTGGTCAATAAAGCAAACAAAATTTAAAGCAATTAAAACTCAAAGATAACGTTCAACACAGGATATGTTTAAATTATTTTTTTTTTGGAACGTCAAAGATCCCCAAGTTAGAACAATTAGAGACATTACTGAGAAACTTAAACGCAGAAATTCAATGTTTGTCAGACCGGTGGCGCCAGTAGTTAATTTTATTTATTGCTTATATGTTGATAAAATGTTTGACCAAAAACAGCGGGCAATAATCTCATATTTCAGTATTACTGACGTTGGCAGTACGGAGTACCATTTAAAAACGCCAAAATATCTATTTGTAGTTATTACTCACTATTTTCCGATCCTGTCCATAAATTGTTAAATTCCGCCATCTGGTCGCACAGAGACAATTACAGTTTACTTTAACAAATACATAGTTTATTAAACTTATATGATTGATACAGAATTTCTTGTTTTTCCCTTTTTCCTTTTAAATCCCTTCCCTTTTCTAGGAACGACACGCTTGACCTGTTCTGTTATACGATCTCTTGACTCAAATTTTTTTAATGAATGACGATGATCGCTTGCTCGAGTCTCGCTGATCGATGATGCATGTGCAAGTTACGAGCCCTTTTTAGATCTCTCTTGGCTTAGCAGTTTCCAGGTGCCGGACACTGTTTTCTCAATAAAGTGTAACATATCAATCCATTAGAGAGTTTTAGATTCACCTTTACGGAAAACGGCAATGTCAATTTGTACCACATGACGAAGTTCTCTCTCTACTTGTCGGTTACTATTTATAATACAAAAACTAGTAGCTAATTCATGCTAGATTCATCCATATGAAGTATTTGTGCTCATTTCTGAATATGAGAAATTGTCACCTTGAATTTGCCGTATGGCGACTTTACCGTAAACGTGAATCTAAGGCTAAAAGCTACCCAGTATGATATGAACACATATCCGATATGTGACTCTCCACTTTAGAGATCGGTGCGGCGCAGCTTCGTTCCGTTACAGAAATCGCGCCAAAATCCCTGTTCTTATGTGTTTAAACAGAAGCTCTATCCGGTATGGTTTTCGTGCCAGCGCAAAAGCTGTCCGGTATAGTATAAACACCTATCCGATATGTAACTCTCCACTTTAGAGATTGAAGCGGCGCAGTCTCGCTCCGTTGCAGAAATCGCGCCGAAATCACCGTTCTTATGTGTGAACAGAAGCCCTAGTGTCCGGTATGATTTTCGCGCCGGCGCAAAAGCTACCCGGCATAGTGTCAACATTTTCTTAAACTCACTAATATTATCATGCTTTTTAAAAGTCGGTCCCAGCGGTGACCAGTTTTGACGATCGCCGAAGAAAAGAGAGTTCGACAGAGTTCCCAAACCAACACCCAAAAATTTGGAAAGAATATACCAATGAATATACCATTGGAATATACCAATGAAATGTCTGTCTTAAGGAAGAAAAGCCACCGGACTTTGGATGTTTTTTATCTGCACATGGATGGATTGTTTTCAATTAAGATAAAAGTCAGTTATAACGCGGAAATTTTCTTTATGCGTTATCGGCTTTTTCATGATTGGTTGCTTATTTTGACGCCCATTAGGTCTTATTTAAAACTTTATAACGGAAGGACATCTGTGAGCAGGGAATAAGTCAGCACAGAATTTGACTGTAATCGTCCATCGTTCTGCTAGTGATAAGCTAGCCGTTGTTCACTCGTCTTGCTTGTTTGGGGCTGAGTCTTATTCCGGTCAAAGAGAGAGAAGGCAAGGTTTCCAATATAAATCAAAGATTTGTGAACTCGTGTCGGGCAAACTCTCCAAGTGTTTATAGATACACAGTTAAACGCACCCTATAACCTCATCTGTGCTTAACGAGTGTCTTTTGGTCTATAACTTTCAAAACAACTGCTCCATAGAATGTCACTGCGTAACGCAAAAGAGTATCGAATTATGACTGCACAATAAAACTGTCTTTTCGTCATCCTAACCATTTCGTACTTGCGGGCGCAAACAATAGAAACGTCATCACTACCTACCGATTCCTTGCGGCCCCTGTCCAAGCAAATCGAGATTTTTCCTATATTGACTGTATCACTGAATATTTCAACTGCAAGTACTTTCCTTAATATGCGCGCAAGTTACTAGAGTGCCTCCTCGGGATTTCGCCTTCTGGGCGAAATACCTGCAGGGACAATAAGTACTAACCCTATTGATCCACCAGGCGTGCAGTGTAGCTGAGTGTATGAGGTCATACTGAACCCGAATCTCTCGTTATGCAGATTAATTGATACCAAGAGCGATAATGGCTCTTGTTGATACATCAGTAGAGTCTGCTAACTTACATGCTGTTGCCACAAACTTTCATTGATTTTTGTTCTGTATTCAAAACAAAAATTCCATGTAATACCCGGTGGTTTTCGTTTATTTTATAGAGGGAGCGCAGAATTATTGTCGGTAATGAAGAAACAAGTGGTTTTTCTCTGTCAAAAATGGCTAAAATCAGCACTTTCCGAATGCAACCAATAACGAACTGAACAGTCTCTGAGAACCGAGAAAAAAGCGATAAAATAGTAATAATATTAAAGCATAATTTTAAGAGTTTTTATACTAATACATGAAACATTTCTGCAATTTGATTGGCTTAGAGCAATGGTATTTCAGCTTAATTTGAAATACCTACATGTGAAAATTACAAACCTTTTGTGGGTAGTAGTATAAACAAATAATAATATGATTTGTACCTGAAATTTGGCATAAATACCACTTGTGATATTTCAAAATTGTCTCAAATTTGGTATAACAATTTTGAAATATCTCTCGTGGTATTTCTGCCAAATATCACTACACATCATGCTATTACCTATACAAATTCTGAATGGACAGAGTCATAAATAAGAGTGCTTTTATGTACCAACTCTTGAGCGATGAACCGGCCAAATAAAAGAAATAAACTGGTCTACAAGGGATAACCTTGCAGCCGTATTTAAAACCAACAAAGGTAAAGCTGGCTCTTCCTCAGTCGTATACATGCATGCTACATGAAATAAACAAAAACTAGACAACTGATGCGCTTGAAACATTCTGTAATATATCAGACAGTTACTGGATCGAATTAGAAGAAAACAAAAACGCAATTTCTGAGGATTAAGTCTTAAATAGATAAGTGCTTCTATGAACCAACTCTTGCAAGCGATGAATCGGCCAGATAAAGGTACTCTATACTGGGATAACCTTCCAGTCTAGATAGCAACAACGAAACATATTTATTAACTCGTATATGCGACGGGCAAAAAAGAAAAAAGAAAAAGAACTTTAAAAAAAAGTAGACAACTGATGTGTTATTTGAAACACAGTATGACATCCGGGCCCACGCTGGGGGAGCCCCTTCCCCCCCCCCCCCCTCCCCGCCCCAACTTTTTCAAAAAAAAAAAGAAAGAAAAGAAAAGAATACAAATACAAGGAATCTTTGATGGCATAAGAATATTCGCCTGGCAGACCTCGCCGAAGCATCCAAATTGATGGTTGGTCCGTTTCGATCCTATATCATATGGTGACCTCACTGAAAACGACTATCTTTACAAAACTCAGGGGCATCCAGCGACTATATTCTGTAAAATAACTGTTCGAAGGAGCAAATATTGCCTAGAAATTTCTAAGCTTGAGAAGAGCTAAAAATGTCTGGATAACCGTTCCATCTTTTCACACTTTAATATTAAGATATTGCAGAGCATGATAAATGAAATTGTCCGATCTGCAAGCTTTTGCTGGTAAATCCGCAACCATCGCAGCAGGAAAAGGTCAATTTCGGCAGCTCGAAGGTTAAAACCGTCTGAAACATGGCTCCATTCCGTGACAATGAATAAAGAAAGGCTCTAAACAGCCGCAAGGAGAAAACGGACAAGCTTTTGAAGTAAATGAAACACGCGAAAATTATAATGCTGCTGTGCACGATTACACCTTTTTGTTACTAACTAGTTTGTTAAGCTATTTAAAAAATGATTGATGAGTTGCAACTGTATTAAAAAATATTGAGTCGGCACCAGATAAACCATTTTTAAAGTCCACAACCCCACAACCTCCCCCCCAACTTCACTTCAAAAGAGGTGGATCGGCCCCCCGCACTTTGAATGCTGTTCCGGAGGCCCTGGATATATCAGGCAATTATTGAATTAAAAGAAACAAACTTTAATAACCAAAAAAAAAACATCGAGATGAAAAGAATTGGAAGATACAATTTGAATTTATTGTATTCGAAAAACACTATTTAAAAATACTGATTCATCACTCTTTCCGTCAAGGATATATAGTATTCTGATTCACACTTCTGCTCTCTTTCACATCAGTGAAACTGTATAAATTTAGCCTCGAAATAAAGGACTAAAAACCTAATAAAAATATGAGGTAAGTAAAACTCCTGCAAAGATAGGATATAACAGTTTGCGGACGAAAAAGCATGTAGTTTGTACTGAAAAGCACGACAAAGCAACTAAACGGTTCAGTTACGTTGCAATAAGGGAAACGCGCTATTTTTCGATGCTATACAAAGAAAAACTGCTTTGTTCAAGATTTCGGTCTACACAGTCTTCGCACATATTTTTAAGGCACAGTAAAACCTCACGCTAGGGGAATTTAAAATGTAAGTGAAAAAATACAGTGAAGGTTTCAAAGTTGACCGTCACAACCTGCAAATTCCTATTTCTTCTGAGACTGATAAACAATTCTCATTTCCAATCCCATGCTCCGCCACTTTTTAAACAGTTAACTATACTTCAATGACTTTATATTTTGTTTTTATGGACTTATATGTTTATTATTGTTTATGATTTTTTTTTTTTATCATAAGCTGCCTGAAGTATATTTAAAAGCTATTTTAAGCCTGTTTCTTATAATGGCGAATTTTCTGTTCGCTTTACTGGAAATGCTCAGTCGTTGCTACTGGAACGAGTGAATAAATAAAAACAGTACCTTTGTAGGAGTCAATTTAAAGGGAAATTAAGCGGACTATTACAACTGTCAAACTATCTTTGATCTACCTCTAGCGCTTTTGATCATTTTAATGTTTAAAGGTGCTATATTAAGTGAATATATTATGTCCTCTGTCAGGATGATCAAAATCGATAAATGATTACGAAATATTGTAGTTACAAACCGTCTCTATGTGCCATTCTTGTTAAAAAGTTTTATATCGTACTCACCTCAAATTTTTCAGCTCCTTTGATCGGTAGTATGTTTACCAACTTTTGGTGTCAAAAAGCTTCTTAATTCTGAGCTTGTCTGAGTAGGTTGCCAATGAAGATGTTTTTATAAATTACGTGAATGTTTTGCTCAATAAAGCAAATAAAGGATATGTTTAAATATGTTTTCAGGAACGTCAAAGAGCCCCAAGTTAGAACAATTAGATACATTACTGAGAAACTTAAACGCAGAAATTCAATGTTTGTCAGGTGGCGCCAGCAGTTAATTTTAATCATCCCTTATATTTTGATAAAATGTTTGACCAAAAACAACGGGAAATAATCTCGTATTTCAGTATTACTGACGTTGGCAGTACGGAGTACCATTAAAAAACGCCAACATATCTATTTGTAGTTATTACTCCATTTTTTGCGATCTTGTCCATAAATTGTTAAATTCCGCCATCTGGTCGCAAAGAGACAATTGCAGTTTGCTTTAACAAATACATAGTTTATTAAACTTAATATATGATTGATGTGTTATGGTCAAGTTAACGGCGACGCGATACAGAATTTGTTGTCTTTTTTACCCTTTTTCTTTTTAACTCCCTTCCCTTTTCTAGGCACGACACGCTTGACCTGTTCTGTTATATGATCTCTTGACTCATACTTGTTTAACTGAATGACGATGATCGCTCGCTCGATTCTCGCTAATCGATGGTGCATGTGCTAGTTAAAAGCCCTTTTTAGATCTCTCTTGGTTTAGCAGTTTCCAGGTGCCGGACAGACTGTTTTCTCAATGAAGTGTAACATATCAAAGCAAAAGTCCATTAGAGAGTTTTAGATTCACCTTTACGGAAAACGGCAACGTCAATTTGTACAACATCTACATCTGCATCTGGTCGACATCTGCACTCATAATTTTAGGCCTTTTTTTCTTAGTAATGCTAGATTTTCCTTTTCCCACTCTTAAATTATTCACAATATTGTAAATAGTTTTCTATCGTGGACATATATTTAGTTTTTAATTAGTATTTTAGAATTCTGAATTGTGAACGGGTTTTGCCGGAAATTTGTATTTATATAAAATTGATGTGGACGTTTTATTTTTATGAATATTTTACGGAAGTTTTGTGTGTTGTTTTTATAAGATTTTTATAAGATTTTAATAAAGAATTTTTCGTTATTATTTGTACCACATGACGAAGTTCTCCCTCTACATGTCGTTTACTGTTTATAATACAAAAATTAGTAGCTAATTCATGCCAAATTCATCCATATGAATATGAATATGAGAAATTATCACCTTGAATTTGCCGTATGGCGACTTTACCGTAAACGTGAATCTAAGGCTATGTTGACACTATATTGGATAGCGTAAAACTTAAAAGCTATCCAGTATGATATGAACACCTATCCGATATGTAACTCTCCACTTTAGAGATCGGTGCTGCGCAGCTTCGCTCCGTTACAGAAATCGCGCCGAAATCACCGTTCTTATGTGTGAACAGAAGCCCTATCCTGTATAGTTTTCGTGCCGGCGCAAAAGCTACCCGGCATAGTGTCAACATTTTCTTAAACTCACTAATATTATCACTCTTTTTAAAAGCCGGACCCAGTGGTGACCGGTTTTAAGGATCGCCGAAGAAAAGAGAGTTCGACAGAGTTCCCAAACCAACACCCCAAAACTTTGAAAAAAAAAGGGTGAGAAAGATAAGTTATATTGGAATATAAATACCACTGAAATGTCGATCTTAAGGAAGAAAAGCCACCCGACTTTGAATGTTTTTTATCTACACATGGATGGATTGTTTTCAATTAAGATAAAAGTCAGTTTTAACGCGGAAATTTTCTTAATGTGTTATCGGCTTAATCATGATTGGTTGCTTATTTTGATGCCCAAGGAAGTGACGTCATTTTAGAAACAAAAATCAAAGAGAGCAAAATCAATCTCACGTCAAGGGAAAAGATTACCCAAGCCAAATTCAAACAATTATGAATTTTATATTCTACAAATGAGGTAATTATTATTTTATAAGTAAGGTTATTGTCGTTAGCAACATTGGTAAAGATGCTTGAGATAGCGTATCAGCGATAACAAGGGTGAAGCCCTTGCGATCCTTTACCCTGAAGCTGTACAGCATGCTTTGCAGACGACGGGGAGCAAGTGCAAGGGAACGATTGAAAATCGCCTTCAAGGGCTTATGATTAGAATGTACTGTGATGTCTCCTTTGCCAAAAAGCAATTGATCGAACTCCTTAAAGACATGGATGATAGTCAGGGTCTCTTTCTCATTCAATTTTATGCGTATTTCTGTTCTGTGGGCTCGCAGTAGAGAACTCAAACTGTAGGCAACAGTTTGTCACTCAATTTAAGAAATGTTTGGTGACACTAGATTCGAGTCTCCAAGTGCTATTTAATCCCCGGGTCGACAGCCCGGCGCAATTTCCACTCTTCTTTTCTCCCGCGTTTATTTACAGGTTAGAAATTTTTAATACAGCAAGGTTTATGTTCTGATGCCCTTTTTACTGTCATCCCACTTCAGCTATAAACAGCAAGGGGTTAAAGCAGTATGCCCAGCCTTTATCCATAGGAATAACTTTTATCGGGATCAAGCACTACTACAATGATGTGGCTGACAGAATGGCCTGATAGAAGGTGGCGGCCGTACGCCCATGAATAATAGAGACATGGGAAAACAGAGAAAAAGTGTTTTTTTTTAGCAATGCGTTTATTGAACTTAATTTCTACCATTTCTACCTGTTTCTATAAGCGTTTTAAAATACATTGATTTTTGTCGGGCGTGAACTGGAACCAGGTTGTTTGATACTCATTGCACCAAGATGTAGCCCATGGCTCTAATATCTCTACCGCCATTGTCTGGATGTTTTGAAAGTTTTTCTCCTGGGCAACCTGAGGTGCGCTAAGGAACGATGACTAGGTGTTGCGTGGTGAACGAGAACATGGACCAGTCAGGGGATCCGGGTAATCAATATTGCATGACAAAACATGGCTCTTCCTACCCTCAGATAGTCTACTGTTTGCGCGTGAGCGGTGTTGAATTATCCAATGGATGAGCGTATATAAAATGATCGCGTTTACCACGCAACACGTAGTCATCGAGGTTCCTGAGCGCACACGTCAGATTGCCCAGAACCAAACACTTTCAAAAAAACGCAATGCCCATGACGAAGGGAAAAGATAAGAGACTGACCTGGCCTTAAGGATTTGGCGCTCTCATGACGGGTGACTCTCGTGCGCGGTTCTTTAATGCGGGAGAGATTTGTAAGCTGAGACTGTACACAGTCACCTGCCTTGCTTCGCTTTATGTAGCAAAATAACACCGAACAAACAACAAGCCGCAAAACAGTATAAAGTGGCCATGAATTGAGCCCAGGTTACACAGAAAAATCAACAACAGACACAAGTTTCCGTAAGTACAATTTATTCCTGTGTTTAAGCCTATATTTCTACGTTTGAACAACTATATTGAATTTCTCAAACAAAGTCTTTAAATCGTTCATAATTTGCAAACCAGTATCGACACTAGCGGTAATTTATGCACCGAGCTTGGGTCGCCTGTAGTTAAAAAAGGAAAAAATGGTGCACGAGACGTACATTTAATGCCGCGCTGTATTCATTTTGAGTAGAAACCAACTAGCATACTATCTCGACCTCTGCAATGTGACTGGTTAACGTACTCACTATCTATTGTTACGTAGTGAGAAGCGCGTCAGTATTTTGAGCAAAAACAAATAGAGATCGGCGTGGCCCAACTTCGTTTACAGAAATCGCGCCAAAATCCCCGTTGTTATGTGTGAACAGAAGCTCTAGTGTCCGGTATGAATTTCGCGCCGGCGCAAAAGCTATCCAGTACAGTGTGAACATAGCCTTTGTTTCAATAAGATGGGAAAAGATTCCATAATCTGAACTAGCCATGAATTCTTTATTTATTACCCGTAGGCTTTAGCTTGATTCTGTCAACAGGTTGTTTTGGATGTTATGGCTTTTTTTCCATAAAAGTTGAATTATTTATACTGTTGTCGTTAGTAGTGGTGTGCCAGCATTTTGGGCCTTTTTAAGTACCAGCCATATTGTGGCTCATAAATAAAATGCGCGGGAAACTTTTTAATTTATGCTAAACATGTTCAGCCAAGTACTAGTAATGACGTCACGACAGCATAAGGGGGCCTGTCGACGTCTATTTGATAGTTTAGCAAGCCCATTGTGTTTTGAACATAAAAGCCCCCATGGCAGGTACTAGTAATGACGTCACGACACCATAAGGGGGCCTGTCAACGTCTATTTGACAGTTAAGCAAGCCCATTGTGTTTTGAACATAAAAGCTCCCATGGCAGGAACTAGTAATGACGTCACGATACCATAATGTCGATGTCCATTTGACAATTTAGTAAGCCCATTGTTCTTTCAACATAAAAGCCCCAACCTTTTAAGTCAAACGGGCCATTTTAAACGTAAATTTTCGCAAAAGAAATTACAAGTTCCTCAGGATTTCATTGACGACGTACATTATTTTCTTTTTAAAATGGCTTTCACCTCTCATTGGGATATTAAAGCACGTTTTATTTCCTGCCGCTTTCATTGTCTAACAGTTCTTAAATTTTCGGATAACTGATTCTTGGCGGGCAAATTATGCGTAGTCATGAGTGTACAACATAACCAATTCTACACAAATTCCAAAAAATTAACTATTTATTTCAACCTTCAGTACATTAAAACTCCAATAAAAAAAATGAATCATCTTCTTCTTCGCTTATGGAGCACTTGTAAGGTTTGATTCGAAATTTCTTACGGCTGAGTCCGTTTCTTGTGTTTCTCATGACCATTAACTATCATCCAAATATCATTTAAAAAGAGTAAAATGCAAAAAGATTCGAGGCTTGTAACAATCACGCGTTTAAAGCACAATTGTGCCAATCATATTCGCTATATCAGACTGCTTGATACCATCAAAGACATCAAATTCAGAACGAGACACTACATATGCTGCAGAGATACAGCTTTTAATGAAAACAAAAACAGTATAACATTTGTGAGCAGGTCTTAGAAAAAGTAGCGTTTGTAGCTACGCTAAAGGAAGACAACGGCGAATTATTTTACCCTTTGGGTGATTCCTGCAGAAAATTAATTCATTCCCCGATTTTAGCCGCAATTGTATGGCGTTTATGCGGTTGTTTCATAGGATGCATGTAGGCTGGTGTATGCAATGAAAACTTTAATCGCCTCAGCTCTATGTCTTAGGTAACTTACTCTCAAAAAATACAAATGAAATCAGTTCACGGGCGCAAAAAGCGCTAGCTTGGAAACGCATACTTGCGAATACTTGCGTAGCCTGTTCACAGACCCTCTATTTTCTCTTCAAAGTCCGTCGGGTGATAAAATATAAACCGCAGGGGATTTATTGACCGCCAGCGCAAGGGGATAGTGGCGGGGGATTTTTCTTTCTCGCCCTCCGCGCTCGTTCTCGCGCGCTCGCTTCCCTCGCGAGCTCGCCGTTGTTTTCGACAAGAACGTTAGGCCGCAGGTAGCCCAAGCTCGAAATATAAGCGTCGGCGAACATCGGCATTGTTGCGTAACCTTATATAAAATGTGTGTTACGTCTCTCCTGTGTGGTCCATGGGCCGATTTATGGCCGTTTTATGGGTAAAAGGTTTTCTCTCTATATTAACGTTCATACACAGGTTGCCCAAGCTCGACAAACATCGGCATTGTTGCGTAACATTCGAAATATGAGGATTTGTGCGGGGAAAAAAACCTATCTTTTCCTTAACCTACGAAAATGAAAGGATTTCAATAAAAAAACAGCTTACTTTACATAAAATATGTGTTACATCTCTCCTGTGTGGTCAGATTTATGGCCGTTTTAAGGGTTTTACTGTAAACTGTTTTCTCTCTATATAAAGGTCTTTATTGAGAGAAATCCTTTCATTTTCGTAGGTTACGGAAATGATAGGGTTTTTTTTCCATACAAATCCTTATATTTCGAATGTTACGCAACAATGCCGATGTTCGCCGACGCTTATATTTCGAGTTTGGTTGACCTGTGGTTAGGCCCAGTTCAAACGTGGAATTTCACCTGTGCCAAACTTAATTCCTGTTTTAGTCGACTAAAATAGTTAAATACGGCAGTTGATTCAAACGCCGAATTTAACTCTGACGTCTCTGTCGAATTTAACTCTGTTCGCTGCCAATATTTCCAGTCTCTCTAAATAAAAATTCATCAGATTCATGCATTAAATAATGCGACGTTTGAATCAAAGTCGAACCTATTAAGTCGAATCTTCGAATGTTTCAGTCGCATATACGGCGAAAGTAGCATTTAATTTAAACTGTCGAATTTCAAACGTCGCACTTCACGTAGCCTGCGTGGCCCCCTACCCCCTAGCCCTTTCGACGCCTGCTACGCAGGCTACACTTCACATGCATTTAAAGGCCCATGTTCACCCAAACGGCTTTGCGCGCTTGTGTTTTTGTTTTGAAATGATTCTTCTGTCAAATGCAGTGTTTTGATTGGCTTCCACTTTTGAAGAGCGTTGCGTGACAATACTAAAAACGACTGCCAGGGAGAGTAGCTTTTTTCACGCTTAACCGAGACTTAACCGAAGCTTAAAGAGACAGTATTAAAGAGGCCAGTAAGACTTTAATTCTTTTCCAAATGGAGGAAGATATATCGCCGACTTCGTTAAATGTCGCCGCAGAAAGCAGTTCAAAATTTAAACTGGTAGTGAATGCGTATGGATGCTTTGTTGAGTCCGATGAATACAATGAAGGTCATAAAATTACGAAACGTCTAAGCACCAGGTGAGATTTTCCTGAAGCCTGATTCGACTGTGAAATGTTTTGATTCCTCAATTGTGTTAATTCTTAGGAAGCTTAGGTATGTATTCTCGAAAGAATAAGCGAGAAGTTGTGTTTGCAAAGCGTCGAATCAGCACTGCGTACAGTCTTGTCGCTGTAATCGCTGTGTTACACTTTCTTTAGGTTTTCCTAAGGATTGGTTTGCTAATAATAGTTCTCGTTACTTTAGAGCTTTAATCCACACATGTCCAATACTCTCGACCAGATTCCAGTGGACAAAACCTGGAGTCCGACGGAGTCTAGTCGAAAAATGAAACCGGAAGTTCAGTAGAGTCCATTTGAGTTACCGGAAGTTTAGTCATGAGATGAAACCGGAAGTGTAAACAATACTTAGAGGAGGGTTGGAAAGTCGTCCGATGGAGTCCATCGGATCCATTGGAAACACATCGATTCCGATGGAATCTCAGGAAGTCTAGTCGTGCCATGAGTCAAAACAAGCACACTGCACGTGTAACATAACTCGTTCTTTAAGCCCTAAGTCGAGAATGGCAAGCCTAACAGGCAACAGAACCCGTTCTTAAAGCCATGAGTCGAAACAAGCACGCTACACAAAAAATATAACTCGTTCTTAAAGCAATGAGCCGAAACAAGCACGGTACCCACGTAACATACTGAAGATACCAAACATCAATAACCCAAGTTAAACCCTAAGTCCCCCGGGCCCGCAACAAGTTCGCACGTTTTGGAAATCAGCATTTAGTTCCCAAATCTCTCCCGGTCTTGCACAATCGCATAATGTTGAGGACAAATAACGGTAACACACTTATGGAACCTTCGATTTCTCTGCAAGAATTACAAAAGCACAACAAAGTCGACGATGCTTGGATAGTAATCAGTGGAAAGGTATTACTTCTGAAGGTTTTGTTAACGATAAATCTCTTTTATTGTAAGATGCTAATCTTTGCTTACGGGAGGTCGAAACAATCAAACTGCGTGCCGGTGAGCTTCAGTAAAAGACAAATAAACGTCTTAACGGTGCCAGAGTGGGGATTTTTTGTCTAGCTAGCGATCGAGGCCTACAATAGTGCACACAGTATGCTGTTCTTTATGTAAGGGAACAATCAAGAGCCTTTTTTCAAACGTCAGATCGCAGCATAGTCTTCCTCTCAAAGACAAGACGGGTCTTCCTCCCAGCCGTTTTAGTGACGTCACGCAACGCTACCCCCCACCTAACAAGCGTTGCGTGATGACACTACTAATCATGGGAAAATTCAAATTAACCCCTGAGGGAGACCAATGTGGGCAACTCTTGCCTAATTACATAGAGAAGCTGCTCACAATGATATGAACAACTCTACACAACAAATTTTTTTAGCTTATCGTTACTACAATATTAAAATGGTACTCATAAAAGGCCCAAGGATTCAAAAAGTATGGTATTATTTTTCCCACATTATTACAGCAATAGTATAGCTTTTACAATCTTCAGGAGTTTTTAGTCATCTTCAGTAACTTTTGGAAGTTGCCAGAACTTCTTTTGCATTGTTTAGGAGTCATCTGAACATTCTTATGGATACAAAAAAACTTACTCAGGAAAAGATTGCAGATAGATAATTTCCA
This sequence comes from Porites cylindrica, assembly GCA_964035525.1. Taxonomy (NCBI): domain Eukaryota; kingdom Metazoa; phylum Cnidaria; class Anthozoa; order Scleractinia; family Poritidae; genus Porites; species Porites cylindrica. Next base: position 2,943,829 of record OZ037782.1, read on the forward strand.
AACACTGTGCATTAAGTAAAATATTGTTTGAGTGAGACCTGTAACTGCTGTAATTAAAAATATAAATAATAATCCCACCTTTCGCTGATCAACCGCATCATCAGGGATGAGAAAATATTCTGCATAGAGCTATATGTATAAAAAGTTGGTGTAAAGTAAAATGCATGAAAAGCATGAGAATGAGGCAAGTATGAAAGGCATAAAAAAGAAAAAAGTTGAAATAATGTAATGAGCAAGTGTCACAGAGTCTCTCAAATGTAAGGAGATAGTCTCTAAAACTATTAAGGTTGCTTGACATATGTGTTATTGACCAAGCATGAGGTCAAGATGGCTGGATATCAGCAAAGTTCTTTTTTGCATTTTTGTTGAGGTCAATATAAATGCAGAAATGAATGATGTCAACATTTAGCCATGTTGACCGAACAAGCTTGGTCAATAAGGATTCATTATAATGGCCAAAAAAAGATCTTTTACTTGCGGGACCAATGCGGGAAATCCTGAGTGGGCAGGATGAGCCCATCTTGGCCGCTTGGGTAGCCAATCAGAATGCAGGATTTTCTTGATCTTTCCTGCTCGTTGATTCAGCCATATAACAATGTGACATATTGCGTTATCAGGTGTATGATGTGCCGGATTATGTGACCACTCATCCTGGACAGGAAGCCATTCTCAAAAATGTTGGTGGAGACTCAACACAGGGGTTTACACAACAACCTGCACATAGAGTTGTAAAAAACCATATTTCATCTCTGCTGGAAAAGTTTTATGTAGGTGACTTATCACCAACAGATGTAAAACATGGTGGACCAACGTAGTTATCATGGTATGTTAAGACAAAACTAATGAAATGATGTAGTTTTGGGAATCTGAATATCACATGGCATAAGACAAAGCTGTGTTGTCACATGGGAATTAGTCACTATAGTATTTTCCAAGTTCCCTGCCACAACCTTGGAGCTGTAAACAAAGTGGCTTTGATAACATTGTTAAGAACTGAATTTGCACTAATGTTTATTATCATCCATTCATTAATATTTCTCCATTTCTGATTGGCTCAAATCCCATAGCTAATTCTTGATAACCAAATTTGGAAGATGTCCGTGATATCCTGAACTATGACATCAAATAGTACAGGGTACCAGAAAAAGGGATCGCAACCAAGAAGTCCTGGGGATAAGGTTGCTTAGTTTTTGTAGACTAGTAGAAAATGGCATCTAACAGTTCACATGTTTTGTGTAGAAGAAATAGCTGAATTACTGCCTAAAAGCATAGCAAGAACAGCAAGAATACAACTTGATGGATAACATCTGCTATTTGAAGAATATCTGCTACACTAAACATCCCTTTATATCCAGAACTTGCTGTGAAACAGGCAAATGAAGACCTTAAAAATTTTCAGAGTCACTGAGACTGTTGCAAGAGAAGGATTTGCTACTGGTGAAACAGGAAGTGTTGTGAATTTCAAAGCACCTTTAGTCTGAAACAAAGAAAGCAGTTCTTGCGAATAAGCAAATAATTTGTAACATTTTGGGTGATAATGAATTTTATGTTTTCTTTCTTGATCTTATATTTGACAGACAGAAATAATCATGACACAACTTCACATCTTTTGGCGTAATAATGTTCAACACACTCCACCAACATCTTTGCTGCAGTACTGCATTCATCCCATCGGTTTTTGGTTGTGCTGGATAGAGATTCCATGTTCTCTGTACACTGAAGACATCGCTTGAGGAACCTGCAAGAATGTGTGAAAAATAATGATAAATTAAAGTAACTGCTTGTTGTTTTGGAAACAATGGTGACATTTGCAAGCCATAATCTCTATGTCATGTTGTTGTTGTCGCCAAACATGCATGTAAATTCACAAACTTACTTAATAGACTCTGTTTTGTGGAAAACATAAGAAGTCATTCTGTGATTTAATGCGGGTTACCAGGACAGAAAACTTTGTAAATAAATGTACTAAAACAAAACTGCCATGATTCTAGCTAGTGATTTAGAAACTACTTAGCTAGTTTTACTCTTTATATTGTATCCACAGTAATGTTGATGCTTAAAAATAAATCTTTGTTTTTATGGATGTTTTTTTACTTTTACTTGAATGGGTTTAGATCAATTGATTTTGAATCATGTTACAAAAAATGAAGCTGCAGTTTTATTACCTGATGAAAGTATTCCTGTTACTTTGATCTCTGTTCTTTGGCAGTTGAAGCAGTTCTATGATAATGATGATGACAATAAACTGCAGGGCTACAAATATGAGTGGAACCTGTGACCACAGTCGTTTGTAGTTTGTCCTTTGTCGCTGTCTTAGCTGCCTGTTCTGCCACTGTTCAAATCTCACTGAGGCTGTCTCACAGATCTGGTTGAAAAGACAACCAAAGCTTCAGCATTCCATTTTTCTTCCTTGTAAAATTAATTAACAAATTTTATCCACAAGGAAAACATTAAGAAATTGACATTTAATGAGTGTGTGTATATCTTGAAAATAGTTACTATTCTCAATCAATTACCAAAGTTAAAAACTACCACAAAATCTCTATTCATAAATAATGGCTGAAAAAGAAAAACCTTACTTTGAACTGAGGTTGTTTATTTACAGCAAATTAAATTGGTGGGGAGATATATTAAGCAACATCATGCTCCAGTGACTCCATATAGGTCTTAAGTCTAAAATAAGCCAGGAATGTAAATGTTACAATCCAGGCCTATTTTAAAAGAAATTGTATGGAGGTATCAGAGCATAATGGTGCTTATAACCCCCTACCCATTTACACTTGTTCTTTCTGAATATGGCAACCAATCTCATAAATTTACAAATTTGAATTTTTGAGACAACACCTCTTTACTTTACTAAATATTTACCACATTTGGTTATAAGAAAACTTTGATGAGGAACCCTACAGACTACAGATGAAGTGTGTTCCTATTGACCTGTCCAGAAATTACAATTCCATGCTGTGCTATGTTCCTTAGTAAGACAGCTACCTCTATTTCCTCTTTAGGCCTGTACAGGGTAGGAAGTTGTGCCATGTTCAAGAGTTCTACCACAACTTCAACAAATGTATTAATTTTTCCCAAATCAAATTGAAGTGGAAACAGCTTGGACACACTATCTACAGACAATGATGTTATTAACTCTTCGCAAACTCTTGTGGCATCTGCAATCTGTGTAGACAATTTTTCATCACTGCTCTCTAAACCACTGAATTCATCCAGAAATGGATTGGGTAAATCCTGCCATTTTAATAAAGAAAGTGTTAGTTTACACACAGTCTTTCTTGCAAGAGAAACTGGATGAAAGCGTGATTTGTAACTTCTTGCTATTTCACAAATTCTTTTACTGATTGGAAATAGGTAATCACCATTGACTTGGTTGATTTTATCTGGGTAAAGGTACAATCCTGCAAACGCGATGCATAGGCATAAAATGTGATTGGCTGATTCTTGTGAGATTTCCTGCAGATTAACTTCTCCATGACTTATGTGGTCCCTAATCCTTGGTCCCTCCTGATGAACAAGAACATCAAGCAACAATTCCAAATGGCCTTCTCCTATTTCTTGTCTCAAAAGATTGTCAGAACCATCTTGTAAAACTGGTGAAAGAATCTAACAAGAAAAATGGACAAAAACATGCTAAGGGCACAATTTTATTTTCATGTCCTCAGTGCCATCAAATTAAATTATATTATGTACTTCTGGGTAATTTGGAAGGATAAGAATCATAATTTAATAATAAAACAGGGTTGTCAAAAGTAGCCAGCTGCTGGCAAAAATCGCCGCCTACTTGGTTAGTTTCGGCCAGCTATTCTGCCTGGCATTTCTTTACCGATGGCATTTTTTAAATTAATAAATATCCCTGGACTGGCCGCTCACTTTGACAACTCAGCTGTCTACTTCAAAACTTACTGCCACCCCTGAATAAATTAATGGTGGACAGACGTATGAAGACAAACAAAAAACCCCCAACCTCACATACAGTGTTGTATTGGTTTTCCACTCATCTCTCCCCCCCCCCCCCCCCCCCCATGTCCTCCATGTATAAAAACCCTGAGTTACATCAAAATTAAGCTCTTAGTATCAATAAATGCTTAAGACTAGAGCTCCAGCTAGCCCTGGCATTGGTCCAGAAGAAGGCACAAGGAGGGCTCCTATCAAGTCTCCGTGGGTAAACAAATTACAGAGTACAAAAATTACAACTTGGCCAAGAAGAATTTCAGAATGTCTTTCCTACATTTGCAGTTTGAAAAAAAATACTGCCATTTTCAACCTTTTTGGTGTAGAACAGGTGACTCCTGATAAGCTGTCCATTTATTTTAATAAGCTTGGGTGTATGGTTTTGCCAGAGAGTTTTAATAAATAAATCTAAGGAAATATGTTTATTTACCTCATCAAACGTGGTATACAATACTGTAGACTCTGCGGTCAGTGCTCTAGATGGACAATTATTAACACAAGCAAATACTCGTCTCAAGCCATGCTCTAATTGAGGCAGTAACAGAACAATGCACAAGTCAAATCTGCAGGGTATAAACCAGTAATAGTTAATATAATAATTAACAAACTTGATGGAAAGAGCTAAGAAGGAAGCCATTAGAGAAAAGGCACGTAGACTTAATTAGGAGAGAGGGATCCCTAAGATAGGCTGTGTAGCAAACGTTTTTGTGCAGCTTCGGAGCAAAGAACAAGAGTCATGGAAATGTTTGCTATGAGGGCTTTCCCGAAGAGAAAGGAAAGGGCGTAGGAGAGAAGGAAGCACAAAGAAGCAAACCATAAGAAAAAATAAGGGAGCCATAGAGAAGAGTGGAGGGAGCAACAAAAGAGAAGGGAGGAGGGACTGTAAGTCATAGGGGATTAAGGAAGGGAACTAATTATAGAAGGGGAGATTAAGGAGCCATTGAGAAGAGAGGGGACTATTAGTAAAAAAAAAAAGACAAAAGAAATGTAAGTGATGGACAGGGGAGGAAACATTAGAGAAGGGGGAGGGAACCATTAAAGAAGGGGGAAGGAGCAATAGTGAATGAGAGGAAGGAACCGTCTGTTAAAGATGGAGAGGGAACCATTAGGGAAGAGGAGATACAGGATTCTTGTTAGAAAAATGGAAATATTGTCTATTAAAAACATATTTAGATGATTGCAAATTAGTGCAGTAAACAGTGTAAATAACGGCTGTGATTACAAGTACTACTTGTACCTTTGTATCAAGAAATAATCCACTGCTTTAAGCCACAGAGGAAGCATGCTTGGAATAATAAAGAAACTTGCACAAAATAAGTCAGATATCTCCTGAATGCTAGCTGGTTCCAAAGAAAGGAAAATGCTGTTGTCTTCCCCAGTGCAAGGAGATAATCTCAGTAAAGGTCTTCTTATTAATACTCTTGAAGAGAATGGGGCATCTTTCAACTTGTTGCTTAGAGATGCAGTAATGAACAACAATAATGAGGCATACCTAACGATAAAAGAAACACATAATGAAAATATTCACATTATATGATGGTGTTCAGTTTCGTTGCCTGTCACTTTCTATCTTAAAATCAGTGGTCATTTTCATAATGGAGTTAATTATTGTGGTAAAAATAGCTTACACCTGAGTCAAACTTGAAAATTCACATGCACCAAACATACATATATATACATACATACATTTTATTTGTTTTGAAGATTGAAATATGTTATTTTAACATGCCTGCGGGTAGCTATGCTAATCTAGGTGGGTTATCTTTTCAGGAAATACGAACTCATGAATGCGGAAACGCAGAGCACCAGTAAAAGTGTCTGTTTGCCACAAAAGAATGTGACAACCATGCAGTAAACAAGAACAATAGAGTTTGCTCCTTAGCATAAGGTTTGGCACATGTGAAGATTGACCTTTTACCTTGGCCTAAGGGACTATAAAAGAAAGTGACATAACTCTACATGTTACCACCAAGATGGCACTTACTGAGTAGGCACTTCTCCAGGTGCAGCAAATCCATGCCACAGAATGTTCCTAAGATTGAGACTGGTAGGTGGACCAATTAAAATGTGAAGCAAGGTGATAACAGCATCACCAAATACTTCCTTTAGCTCTTGTGTAGTCAGTAAGTCCTTCAATAAAGAGGGGCACTGTTTGGCACCAGAATAGGATAGACACACATCACCTAGGGCATGTTCCAGTGAGGATGTTAACAATAAAAGGCACAAGTTATGATCTGCAGGGTGAGAGGACTTGAGTAAACTAAAGCAGTTTATAAATCTATCAATGCATCCAGTCCACTCTAAGTTCTCTTTGTAGCTTTGTTTGAATTCATGCTGCTCCAGGTTCATGAAAAATTGATGAATGGCACAACACATTGGACGTAATCTTTTCACAGCCTCAGGATAATCACAGTTTGAAGCGTCCACAGTGGTAATATCTAGAGACCAAGAAAACATTTTGATGACAATTTATAAACGCATGGCTGAGCTCACACAATATGATGAATGATGCTCATTCTGTCATTAAAATTCATAATTTGCCAAATGCATTTCATGATCGCTCAAACAGCCCTAAAGACAACTGACCAAGGATGCCTGTAACAGGTAGAATTGAACCATGCAGAGCTGGCTGCTGGCAGGGTGGGGAATGCACTCCCTATAATGGCCTATACACGGAGACTCTGCCCAAAAGGTGTACCTATTTCGGGCTTTAGGCATATCAAAGGGTAGGGAATTAGTGAGTTCAAATATATGAAAGAGTAGGAAAATCTATCATGCAGCTGATTATCCTTTCTTCTGAAAGACACCCCTCAACCCTCGGTTGAGTATCGGTCGGCACTATAGTTTCTGTGCTGTTGTTCATGTCATCCCATGTCAGCCTCGCCACGTCAACTTGCTGGATATCTGCGGTTGGTCCACACGTTTTATAACGTTAGATTGTCCTTGAATACCTCTCAAAGCCAATGCCATATTTCTCCCTATTTTATCCAAAAAAAATTGTGCACACACTTGAAATATTATACTCTCACATAAGACTGGTAAAAGCCGCCAAAGCCCCTTAAAAATTGCTGCATGGACAACATAATAACAAAAATTTGAGTACACAAAAAATATACTGTTGACTAAGTATCAGTGAAGTATTGGCCACATGTTGGTTGTGGTCAACATACCAACCAACACAGTCTATCAGCTGATCTGCTGCTCGACAGGTTGGCTGACTCTCAGTAGATCAACATATCAGCTGACCAATGTCAGCCGAGAGAGTGACCGAGAGTCATTCGATATGTTGATCGAGTATCAGCCAATAGTGTCAACTGATACTCTACTGAGGTGTGCAAAAATTTCACAAGATCCATAACTACAGCTTGTCGCTTATGAGAGCTTCAGAAACTCATCAATAATTCGTAAAGAGAAAACAAAAGAAATTACTTGGTATAGTCATGACTAAACTTTACATGATCCAATTTTTTAGACCAAAACAATCCCAAATATAAATATATGTGCAACAATGAGTTGATCTGCATCACAAGGTTTTGAAGCTGTTCAATAAACTCACAGTTTGTGTTTTAAACAATTATGTTTTTTTTTATGTAAATAAGACTCTGAGTGGTTGCTTACGAGAGCTTACAAACAAAGGAAAAGTCCAATTGGATAATCTCAAAAGTGGTCACGGTCGCTTATGGAAGCGGTTGCTTATGAGAGCTTTTCATGACAAAGTTTAAGTCACAGTTCAAACAGGGTTGCACAAAGGTGGTCGTAACCAGAGCTGGTCGCTTACCAGAGGGGTAGTAAGGGGAGCTTTGACTTTAGGCATGTTAAAAGGGTGCCATTTTTCAATGGAAGGTAACGAAAGGGGTAGTTTTTCTGTCAAAATGGTATTTAAAGGGGAGAGGGGTTATATGTTGGGGTGGAGCCACCCTGTTTAAATTTTTGTTGAGTAAGTATCCCCTTGGGGCTGGTGGTAAGACTTTCTAAAAGTCCTTTAAATTTTTTTGTCACTCGCTCGGTCGCTGCGCGACCCCTTTGAAGCTTGCTTCACTCGCTTTTTCTCACTCACTTTGCTCATGAGAGGTCGAGTCGACTTGCAGCAAGTCTAGGCTGGCGGCTAATTTCACTGGCTGAAAAAGACCTTACCACCAGCTCAAATTGCTCTGGAAAAAAACACGTGGGGTGATTTTGAAGCTGCTGTTGAGTAAGAAAGACAGCTTGACTGATAAAAGAGCCTGCTTAGCTTTTCCTCAGCTACATACCTGACATATATATGTATTTGAACAACTATCTACAGACCAGGTTTCTTTCTGTACCTTCTCGAAGTAGGCGACTTATTTTTACCCATATCTCCAAATTCTCAATCTCAGCACTGGTGATACTGCATTCTGTGCATGAGATGACAGCATCATCCCGCTGTTCAAAGGATTCGCAGATTAACTTGTGCACATTTCTTGAAAGTGATGTTTCTTTGTCTTCAGTTGGGTTCACAAATTCGCCATTTTCATTCACTGAATTTACGTTTGCTAGCGTTTTCCCCTCATTATATGCTCTCTGAAGTGCTTTTCCAAACCAAAATGACTGTATTAAGGAACTCTGCGATTCATGTTTCAACAAAAACAGTCCCTTATTTCCACACGACATTCCTCTATTTTCTTGTGGATAGACGGCTAGGTTACCATTCTCGTAGCCGTGGCAGGTCGAAAGGACCCTGGAAATGAGGCCCGGTTGCTCCACCGGATGATAAATGGCGAGGCCGGATTGTCCAAAGCTGGGTTAAGATAACCTCGGGTTAGTGCGAAATTTTTTGTTCAATAATGAAGGTTTAAAAGAAAATTAAGTTTAATTCATTTTGACTACAATCAGGAGCCTGGCCGGCCACAGCGGATAAGTTTATTGTTAGCATCATTTAATTTTGCAGCATTTTTTCCCGCGAAACTGGAAGCACCGTCCCGTATGAGTGCGCATCCCAGGACTATAATAACACAAGGAAAAGATAAATGTATTCAAACATAACTTCATGTCTCCGGTTTTTGCCGATGGATTTGTCAGGCTCATTTGATGGTGAAAATTCGTGGGAAAATCGATCTAAGAAAAAAAAAACGCTGTTACACGCTTTAAAAGGAATACAGAAAATTATCCAAGAAAATGCTTTTGAGTTTATCCAGCGGATATCGCTATCCACCTTTTAAACAACTGGGGAACGGATACCTCGGTGAGTCGGCTGAACGTAACAAACGCGACACGAGACGTCCAGAGAGTGCCCGTGTCACGCTTGCCTCGTGCTCCACAACAGCCTCGTCACTGCTACGCTACGCTACGCGTGTCTCCCTCGCGTGCGCCCGTTCTCTCTTTCTCCCACTACTTCCAAGCGCCTGCTACGCAGGCTACGCTACTCTGATCTGACCTGAAACGCCAGTTACAGGCTAACGGTTAGGTGTCGAGAAGAAAGGACGTTTTTTGAGTGGTGGACGTCAACCGGAAGTGAATTTTTTGCATTCTTGGTTAGTGGTTTTGCTCTAATTTTCTAGGATATCGTCTCTATAAGAATGGAGACACAGAGCGACACAAATTCAGTAGTGTAAAGGCATATTTGTCCCCGCAGCATATTCGCCCAGAAGGCAAAATCCCGACGAGGCACTCTAGTAACTTGCGCGTATATTAAGGATAGTAATTACAGTTGAAATATGCAGTCAGTATGCCAGAAAAAGTCTCGATTTGCTTGAACAGGGACCGCGAGAAATCGGTAGGTAATGTCAATGATGATGTTTCTATTGTTTGCGCCGAAATGGTTAGGATGACGTTAAGACAGAAAATCTTGAAGGGAACACTTAGGTAGATTTTGTGACATTTATTGTCCAGTCATACTTCGATAGGCGGGTATAAAAGTCGGACCGGATGCGGATCAACTCGGACCGCCAGTCCGGGTCGGATCAACTCAGATCGACTCGGACCAACTCGGATCGAATAAAAAAATAAAAATAAAATAAAATTGGACTCGGATCAACTCGGATCATAAAAAAAAAACCCAACTCGGATTATAAAAAGAAAAATAAAATCAGTGGGTATCACTTAACTTTCACCCGCCATTTTGTTTTTTTCTCACGAACTCGTGGTTGCGTAAATTAATTTTATTTTTACTTTAATTAATTTTGATGATACACTAGTGAGCACCACACATACACTTCCAGTGAACATTTTCAACTTGGAAGGAGGAGAAATGATGCTCGCCCGGGACAACGAAAATTTTCGTATCCAAGGTGAGCATTGAACTCACGACCCTCCGAATACTACAAGTTTATCGGACGTTCCAACCACTGAACCGGAGGGTCGCGAGTTCGATTCTTGCCTAGGGCATGGAAATTTCCTTTGTACGGGCGAGCATGGTTTCTCCTCCTTCCAAGTTGAAAATGTTCACTGCAAATGTATGTGTGCTGCTCACTAGTGTATCATTAAAATTAAGTTTCAGAAGTCCTGCAGAAAAAAAACAAACAGGAACAAACAAACAAACACTCTTCGGTAACTACTCTAAATGCGATCAACAGAGGCTTTTGATGCTTTTCTCATAAATAATTCAGTACACTTTTATAAGCAAATATATATTCTAGGCGACTGAAACTATCATTTTCTTGGAATGAAGCAAATTCATTGAGAAAGATGATCGAGATTTTACCTCCATATCGCGTCGTGTAACGCAACCACAACCACGAGTTTATAACATGATCCAAGAGGAACTGGCACTAGTAAAACAAAATGGCGCCTGAAAGCCACGGACAAAAAAGAGGGTCGTGAAGCGGGGTACCAAATCCCAGTTCCCAGGCTAATTTTTGCCAAAATCCCAGTTACCAAATCTAAAATCCCATTATTAATGGTTATTTGCAAAATCTTGCACATAATAAATTAAAAGCACTGATTGACGCTATTTGGATACACGTATCTTCACCTGGACTGAAGAAAATCTCTCATTCTGCTGGTGAACACTCTTTCTCTTCCAGCCCTTGTTGACATAACCATATGAAAACCAATTCTATCATCTGCACAATCCCCGTCTGACTCACTGTCTCCGCTTTCACTGCTAGCTGGTAGCTAGACCGCTGGCGCGAAGGCGAAAAATACTGATTTCACGGTCTCTACTGAGGAGTGCAAGGTCTATTGCTACGAAATTTTATTTTTCTATTTCAAAATATTGGAGCAAAGACCGCTGAAGAAAAGAAATCCCATTCCCATTTTATAATTGTTCATCCCATTCCCAGTGGCTAAATCTCAGTCCCAGTGAGTAAACCCCATTTTCCCAGTCCACAATAAGGCTAATCCCAGTTCCCATTTTACCCCTTCACGACCCTCAAAAAAGGGATGAACTGGCCTTTTTAACCCTCCAAATGGGTTAAACTTTCAGTTTTGCTGATTTAATTTAATTTTTTTGATTGCTCCGAGTTGATCCAAGTCCAATTTTATTTTATTTTTGTTTTTTTATTCGATCCGAGTTGGTTCGAGTCGATCCGAGTTGATCCGACCCGGACTGGCGGTCCGAGTTGATCCGGTCCGACTTTTGTACGTGCCTATACTTCGATACTCTTTTGCGTTACGTGTTATCTGTGACATTCTGTTTTGAAAGCCATGGACCAAAACACTATGAGATGCGTATAACTGTGTATATATAGCATAATATAAACACTTGGAGAGTTGGCCAGACACGAGTTCACAAATCTTTTATTGGAAACCTTGCCAGACACTCTTTCTCTCTATTCAGTGGCCGGAATAAGACTCAGCCACAAAAAAGCAAGACGAGTGTACAACGGCTAGCTTATCACCAGCAGAACGATGGACTATTAGAGAAATTCGCAGACAATCAAATTCTGTGCTGACTTATTCCCTGCTCACAGATTTCCTTCCGCTATAAAATTTAAAATAAAACTAGAATGCGCGAGCGTGAATTGATCAAACGCCCTTTTAATTTCTAAGGCTTACTTTCCAGCAAATAAAATGAACTGAATGTAAAAAGTGAAAGAGAAGTAGCGAAAAATTCAACTTCTAATTAAATATTTTCTTATGGTTTAGAATAAACTAATCTCGAAACTGAGAATGCTTTGAACAAAGTTGTAAATCGAACTGAAACTGTGCATGGAACCTTGAGTTTATTTCCTGTAATTTATCTCACCTATTGTATGGAATATGTGTGAACATCTTCATTGAATCGGTATATTTGCAAACAGCTACACAACGAGCAAGAATACTACTGACCGACAATATAAAGAGCGGGGGCAGCTGTAGTGTCAACTATAAGTATTTATACTAGTTATTTACGAGGGGAAAAGCGTTCCTTGCCTGCCATGAGGTGGTGGCCAAAAGTGACGTCAAGTGCGTGCCTCAAAATCTTGTGTGGCATACATGAAGGGATCGAAGCATCATACCCAAAAGGCGAAACAGAAAGCATTTTGCCTTGAACACGCCTGTTAAACGGCTCGGTTGGAATGAACAAAACAAGTCATCAGCGTGATAAGGTGCTCTTTTATAAAAATATGACAAAAGTTCCAGCGTTTTATTCTTAAAATTCACCCCCCTAAAATCGCTCACGCGAACAAATATTCCGAGCACGAGTTTGATTCATGGCGTGTCAAACTTTCGTGAGCCGAGTATAACGTAGCGTGTAGAAAGTTAACCGATTAACACCTTTTCACAATACTCTGTTGACTTTTTGTTCGTTGTCACCGTTGAAGAATCAGACGAGAATTCCATGAGGATGAAAAGGTAAGTTAAATTCTTTGCATTTTTGTTTGGTTCTCGATCGAGGGAATGAACAATTGCGGCAGTCGTTTTACAGTTTGGACGTTTTCTCGGCGCTAATGTATGAGAGTAATAATGATTAAAATCATAGGTTGCTGATTCTTGGAAAATTGTTTAAACTTAAACACCTTAGGGATTTAGGATTACGTTGTTTTATGGTACAATTAGCTCGGAATTCACTGACAGATAAATTTAATTATGCATTAAGCTTATTTGTGGAGATAAAAGTGAAAGTTAAAAGGCTTCGTTGTGTATTCTTAAGGCTTACTGTATCTAAACTGCCAAAATGAGTGATTATTATCATTTATCTTATGATAATTCCCTTTTAATGTACACCTTCATCGGATACTATTAAAAACTGGGAAATTTTTAATGAGCCTTTTTCGTGGTCACAGGAAGTTGTAAGTTTTCGGTGTCATACATGCCCTCTAAAAATGTAGTATAACATTTTGTTTGAATGGACCACATGGAAAGTGAAATATTCTTGTTTCTTTTTTTCTACCAAATAAAATGTTTGAAGCAGCTGAGGGTTTAGGAGAGCATGTGAACTTAATTTGGAAGCCCCCAAAACAACGGTTGAGTGAAAATGAAAAGATTGACGTCATAAAGACTGTTCAAAACGCATATTTACACAGGGATTGTCTCTCTAGAGGAAAGTGGATGAGCAGTTGGTACACATGGTATTGGCAGGCTAGATTATTTCTTGTAGAATTGTAGTTAAAATCTGTTCTCAGGTTAAACCAGTGTTCTACTGGGAAAAGTTGGTTGAAGCTGAGACAAATTTTACTTATGATGTATTTGCCTCCGACAAACCGTGTATTTCCCAACTATTGAGACGGGAATGAATGTTTCCCTTTAATTATAGAAAAGGATTTTGAAAATTTATTTAATAGTCACACTTAAAGCTGGTCTCTGCACCAGCTTGCACTGCCTCCAGTCTCCTTTAGAGTCCCTTACGACTGCTGTTACTCTGCCAAACAGGTATCTTGCAACTTTTGACATGAATAATCCCATTTGCAAGTTCATTACCAGCTATACAGATAAGATCTTTTAATAAGCATTAACTTAGCTTTGAATCGTAATTCAGGAGAAACAAAAGGGTGTTAGCCTGAATTTCATCCGATTGCTTCTAGTCGTTATTACTCCCTCAGTAACGTCTGAATCGACCGGCCGTTAATGCCGTTCAGTGATGTCACTCCCTACCCGAAAACCGGGTAGTGATTTTGATTGGTTGATTGTCTAAACATTCGCATAATTATGTATAATTATGAAAAACTTTAGCGGGATTGTCGCTTGATATTCAGCGGATCGCATCCCTGGCATTCTTTCCTGTAGTTCAAACATTTCGATAAGCTTAATCTTTATCTTAAACAGCAAAATTGCCTTTGTCTTCGAAACTGAAATGCTAAATTGAACTGAGAAGGAAGAACCATTGGGGAGAGTCAGTAGGTTTTTCATGTAGAGCGCCGCTTTGTGGTTTCGGAGGCTGGTGATTTTGTTTATGCGAAGTTTTCTGAGATCAATGTTATAATTCGACACCTATTACTATGAAGTATTCTCCCTAGTGGCCCTCGGTGGATACTAGGTACTAGGGAAGCGAGGAAAGGTACTAGGGAAACTACAACCTGTTCAGAGTTGTACTGCAAGCTGTTGATAGTTTGAACGTTAAACATGAATTACGATAAAAAAAAATAACGCAATTCTGTGTCATGCAGACATTTCCAAACAATATTTCTCGGTTTGCCACTTGAAAATCGTGTTTTACTTTTTGCATGAATTAAAGCAAAGATCAAAGAGTAGTGACGTCACTGGACGGCATTAACGGCCGGTCGATTCAGACGTTACTGAGGGAGTAATAACGACTCGAAGTAATTGGATGAAATTCAGGCTAAAGGGTGTAGGATTGTCCTCAGTCTCCATTTTTGCAAAAATGTATCCACAGGTCTAAAAGTCTCCTAAAAATTTATTTTTACCATTGAAGTTGCATCAGGATGATTTCTGTTATTTTATTTTTTTTGCTGTGTTTTATCTAACCACATAACACACATCCCTATGAAGATTTAAAATCTGTTTTGAACTTTGTAGGTGTTATTGTTTTTTAACTTTTCATCTCTTAGAGCCTTTACTAAGTCTTGGTCTTGGGTTTGATAAAAGAAGATAAGGCTTAGTCTTGGAGTTTAAAACCTGGGTCTTGTGTTCTTACAGAGTCCCAGATCTACCATTTTTTGCCCCAGTGGTACCCAGTTGAAGCTGCTTCCAACCTTAATAGTTCCATTTTTCTTTTTTTTTTTTTGTTTCTTAGGACATGAGCAGCTCTTAGTAGACGCAGAAAAGACACGTACGGCACTTATGATTATGGATCACCGACCAGGCGGGGTATGTCTGATTTTTATTTTGGTTGGTTAAAAGGGATGCCACAAGTTGGAAAAGAGCAAAGAGCAAAATATAGAGTTTCTACAGCTCATATGATGCCTTGAAACTGTAGGAAAGGGAAGGCAGTTTTGGTTGAAATACTAATATTATTGCAATCTTCAAAAGAACTATGGCTCAGAATATATCAGGACTCTCTTTCATTCCTGTTGTTTATTTTATGCAGTATTTCACAGCTGTTTTGAAATATGTTCAAGAACTTGCTGGTAACTTCTGTTAGTTTACATGGTAAGGCACTTTCTAATAATGCAATAACAATAATGATAATGATAATGAAAGGTGTTCATTTCATTTTTTTTTCTTTAGCAGGGGGATAGTGGCTCAAAACTGACAGAAAAATTCATTGCTGGACGAGGAAGAGCTCTCAGGGAGTCTGCAAGAAGGTCTCCAAAAGCAGAGGTTGATAAATATCATCTTTTTATTTGGTATTTTCTCCCATAAATTGTGATTGTTTTCTTAAAATGAGTTTTCCTAGTATTAAAATGAGGCTGTCTTTTCCATGAAAAGTGTGGCATTATGTTATTGTTGTTTTTTTTTAATTCATGTTCTTTCGTTATAATAATTGCAATAATGCCTGGGAGACTAACACGTCCATCTTTGAGACTCAAACAAAAGCATCTGCAGTTGTTGTTGGCAGATGAGGAAATAATCTCATCGCTCATCCTCAGGCACTCAGCGGGTACAGTGCATTCACGTAAGCTAACATACCCTGAAGTGATTGCTAGGGATTCAGGATTTGATACCGGGGACCTGAGAACAGCGATGGTGAATCGTGGTGTTTGGGAAGAAATCTCCGTGAATGCTCTGTCCCGTCCACTCAGGTGATCTAAGGATGATGATGATGATGATGATGATGAATGCCTTTAGGTTTGATTTTGAATGCAGCTGTCTGCTTAAACATGGTTAATAACGCACATGGAAAGTGGAAATTAAGTGGGATTGCCAATCATTTGGTGTTTTTTTTATTTAATTGCTTTAAAACAAACATTTTGTAGTGATTGCTAAAAAGGAAAGCATCATATTACAAATTAAGTTGTCTGCTGTTCATTGTTATTAGCAACTGCAGAGCATGTATTTACGTGGTCACAAGAATTACTGTTTTAAACATTATAAATTGAGTATGAATTTACAATTTTTGCCTGTTGTGTATTTAGGAGGTTGAAAAAAGAAAACAAATACAGCAGCTAATACTGAGTGGGAAAATCTTGCTGGACAAGGTAACAAAATTATTAATAAGAGAATCCAAAGCGACCATTGTTTTCAACCTGTCACCACCTACAACCCCTTTTCATTACCCTCTACCCCTGAATAATCCTTGAGAAAAGCATGGCTTCCAGGTGACACAGGACATATTGATCATTTATGGGCTTGTAACTTCATATTTCACAGCATTCTCAGACCCTGAAAGGATGATTTGCAACAACTATAATACATAGTGTTGGAACTATGTTGCAATGATTTGAATCAATGTTGCAACGCCATGTTGCTCCAAAAATAATCATTCATTTGTGATTTGTCCAATCTGTTACACGTCAAAAAAAAAATGTTCTCCTAGGTTGATCTTTCAAGAAGCAATAATATTATTGTCTCTTAGGGCTAGTGTAGACAAAGAAAATTGAGAGTCTATCTAGGTTAAATCAAAATTAACCTGAAATCAAATTTAGCCTGCAACAAATGTAACATCACCTTAAGATGAAGTGAATGTCTATCATAGAGAGATCTGACCCCTAACGAGAGTCAAAAGGAATGACTTAAGGTAAGAAAGGGGCATCACTGAACTCTTATAGTTGCAATTTTTGGCAAGTGTTTGACTTACATAGGTATGATCTGCTAAGAGATGTAGAGAGTTTATGGTAACTTGTAACCTTATTATCCCTTTTCAATGTTTTCCTCAGGAAACTATTGAAAAACACTTAAATGCTGGCAAAAGTGGAAGTGATTCTGGTTCTCTCTCATCATCATCAAGCCAGCTACAGTTAGATGGAGATGATTCCTTATTTGATGTAAATAGTGGAAATGCATGTTCAAAGGCCCCTGTTGGATACTCTCAGTTGCAAGACCACATGAAAACTGAAACCACACAAAACAGTCTTGAAAACTGCATACATAAATTGGATATTGTTGATGACAACAAAGGGGCAATCAATGATATGATTCCCCCAAGATTCCAAAACAGTAAATGGGAAAAGAACTTCAAAAAGCAGAAAAGTAGACCATGGGTCAATAAGCAAAAACAGACTTACAATAAGGGCAGTAAAAAAGAGGAAAGCAATCGAAAGAAGAGTTGGGGTGATGAGTCAACACCACAACAGGAACTTAGACCGTCAGGGTCTAGCATTCAAAATCAAGCTTCAAGTTTTGATCCCTGGCGTGAGTGGGAGGCATCGGTCGTTGTGGATGGACGGATTGAGGATGAATATTTAGAAGACATTGTAGTTGTTGATGATAATGACAACCTGGATGATGTGATGGTTCAACAGTATGTGAATGCACTGCATCAAGAGACAAATGGCACTGCTGCAAAGCCTACAACTTCTAAAGTGACTCCCAGTCTCATTCAAGAACTAGGTAACCTTAAGTCAACAACAAATGCTGATTCTTACAAAATGCCAGCAGGAACAATTCCAAACCCTCCCAAAGGCCCTGATCGCTGGGGTGGTGTTGAACTTAAAGGTATTGAGGAGCCCACTGGCTGGGGTGATATTGTAGAAGATTCAGGGAACTGGTATGACGATGGATCAATGATGTGGGGAGCTCCGTCAGTGCCATATGGAGCTAACGGTGGATGGAGTTGGAACAGTTAAACAAACAACCATAGTGCATCAACCTTTTTCTTTTTTCTGGTCGTGTCTACCATGGAGGTCAAAAGTCTTGGGACACTTAACACAATGAGACTTAAGCTAACTCCCTTCTCCCCTCTCCATCAAGTAATGGAGTATTTTGTGCACACTTTCAGGGCTCCAAAAAAAAACTTGAATTCAAGCTTGTGCTTTGGGCAAGCAGCTGTCACATTTTTCTTGCTCGGGGCCACTTCTTGCTCATCTTAGCTAGTGATTTTTTTAATAGATGACTGTTTGAACCATTGCTCATTGGGCAAGTGGGCCTTAGAAACTTGCCCAGCAAGAAAACCTACTTACAAGTCCTGGACAACCAGACCAGACATTTTTCTAACCCTGCCTGTACACTTTACCCTGTCCTGAAAAAAAAATTGCAACATTGTTCGGAGGGGGGAGGGGAAGGCCTTTAGAGATATCCGAATTATGGCAAATTAAAATGGATCTTATGCTGCATTTGCATATTTGATGTTTCCTTTGTTGAAGGAAGATTTTAAATAACTGCCCCAAGAAGTTTTGGCCTCCATTGTATGTTAATGATGTGTTTTTACTAGTTGCAAGCAGAATTTTGTTAAAATAATGACAGTGGAGATAGCACGTGTGAGCGGGGCCCCATGCCTAAGACAATTTGGTAATCTGTCCATCTGAGAAGTTTTCATAGTAATCATGTGACTGTATGCCTGTCCTTCCTCACCATAGGGAAACCAATGTGAAAATGTGAAACTTTCTAGCTAGTGTGGGAGCCTGTAGCCTGTGTTTAACTTGATAATAGACATCCATATTATGGTCAATTGACAGCTGTCAAAACAGTGTTTCCGCTGACCAGTGAAATGACCAGGGTTAACTATAGAAAATGTTGATGTTAAACATTGTAAGAATTTAGTCCTCTTCCTCCCCCAAATTGATTTTTGGGCACACCTCAGGGACTTAGGCTTCAGATACCTGATACCTGATTTACCTTATAGCCTGGCAGATTTCAGTCTGCGAGGAACAAAAGGGTTAAGTTTGAGAGCAGAATTCAGCGAAATAAACTATTATTATATAGGAGATGGTTGATCATATTTTTTAATATATAGTTCTGCCACTTTTCAACTTGTGTGTCAGGTTTTTTTCATTTGAGCCAGTTTTAAAGTTTGCCAGGAAAAATGCTGGATAAAAATCTACCTTTACCGTTGTTGCCTTGTGGTTTCCTAGTTAAGGAGGTTACACAACTACCGGTAGGTGAAAAATTCTAAATATTTTGGGACTGTGAATAAGAAAAATAAAATATTAATGAAAATATCATGGGGAAATATTTAAGAGCAGTTTCTCATATCTGCATGGCAATATAACTTCAAGTATACGTAAAGGACTGTTTTTTGTTTTTAACAAAGCATTTGGCTTTTCATTTTTGTGTCAGTCCCTAACAAAAAAAGAAACAATTATGGTGAAACAAAATTTTAGGATCAACAAACTAACTGAGGGGACCTAGAGGAAATGATGTTAGAGTGTGTTAGTTTCACTGTTTGACTCTAGTAGTTAACCTTTTTAAGTCTTAATATCATAACAAAGTGCATTTTCTCTGCATCATACTATGTATATTTTAAAGTGGAGAGGATTTATGTGCAAATGACGGCATATTAGCTCTGCCATTTTACCAATGCAATAAAGACTGTGTGAAGAAACAGGCTACGAGACATTTGAAATCATTGTTTGAGCATTGTTAATCATTAAAAACGTTTCCTTGAAAGTAATTATTACCTTTGGGGAAACGTTTTTCTTGTTTAAGTGGAGAAAGGTGACAATTTTATAAAATGTGAAGCTTATTATAAAACTAAAGGCCATTGCCTAGCCACATTGTCTGTTTCTTTGTTTAAACTTTCTTTTTTAGCCAGTAAAACCCTACCGTCTGTTCCTTGCAGAAATCTTTTCAGACTAATCTTGCAGGAAATAGTAACTTGTAATCCAAGATTATGCTGAATGAACTGATGGTTTTTTAAATTTTTCCTGTAAGTTTTCTATTTCCTTGCTCCAAAGAAAATTTTTTAAAATTAGTTACTGCCAACCGTGCATTGTAAAATGGAAATAAATTAGAAAAATAACATTATTTTTGTAGCTTAATATTATTGTCATGACTGTAGCATTTTACTTTTTAAAATAAAGATACTTGGAAGGACAAGTTTATGGAGTGTATTTTGACACTGTGATCATAGTCGAGGAGACTGATTATGAAAGACGGCAAACGTCCAAGATAAAAACAACAATGTTGCAGTTTATGTTGGGAGCTCTTAGATGGACATGCACAATCTTTTGTTTTCTGTTCACAAATTGTGACTGAATAAATTAAAGCGACGTTTTTATTTGTCAATTCGATGAAACTGTTAGGAATTCTAGAAAAATTAAGGAATTTCCAGGGGGTGGGGGGGGGTATGATAATCACCCCCTAGAATGAAAATTCCAGGGCCGGGGGTGGGTGTCTAAGGCAAAAGTGCCCTCCATGGGAGAGGGGTATGGATATTTTCTGGAACTACACATCAGCTGACTCATTGAACGTTGTGTACCGTCAAGTCCACAAAAGGAAAGCAAAGGAGTCTTACGTGCTTCATAATCTTTCCACTCTATTACAGGGTTCGCAGAGTCTTGAAAAGTCCATGAGTTTTACTTTGGGTCCTTGAATTTCATCTTTCCTTCAAAATTACTTGAATTTCTGTGGAAGTCCTTGAATTTTCTTGAGCCTGAATTGTAGTGGGGTTGGAAGCAAATTTCTTTTGTAAGACTTTGGTATTCTTTTCCTGTTTTAAGCAACTTTAATCACTGTAAAAGCAGTTTATAAAGAGAAACTGAAAAGCAAAGTAACCCAATTCAAAAATCAGTCAAACCTGGATGTGTCTTAATGCTCCTGCGTATGCTACATGTAGTTTTATTACGAGTTCTATGTTTCATTGGCTTCTTCGGCAAATAATGCCGGGAAAGTGTTTTTTTGATGCCTGTTAATTTTTGACCAAAACAGTAAAATATAAGAAAAAAGATGGGGCAAACACTTGAGGCCTTAAAATTCCCTTACCTTTAATACACTGAGAATGTGCATTTATGGACCATCTGTGAAATTACATTCCGGGTAGTTGGTCCTTGAAAATTCCATGTGTCCTTGAAAATTGGTCGCATTTTTTTGTATGAACCCTGTATTAATAACCATGCTGTGATACATAATATTTATCCACTCTCGTTTCGGTGGTTTAAGCTATCGTAACACAGGCAACAAAAACGTGCAAAAGTGTTTTGCAGCATTGCTGCAAAACAAGTTGAAAACCTATGAAATAATGAATATAAATTATGAAAATCATATATTATAGGAACTGGGGGTAAAGAAGCGAATATATTTAAGATCATTGCAGTTTTAGACGCATCTTTTAGAAAGCCTGAAAAAATGCAAGCTTTTACGGGATTCAAACCCTTGACCTCTGCTATTCTGGTTCAGTCCTCTACCATTTGAGCTACAAGTCAAATGAAGACAAGTCATTGGACCTCATTGAGCCGGTTCGGTATGAACCCATCAAAGGATGACCATAAAATAATGAATGTATGAAACTTAGTAATAAAATATAGGAACTGCTGAGTGATGAATCAGTGAATAAATGAAGATCATTGCAGGTTTTAGTGGTTATGGACGCAACTTTGCAGTTGCGAAAAGAAAGACTGAAAAAGTCCAGACAACACAGTATTCAGGATTCATTTTGCCACAAAAGTCAGGCAGAACAATGATAAAAATTAAGAAAGTAATCAAATATTAATTTTCTGTACTCAGAACACCATAAAAAATTGAAAAGTGGAATATTTCATTCACACCCTAATAAACTTCTTCAGTCGCAATTAAAATGCGAATGTTAGGAAGGAATATTTCACCCCAAGCGCCTCTATCCTCTCTTGTTCACCGTCATTAGAAGGTCCCTGAGAAGGGCCCAATGAATTGGCCCACGTGCTGAGCTTCCAAGACTATTCAATGTTCATGAAAATCTGACGAGTTCCTCCGGATAGGCGTTCCTTAATCACGATTCTACATCTTTTTTCCTTCATTACCAAGCTTTACAGTTAAGCTAAGGGAAGCAATTATTTTTTATGGCGTAGTCACAAAGGAGACCACTATTAACACTTTAACAAAGTAATAATTTAAAGATAATTTCCTGTACTCAGAACAGCATAGAATAGCTCAAAAGTAGTTATTCCATTCAACACATCAACTGAAATTTATCAGCCACAATAAAAACTTTAAGAAGGAATTCATCGCGCTCATTAGGGTCTCGAGAGGGCTGAAATAGTGTCATAGACGTTAGCTATCTCTACTCAATCGCATCTCAATTGTCTCCCACTCTTTTGCAGCGTTTTCAAAGAATACGTCACGTAAACGAGAGACCAGCATTTTCAACAATCTCTACTCTGTCGGAGATCGTTTTTCAAAACCTGCGTTTTTGGTTCCCGAAAACGCCGTTTATGTCTGGACGGAGGGCTTAAACTGAGAAAAATTAAAGAGAAGCTTCTTTTTGCAACTGTTGGAAGACAGGGTTGATTTGTTGGTGGTAAAATGTGCAATATCGCTTTTCAACTCGTATTTCAGCAATGTTACGAAACAAGTAGCACTGTTCACCGCACTTTCTACAGGAACATTTCTTTTGTGATTTGTGGTGCGTTTATATTGGGGGAGGGGGGCAAAAGGAGGTACTGCACAAGAGACAGTCTTCAGATTTAGGAACTCTGGAGGTTGAATCTATAGGGATCTGTAGTATAGAGATAGGGATCGCAAGAAAAAAAGAAACAAGTCACAACAGAAGTTATGGATTTCCTTCAAACTTGACATTAATCACTTTTATTTACCAAAACTACAACTGTACAAATTTATATGTGATGATCTTCATTTATTAATAAATCAGGGCTGAAATAAGTCCTGTCCAGTAGTCTTGGACAAGACGATTTTCTTTTTAGGCAAGCAGCCTTTAATGCTCACTTGGGTTGTTTGTAGCCTGCGAAAACAGACGTTTCTCCTCGTTCATGGCGAAGACCGAGGAGAAACGGCTGTTTTCGCAGGCTAGGTTGTTTGTTTGTGTTGCGGAAACCATCGTTTGTTAGCTTTTGTGTTGAGGTGTGGATATTTAATCTGTTGAATTACGTCATTTGGCGATTGCACCCATCTTCAACACCTAAAAAACTTCCCTTTAATTTTTGCTTGGCTAGTAGTGCAGTTGCATGCCTCTTTAGTTTACTTTTTAGTTACTACAGATTGCCTTGGACCCTCGCCCAAAAGGCGAGTAAGGGACGTTTCTTGGTGCTGCAGAATTAAGGGCTGCTTGTCTAAAGGGCAAGTAAAAATTCGAGCTTTTTTTAAAGCCCTGCAGTATGAAAGTTCTTGTTAAACTGATTGTATTTACATACCATTACTACAAAACAGTACCTACTAGTATAACGTTACATTTAAGAGAAAAAAAAACAGTTCTCCCTGATAACAGTTATATACTTTCTATCTGTGATGTTTTTGTTGGCTTAGAGCCAATTTCTGTCTGCGTCGATTCTGTGCTTCACGCTTTTTTTTCTCAATTTCTTCTTTTGAGTATCTTGTTGGTTTAGTAGTTACAGCGCCACCTGAGATGGAAAAAGACAAGAAAGGAGAAATCTCATGTATGAGAAGCTTTCAAATCTCGCTTTTTGACGCAACGCTAAAATTAATTAATATTCAATTATGTTTATTTCTTTTGTTTTCAAGATAAGGTTACATTTTTTTCCTTTCAAACAGCTCTGAATTCAATGCTGAGTTGTTGACCGAATTTATACTAGAGACGAATCATCTGTCTGAGACGGATAAATCATCTAGATATAAATGAGGTGTTTAGACGAATCTTGGCCCTAATTGGCCTCGTCTGTCAGCACGTCTGTATTAAAGACTTGCTACAGATGAATCAAGTGAAGACGAATTTGAGGCCAAAATTCATCTGAACACCCGATTTATTTCTAGACGATTTATCCGTCTCTAGTATAAAATTCTGGCATTGAAACTTCGTTTTTACCATAGTTTAACAAACTGAATTTAGCACTTAAGATCTAAATTGTAACTGTGCCATTGGAAAGGACACTTAATCCTGTTCAAAAGTCTTCTGTTTAATTTCAGATTCAGTTCAATTTGTTTTTTCCTCACAATGTATTAGCACGTACTAGCCTGAAAAAATTCTGGGTTGGCAGGATTGACGACAGTTCTTCTGTAATTTGAATAACTCAAAAAATTTCACTTGACCATTGTGCAAGTTAAGAACACAGGCTGATTGCAAACTGACCCATCGGACACACCTTTCTTTGCACACCGACATGTAATTGTATCCATGCGTTGTTCAGTAACAAACTGTTTTCAAATTAATATTTTACTGAGCATTTCATTGATTTAAGAGAGTTTCATGAACAAAAATTTCATCGACCTTGTCGTAGCCTGTAAAAAAAAAAAAAAAAAATTTGCATCCACTCTTCTCAACATTTTTTCTCCATGAACATTTTGTACCTTTACAAGCCATTTAAAAGTTTGATGGCCATTCATTGTTGGCATTTGTTGCAAGCAGTTCAGATGACAAACAGCTCATTGAAAGGTTTAAGGATTCCTGTTTTGAAAAGTACAGTACAGAAATCATTTAGACAGTGCTCATATTTTTGACATGAGAGGCCAAACTACATCTACCATTGTTTTTCCTGTGCAAGAGTCTCTACTTTACAGGAAACAAGAATACTATGAAATGATGACCACTTTATACATCTTCAAACAAGAATCACTGTTCACTAATATACTATAAAAGAAATTAATACTTACTTTGTATGTTCATCTGCCCATGACTGTCCTTCTGTCTGCTAGCATTTCCTTCTGCTAAATTTTTCTCATTGATTTTGTGAGAATCCTTCTCTGCTTTTACAGCTTTGAAGTTGTCATTTGATGATGTAAGACTGTTAAAGCTGTTTATCAGCTGCTCTGATCTTGCAGAAACAGTTCCCTGTATCGAAGAACGTGGTATAAAAGTGAAGGTCCGCTTTTGTGAGAAATTTTGATCTGAAACTAAATTCTTTTGCAATGCAGACAAATTTTCCTTTGATCCTTTAGCAACAGGAGCTGTTTGTCTTAGTTCATTGAAATCATTAATTTTGCAAGTATCTTTATGAACCAAACTTGGCTTCACATGCAAATTTGACAGCCTACGCACATTTGGAATAGACACTTGTTGTGACTTTTCGAAATCCTCTAGTGCACTCTGTAGAATGTTTTCATCATCACTATCATCAAATGTATCAATGAAATCCCAACTTTCTGTAACTATGCTTTCATTTGAGCTTGCATGTGATGCTGAATGGTTCTCGTTCAACAGTGTCTTTTGGCCATCTTTTCCGCTGTCAAGGAACTGGGTATTGGTCATAATTTGAGTCTCTGGAATTTTCTTGTTAAAGGATGGAATTTCCATCTGGCTAAGTAAGATATCATCTTCATCTGTATCCCACGCATCAAAGAAATCACCCCCACCAATTGACAAACAACTGTTAGCAGGGTTGCCAGAAATACACTTTGCTTCAATTTCAGGGTGGTTTAACACATCTGCCTCTTGATTTAAGTTTTGTTGTTTGTCACTAAAAATGAATCAACAACACACCAAGTTATTTGAAGTGCAAAGTAATTCTAATTCAGTGTAAGTTTCAAAAACGTTTCGGTGTACGTGTTCATGTCCGTGATTGGAGAGCTCTCAAAAGTCGTCACTGGTAATTTATCAGCTTGGGAACCCCAATTTACATTAAAATCAAAATTTAAAAAAGAAAAGTACCCCACATTTAGCGAACAAACCTGTCCACATTGTCATGTTGACTAACAGTATTACAGTATCATATTAACTGCAAAACTATTGAAACCTGGATCTTGAATCATGGCATCTTCCCTGGCCCAGCATTGTTACTGGGAATTTCGAGAAATGGGCCCCTCGAGTGCATTTTGTGCAACTTCTGCAAAGCCTGGAAAGCTGGTTTATGTAGATTGAGTTTAATTAATAGCCAGTAATATAACAAAACTATCAGGACCCCCTTATTATTTAGGTTTAGTTTTTAAGTAATAATTAAATAGTTTCAGCGCCAGGTCGACTAGCCTTATGTTTATTTGCCAAAAGTGTCTGGCAGTTGTTCAGAAGTCACCTGGGTTTCTTCTAAAAGATGCCTTTAATATTGCCAAGGAAGTGATTTCCATTACCTTGACTCCTGAATGCTTCCTTTGTCTAAAACTGACGATTCCTCTTCTGCAGAAAAAAAACCTTCATGTTTGTCAACAATTGGGACAACAGTTGTAATAATCCTTACAAAAACTGACAACAGCATGGTAAACATTGTTGTTAAAACCACACACAACTGAGATATCAAGACTGTAAACGATTTACAGAAAAATCCTTCTAAAACAAAACAAATTGTACCAATTATACAACAAAAAACTGCGCGAAATTTTTGTTACATATAATTTATCAGCAATTAGAGGAATGAAATCTTTCCGCCAGTTCCTATCTCCTTTTTCCTGCAAGTTGACACCTCTTGTATGCTGAAATGAATACTTACTTAGTCCCATGGGATGTCTACTTATGAGATCTTAAACTGTAATTAATCATCTCTTAGCTAAACACTCTAAACTTGATTGGCCAATTTAGTGTACATCGATAGTGTAACTACAAAAATGTCCTGATTAACTTGAGCTGCCCCAGGTTTTCAAAGGTGGATAATGCTATCGATAATGCAATTGGTTTCCATCTGATACTACCTATCCGCTGGAAAGTGATTTATTCCATGGATAGTGGTATCCAACGTTTGAACAATGTGGGGGCCAGCGGCAGTGCTCAAGAGTTCTTTAGATTAGTAGACACATGATTCATTGACAACAGAAGAAAATGTCAGATCTCTGGTTTCTTCAGTCCATACCTGTCTTTTCCACAGGATGAATAAGTAATTCAATGTCTTGCTTCAGCAGTTTCATCTTTGACTTATTGCATTTTCTAACAACTCTTCTGTAAAAGAGCAAATTCATATCCATGATGATAATATTATTATAATAATAATAGACTTGGGGACTTGTGTTGCTTGGATACTCGGTATGTCTTATGTGTAGTTATACTGTTGGTTTTCTCCTACTCTGTGCAACTACAGGAAATGGCGGAGTTTTGTCCAAGCAACATGCTTTAATTTAAAATTGCGATTAATTGTTTAACTTCTTGGAGCAAATTCTTAGGAGAAGTTGTGGGTAGCAGGAGGGGCAGATACAAAATGTTACAAGATGACCAATACAATGTCCACACATGAAATTACATCTTTCGGTGTGTTTGTTTGTAGTAGTGGTTTTGTCACTGCAAAAAGTCTCTGTTACATGTTCCTATGAGTGAACTATTCATTTTTAACACTGCTTCACGTTGCTCAAGCCTGCAAATAACTTTGGGCTGTAGGGTGGTCATTTGACCAGACAAGGACCAGGTTTTGCGGGTCAACACACCAGTCTGGTAGGTCAAAAAAAAGGAAAAAAGGAAGAGAGAGTGACAGACCAGGCCAAACTTTAGCCCGTAAAAATGCAAAATTTGTCCGTCATTTGACTGATGACTGGCTGTTATTTGCAGGCTTGTTGCTGCAACTCATCTCCTTTATGGTTTAAGAGAGTATTATTATTGACAAACCTTGGTCTTCTGGATGGTGTTTGAAACTCCTTTGTGCTCTTCTGTTTTGTGACATTCTCTTCCTTAACAGTTGTATCATTGCTACTTTTTGGTAAAGTTGTAGTGTTATCTCTAGACATCCAAAATGCAAGTAGCGGTGGATTGGTCTCTGGGGTATGACCAGACTGAAAACAAATAAGATAGATGTTTAATAAAATATGGAAAATTCTTAAATGACAGCAATTTGCTATTAAAAATCCTTCTGGCTGTGGTTGTTCAAAAGTGTGATCGTGCTATCTACCGGATAAATCTCATCGAACAGATCAGTAAGAGGGAAGCTGATTGCGCTAACTTGTTTTCTTTGTTTTGCTTAACGTGGTGCACAGTTTTGAAAATGTTTGCGAGATTATTTCGGAGTAGTGAAAGCCTTGAAAAACGTTTAGCACGAGCTATTTCCAAAGAAGAAAAAGGGAGAAATGGAAACAAAATGAGTTCTTGTCAACTTGAGAATACCTTAACTGCAAGAAATTATCACAACAGTTGCCATCGTGTGTCATCGCTATGAGAGATTCACAGTGTTGAGAATGCTTTTGTGATTATTCTGCTTTGAGCAAGTGAAGGCGGTCGAAAACTTTTCAGAGAAACTGTATACAAGTAAAGCTAAAGAGGAAAAGAAGAAGCAGAGACAAAAAGTAGCGTTTGGGATTTAAAAATGGCTTAACTAGCACAAATCGTCAAACAGTCAAGTGGTACAAGAAAAGACTGTATGTGTACGTTGTTTTTTCTTCACTTTTCATTGTATAAAACAAATAGATTCCATGTTGCCATGGGTCTGGTTGGTAACAGATCACAAAAGACGTCAAAATGTGGTAAAAACATCAGTGACACACTCATCTACGGCTCGTGTGCCACTTCTTTGTTTTTACCACAATTTGATGTCATCTGTTTACTAAACAGACGCGTGGCAACATGGAATCTATTTGTTAACCAGTGGATAGTGTTATCTACTGGGGCCAGTAGGGTATACAGTTGAACCTCCACAATGGCCAAGTGAATGTAGATGTCGTCACTGACAGTACGCAAAAACTCAATTATTTTGTACATTTTCCAAACTAAAATCATGGTCTTTATTTGAGAGAATAAATGAACTTGACTGCAATTACTTGTATTGCTAAATTTTATTTTGCGTCCTGAAATACCTGGATGTGACATTGCTTTTATCATATCACTCCTGATGTGCATGTAGAGATGGTGGGTATCATGAATAAGGTCTATTTGTTTCATCACCACGTATCGCAAGGTGTCTGGAGGCACCTACCTTATCTGCCAGCTTCTGTACTAGATCTGAAATTTCACCACCACTGCTGCTGCTGTCACTTCCATAATGTTTTTTCCTTTTACCTGATTGAAACAATGTAAAAAAATTAATAGCAGCTACAACCAGCCCGTTACAAGTCTCACTATGTTCCTTTGCAAAAGCAATAATGTGAACTTCAGGCCACGGTTGTTCAAATGCTGGATATCTACCACATAAATTACTATTAAACTATCAAGCAGATAAGTATTAGCAAGGCTGTGCTCTAAGGAAAATTGAAGGGAGCCCAGTACGCTGAAACTGTACAATCTAGGGTGCCCAGCATATAATTTGTGTGAAAAATCTGATATTTTCTAGTCGTCCCAGGGCAAAAGTTATGTGCCACCGGGCTCTGCTAGAGCACAGCCCTGTATTAGGGAAACCTATTTATAGCATTATTCACTGGATAAAAATTTATCCATTGGATAGCATTATCCATCTTTTGCATGAACAACCGGGGCCAGAACTGACAATACTATTATTCTTTACAGCCCTGTCACCTTGAGATCTTGCCTTGACAAGTTACATACTTTGAAGCTGTAGTTAATAAACAAGCCAGCTGATCTGTTTTAGGCCAAGTCTTTCTGGCTATTTCTCAGAAATATCATAAAATCAATCAGTGCAGTTTGTAAATTTTTCATTTTAATGTTGAAATAAACTTCTCATTCTCATTAATAATTCATAAAGAAAATACAAAGGAAATTGATGTTTAATGAGTGTTTGGAAATCAGATGAAAAACTGCTCATTTTTGCATCCTTAATTTCTCCTCCTAAAATCATTTTGTTGGAGAAGTAAATAAGTATCAAGTATTCAACACAGTGTTTTATCACCAGATGAAACACCTTGAAGTTCGTCAAAAATACTCCTCTGTGCGTTGTATTTTCAACTCTCTTCTCGGTGTTTCATCTGGTGATGAAACACTGCAGGTCATGCTTGATATATTACTTAAACTTCTTGCCTAACCAATTCAGAGAGCCCTAATTTCATATGGAAAAGGTTAATTATACTGGTAGTACTTTAAGTAACTGGTTGACTATTGTGTATTATTTTTAAACCCAGTTCCAAAAGCAGAGAAGTAGTTATCTACCTAAAGACAAAGTTCTTGCAGGTGAAGGAGAGTTGTTGTCCCACACTATCTCTAGAGATTGATCAGAGAAAGAGTTGTTAAAGCTGCTTGCAGCAGGGAAACCATGAGGAAAATGCTGTAGTCTCCTGACTGGAGTTCTAGGAGGAAACCCTGCAAAACAAAATGATAACTGGAACTTGTATCAACCACTACAAATGGCTAGATTGCAGCTGTAACCAGATGGCACCATACACCTATAAATGTAGACTCAAAGGCACTTAGTACATTATCTCATCTGGTGTTGAATAAATTTTGTACAAAAAATAATTAGTATGGTATCAAGACAACTACAGGTGCAGTTTGCAAACAACTCTATAAAAAATAGCTTCACTTGCCCTTTTGAATAAGCAAAAGCACTTTTTCCTTTCACAAAGATCACAGATACCTTGTGTTCAGTATGCAGAGCAGTCATTAAGGGCCAGGGATTTCTCCTGACTACTATGAAAATGACCCCTGGTTAATTTCATAAGAAAACAGAAGAAAACAAGAACTTGAAGTTAGCCCTAGCTGCTTGATTCCCCACCCCCTTGTTGTATTAACCTGACAACTTGAAATCCTAGTGAAAGCCCTGCATTAACAACAGACCTGAATTACTCTAAATCACAAAACAGATCCTACTACAGCCGACAGTTGACCCTACTTTTCAGAAACTCCAGTTGAAGGAATATGAAAGTACATTGTGTAGCCTCTACCTGTTGGTGAAACTGCAGCGTAGTTTAAACAGTAGATTACTACTTCTTTATTGCTAAATGTATCTATAAACTTTGTTTTGTGTCATCTTTTTGTCTTGTTTATTTTGTCTTCGTGCCTTATTCTGTTGTGTAACTTTTCATGGGGATCTTTAAAACAGATGAGAGATTTTAACTGGACCAAGCAGTATTTCTGTCTGCTACAAAGAGGCTTATTGCTATGAGCAAATCACTTATCCAAAGTGCAATTTAAAAGCGTAAAATCTCTGAAAGAGATATTTGTTTCTCAAACCATTATGTCACTGGCGTTTTGCATAGACTTTTGCAACGAAGGAATTTAAATTTCTGAGACAAGACTGCAACCTCTCTTTTTCTCCCATTCCCCACCCAAAACCCCCACAGCAGAGATTCCAACTCTCCTGATTTGATCGGGAGTCTCCCGCCTTCATGTGTTACCTCCCGCCCACCCGATTTTTATTAGATTCTCCTGATTTATCATGAAATTCTGAAAACAAGGGAAAAATTGCTTATCTTAAGCATTTTCTTGCGATCTTAGTGTGAAAGATTACACTTTTCTATCCTATAACGCCTCACCAGGTTTCTCCATTGAACACTGCCACGGTGTCAAAATGCAGTAAATGCTGCTTGAGACAAATTAAATTTGCCAAATTTCCTGGTGCAGTATACCCCCAACCCCCCCTAAAGGCTCACACCTGAGGCGCTTGTGTGAGCACCTTCAGCGCTGAAAAATACCCCTTATTTTCTTTCAAAAGAGGTTGGAATCTCTGCCAGAGAGCTTGCGAGCAGGCTATCTGCTTGCCAAGGATTGGATCACAAATAAATAAATAGATCGAGATCTATAAGCTTAAATCCTACTGTTTTCGACCCTTTGGACGGAAATTTAGATTTTTTCGACATAGTGACCAAGCGTCGGCCGGTCAACCTAGTATCGCCGGAGGGGTGCACAAAACACACAAGTTTTAAACACTTTTTAGCAGTGTGACAACAACTGACCATCGATCAAGTGTGTCATGTGGCCGATAAGTCTACCAAGTATCGCCCGAGGTGTGCACAAAATCCATAAACCTTTTAGCAGTGTGACAACAAAGGTACCATTCTTTTAGAGTCACAGAAATAATGTCATTTTAGGCTTCAGTAACATTCTTCTTGTTCTCATAGCTAACCTTATTCCCTAACTGATCGTACTACAGTGAAACCCCAAGTATGAGAACCTGGATTTTTTTAATTTAGCCTTAACAGGTTCTTATATAAATGGTACTGAAAGCAAATTTAGACTACCAAGGTTCTTAAAATAGGTTCTCATATTTTCATATGAATTTCATTTAAATATATTATAAATATCATCTCATAATACAATAAAAATCATTTATACCACACAGTAATGCCTAAAGGCAGTACAGTGCAGGTATGTCCTAACAAAACACAACGAACAAACTCATAGTCAGTTCTCTGAAATGCCTTTTCAAAGTTGATACCAAGAAAATCTTGGGACAAATCAGTACATTCATAACCAGTTTCACCGATATAAGAACCTAACTTAAAATTTTAGCCTTAACAGGTTCTTATGTGGAGGGGGCTTAAAATGAAAATTTTAGTCTAACAGGTTCTTAAAACCCAGGTTCTTATACGCGGGGTTTTACTGTATTAAAGTGTATTGCCTTTCCACATGAATGAATGTGGACAATATACACACTGAGTTTTGAGGATATGGCTCGCGTTTCAATTTTAGGAATGAGAACGCGCTATTTTCATTAGTTTGACGTCAACGAAACTTCCAAAAAGTTGCATTGTAATGAGACACTTGAGTTTTTACCATAAATTACAGTAAACGTCTTTAATTCATAGGATACATACAATCTTAGCGTTAGCGGTTTAGCGCAGCTACCAGTGGTAGTTTATCGATAGTTTACCTGACTCATTTCCACGCCCTTGCGTTTTTTCAGTTGATCTCCGTTTTCGCATTTGAAAACACTCTGTGATATTCATATTTCAGATATGAAGCCATTGAACTCTACCATACTCCTCTACTCAAAAGCTTTAGAGAAATAAACACAGTTCATGGCCACATTCTTTCCGCATACCGTGCAAATATGGCGGCAGATTTCGAACAATTTGCCTCGGTTTCACGCAACGTTTTCATTGGTTTCCAATGAAGCATGAACGCGTGGTGTACTCGCGTAAACTTCTGAAACTCGCGTGTTCAGAACTATATGGATGCTATGGATGATCGAAGGATTTTTTTTGGGACTTTTTGGGGTAGGAAATTGTGGCAGGTACATTTTTGGGTGGCTTGTTTGTTTTTCGTTTTTTTAGGTAGGGGTTTTTTGGGGTATGGATCGTTTTTACTGTCACGCAACAAAAAATAAATAGAAAATTGGAAACTAATTATCTTATTACAGGCCGCGCTAGCAGAACGTTAGCCTCCCACGTAGGCGTTTTCAGGGGAGCTCGTATGTGGGGAGGAACGAAATACGAGCTCCCCTAAAAACGCCTGCGTGGGAGGCTAGCAGAACGTGCGAAGGGGAGAGGAGGCCAGCTCCTCTCCTTTTCTCCCCTTGAACTTCCTCTTCCTCTGCCCTTAAAAGAAATGGTGCCTGCATGAATACAAGAAGGGTACCAATGTCGTTATCCTTGTTTTTTTTGCTATGTTTTTAATACATTAATTGCAACAGCTAAATAAATTGAGAAAATCTATCTAAATTTTAATTTTTGTCAATCACACGACTGTTTCGATTTCTTCCCCTGTGTAGCAAGCATTTCCGTGTGGTTTCGGGGCAAAGAATAAGGAAAGAGACCGGGCGAAAAAAGGCTGTTGTTCCACTTTTCGAGCAGCTAAAACCAATTATCCCGTTCCTTGTCATTCCCCGGTCATTCTTAGCTCCGAAATCACGCGCAAACGCTTGCTACGCAGGCTATGGATTTCTCTCCTTTCTTGTTTTGTGCCTTGTCCTTTCATTTGGTCTTCATAAGACAAATGGGATAAGAGCACGTCGAGACTTCGGATAATCCTCAAACTTGTCCAAATACCATCTACAAAGCAAAACAAAAACAATTTGGGTATGAAATAAAATCAGCAGACAAACAACAGTGAAAACAACTTGGTATTGCAAAAACTGCTGGTCAAACCAAAAGGTACGTCATCACCACAATCAACCTTATCTTTTCTCTCTTGTAT
Source organism: Porites cylindrica (assembly GCA_964035525.1). Taxonomy (NCBI): domain Eukaryota; kingdom Metazoa; phylum Cnidaria; class Anthozoa; order Scleractinia; family Poritidae; genus Porites; species Porites cylindrica. The sequence continues at coordinate 2,977,853 of OZ037782.1, forward strand.
AATTCATCAATTCATGTATTATGTTTTTTGATGATGTGCTCTTGAGTTTCAACAGTCTTTGACTGTATTTTACATGTGACATGGGACCGCAAAATTTTCCTCTTTCATATGCATGACGGTGCATGCATGCAGGCATATACCAAGTTATTAAACTTTTGTGCAGAAAAATTTCATCAAATACCTGTGGTGCTGAATTGCCCTTGGACCAATGTTAAGAGCAGTAAATGTTGCAAAAGCCAGGCTAGGAAGAGACCAACATGCCAGTGCAAATCCAGACCACTCAACAATCTCACCAAAGAAGTTAGCCCCAGAAACATAAGTGAACATACCACCTATTAAAAGAGAAAAGTAGTGAAAAATATTGTAATTTATTTGGCTTTTGAGGCAGAGACTATTTTCCACATACTCCACCTTATGTAATAAGGGACCATTCATTATTTATGCCAGGGGGTGGGCTGGTAAGATCCATCAGAAAGCAAAACAAAACGTCTTGACCCATTCAAAGGCAAACTAAAAAAAAAAACTAAAAAAAGGCATGACCCCTCTAAATGTGCTTTAAAAACTGGCTAGCTGCACCCCCCCCCCCCCCCCAAAAAAAAATGTATGTAAGAACAAAAATACAAAACGCAAGCTAAGATTATTGAGTGTTTGAACTAGTTTGCATCACTATATCGAAGTGATCCTTTTCATCCTCAGTAATATACTCTGCTATCTTTCCTGTGATGGGACTATAATAAATAGAAGGGGAACATATCACAAATGTTTTTTTTTTGGATTCAGAAAACGAATTATTATCCTTGAGTCTTCAGGAATATGCAGAAATGGAAGAGGAGCGAATGTGAAAAATGCCTGAAAAGTGGCCAATGACGGTAGCCACAAGGATCGACGACAAACCAGTTCTTTTCAAATATTTTGTACCAGAGAAACCAAGTGAGTGTTTGTTTTTCATTTCAGAGTAAAGAGTATTGGTCAACGACAAAACATTGATAAAAAACGAACCAGGCTTATAGAACATAAAAAAAGTATAGATTTCCGTGAAGCTCACTTCCAGCGAGTGGAAACCCTCTACAGAATGCAAGTCAGACAGCGGCGTAGATTAACTGGGACACTTTATTCAGGGGCACCCAATGACAATTTTCGGAAGATTATCTGTTTGGAAGACGATTTGAGATCTAGAATTTTCGAAACATTTGTTGTAAAATTTCTTGCTTGCCTGCCTCTCCTAGGATTTTCAAACATGTAAAAAATGGTATAATTGCCTATTTTTAACGGATTTTATTTATTCAGGGGCACCCAACGACAATTTTTGGAAGATTATCTGTTCGGAAGACGATTTGAGATCTAGAATTTTCGAAACATTTGTTGTAAAATTTCTTGCTTGCCTGTCTCTCCCAGGATTTTCGAAAATGTAAAAAATGGTATAATTGCCTATTTTTAACGGATTTTTACCCTAAAAAGGTCACCTAGAATTTTCGGGAGCCTTTTTTCTGGCTGAAATTTTCGAAAAAGTAAGTTTTGATCCCTATTATTTTCGGATCACTAGACTTTCAGCTAGGAAATCCGAACAGATGAAAAATTTTTAGGGGATAAAAGTATGCCTATATCTACCGTTTAAATACTAAAATACGTTTAACAATGCTATGTTTAAGTGGTTTTGAACTATATTCTCGTTGGGTGCCCCTGTTTATTTCACGCTGGTGAAATCCAGCAGATAAAGGTAAAAAAAGGATTTATTTCATTTGAAACTTATCACTAAAAGGCAAGATAAAAAGAAACATCATTTCGTAGAAATTGTCACCGTTTTCTTTATAAGCTTTAAACTGCCAGTTATGAACTGTTAGCCTTTAGAAGGCTTGCAAACCATGTACCATTAGTCCCAACTGCACTGAAAGTATTTGTTTGAAAATAAAACAAAAATAAAAATTCAGGTAGCCCCGCCTCTTTGTGTGCAGATTTATTGATGACCCCCCCTCTGACTATCCTGCATTTGACTTGGCCCACCCCTCATTCTTGCCTGCCCAACCCCTGGAATAAATAATGAATGGTCCCTAATATCATAATAACTTTGCAGCATACATGTATTTGTGTGAGTTTCATATTGACTTGACATAACCCATACATCTCTTGCATTGCACACATCTGATGTAATAAAGCTAAGCGGAAATATAAAACAGACTCAGTTGAAGTAGGGTCTTAAATACACTAAATGTGTAGGTTCCAGAGCATCTAATTTAAGGGAATACTTTAATATTATAATAGTAACACTAATAATGATGATAATAATAATAATAATAATAATAATAATAATAAAACATGAAAAATATCAAGACTTAGCAAGGGAAATATCTAGACTTCGGAGAGCGAAGACAAATGTAATACCATTTGTTGTGGGAGGTCAAGGAGGAGTGATACTGAACAACTTAAAGATGCACTTGAAAGAAATCGGAATTACATATAGGTTCAGAACTTTGTAAAAGTCTTCACTTCTTGGAATGGCCACCATATTGAAAAAGGCCTTTGAAGTCTAAGGTCTGGGGACATGACAGGACTAATAGTGGAAAATATTGTTGTCTCCAGGACAGTGAATACCTGTGCAAATTAGTCAGAGATGTTAATTAGCAATTGCTTAAATTGCAATAGCCACTGCCACAATCATATCTTAATTCAAATAACAACAACAACAACAACAATAATAATAATAATAATACTGATAATAGTAATAATGGAAATTTTATAGTGTTTTTGAATGTACAATTGTAAATCTCGCTATGTATAGGCAATTTACAAATGAATGCTGTTTGAGATTGGATTATTAAAAAGACAAAAACAAACAAAAACAAACAAAAACAAAAACAAAAACAAAACAAAACAAAAGCCAAAAAAAAAAATTCAAAATTACATTAAGTCTGGGCTATCCCAGTTCCTATTTCTACAACAAAAGATGTAATATGTTGCTCCAATGGCTGTATTTATCATTTTCTTGATTATATAACGTTGCTGCTTTTTGTCGATGCCAATGTCATTCATCATGTCTAAGAACGTGGAGCATTCATTGGAGAAAACGCCAAGGGAACAACTCATGGAGAGATTTACAAATCTCACACATCTGTAATTTCTATTCATTTCGTTGATCAAGTTCAGATATTTTTCTTTCTTACGCACTGCATTGTTTTTAAGGTTAGACTTGAAACCAACTGTTAATTCTAGAACATATAGGCACTTGGACTGGATAAGGAAAAGAAGATCTGGACGATAATTTTCACCAGTTATTATTGAGGGATTCAGAAAACCATTAACATCTGCATAGAGTGAAGAGTGAACATTAATTACAGGTTGAAGTGACTTGGCAATGAAGTTAAGGATTGAGTCGTGTCTCCATGTAAAGCGATCAAGGTACTGTTGACAACCAGCGACAACATGAAGGAGTGATTCAGGATGATAATAATAATAATAATAATAATAATAACAATAACAACAACAGTAATAATAATAATGACGATGATGATGATGATGATGTTGATAATACGGAATATTTTAACAAGATAAGAAAACCCATCACTATAAATCATTATCACTGTTTTTTACACCAGCTTCACATAACACAAGTGGTACAAGCTATTTGCTAGGCAATCAAAATGCTAAAAAATCTAACTTAACTAAAGAAACTTACCTTTTGGAATTTTGTAGCCTGTCTCACCAGGTTTCCTCAGATTACGCAAAGTGTGATCAGAGTGAATATTAATTGCCATGCCTGTGACAAAAAATGCCACCCCACTGATAAAGATTGGATTTGACAGCCAAGAATTCTTGTAAAAAGCAAATTTACTCAAGTATCTTGCCTGCAGGTAGCCATTTAACATACAAAAGACAAAAGCCATGAATGAGAGCAATATAGGGGTTGGTTTGCCACCTTTGATGAGCCAGGGATAAATCAAAGATCTGAAAATGAGAACAGCGAGAAGGGTTGGAGAGACAGGCTCTGACGTCAGTTGTTGTTATTCATTTTTTAAAAAGCCTTTTGTGACTCCTCCTGAAATTTTGTCAATGAACTTAGAGGGTGCAATATTTTCAAGTGCAAATAAAAAATTACCCCAAATTTTTTTGCCATAGGGTAGAGAAAGGGCTCTTAGGCAAGTCTGAAGCTAAAAGAAATAATATTACTATTATTAATATTAATAGTAAAAATTATTAATAGTAATTAAAGTGCAGGATTTAAGAAAATTAATTTCAGGGCTTTAAAAGAACGAGACAAATAACAAATTCACAATTTTCTTTTTATTTAGTGAGAAGCAAATAAGTATGAGGTTATTCCGCATCTTTCCAGAGACTGTTTGACAGTTGGTTATGTAATCTGGTTGAGTAATAACACTGACAGCAAGACTAAAATTTGGAACTGTGGGAATTATTACTGGCTGGAAGATTTTAGTACATACTACTAACCTGTGAGTATAATGTGATAAGTATAATAAGAGAAGAAAGGCATTCGGCGTTAATCCGATGACGTCTTTGCGAGCGAAAAAGAGCAACACACAGGGTACAACAAAGGCTGGTAATTCTTGAACAAACCAAGCAATTTTGGGGTTCACTCCAAATCCATACTTTTGCGATGAACTCGCTGAGAAGTATCGTCCATATTCGGCTTTTAGAAAAATCAAGCAAAAAGCAACGACAACTGCTGTAACTATCATCACAATGGATACAATGTTAATAAGTTGCATCTCATTCAAATCATGCACTAAGTTGACGATCAAGGACGCCATCTTGTAGAAACCGATTAGTACGTCATGTAAATTTTCACATACTGTCCCGACCTTCACTTTCCGTCCTTTTGCTCCCTCCCACCACCACTCCGCCCCCTTTTCTCCTTTTTCAGGAGCTTACTGATGGGTTCCTGACTCCTATTTTCGATCAGGATTCAGGAGGCATACCGGTAAGCGCCTATGGACCTGTGAACGTTAACAAAAGTTACCGGTATCGTAAAATTTTTTGACTGGTCCGGACCCAGTTTTGTGGGTAAGCGTAGGTGGCAAGCGGGCTCAATTGCGCAAGTTCAAAATTTTCCCCAAACGTGCACAAGTGAGCCAGCTGCTCGCAGGCTATCAAAAAGTACTCTGCCGACAACCGCTCAATTTTCTATCGTGCATGCGCGAGATTCGTCACGCCTGCCAAGGGACCCCTGGGGACGAGGTTGCACGCCCGCAAAATTCGCAAGCTATTACCTCGAGTCTTCGTCTCATACTGACCATGCTACCAACTGTAGTTAAGTCCAGCTTTGCGAGGAGCACATTTATAAACTCCAAACTTACCTGACGCGGGCAAGGGTTCTACTGTATGCAGTTCTCTGCATTGTGGGACTCGTTACCTTATAGCAGTCCTAACACTCCCGACTGCTCAGGTGCCCCTTTGGCGGGGGGGGCGTTTCCGGGGGGCCAGGTTCAATTCCTGGGCGATTTTGGCGTACTGGTGTACCCTCCTTCAGGCGTTGCTCGACAGAGTCCTTGCACTCCTACTCTGTTAAGTATCGTGACGTCGTCTGGCCATTGCACTGACCATTGCACTACCGGGTCCGTGGCTGGGGGCGCCTGAAAAGAAAAAAAAAAAAAACTCCAAACGGCAGTTTTTCCGGCTTATTATAGTAGTAATTCACTCATGTTAAAGAAGTTTTTTAAGCCAGAGATAAATCGTCTTAACGCCTTTTAAAATTTGCTACAGACGCATTGATTCTATATAAGAACAGCTGGAAAAATGTTCTTAAACGTTTTACAGAGCATAACTCATAAACGTGTGAAGAGATAATTTATTGTTATTCAGTTATTTTGCTTTCGCTGGTAAAAATATGAAAAGCCAATGTAGAAATCATTTATTCTTTAGTCTTAACTTCTTTAAGCCGTAGGCAAACTGTTGATGATTGAGCGTAAACTTATTTGTCAAGTCATAATTGTATTTAGTCTTCGGAGTGTAATCAACCTGTAAGAAGCCGTTATCCACCTGTGTAGCTTTTGGAAGTAATTAATGTTTCAAAGCAAACTTAGGTTTCCACCAATAGTCTTGTAGAAATGATTGTTGTGCTCTGTAATATGACTCGTTGAGTTGTGATGTAATCTGTCTCGCTTCGCTAGCTTAGGCTTAAATACGAGTGCTTTGTAGGAGCTTCTTCGGTTACATCCACGTCCATCTAGTCCTGGTTACATCCAGGTCCATCTAGTCTTGGTTACATTTTGGTGGGTTATGTTCCTGACTCTACCCGCAGTATAGTCTTGGATTAAACCTCTACATTGGAGCCAAGTTCTGTTGTAATCATTGTCTCAAGGGTATTCAGCAGGCGTAAGAGATTCCGTGCCTTCCCGCAGCCAGCGAGTGTCCCCAGGAAAAGGCCTTTCCCAGAGAGTTTTAAGAGTTTTTCCCCGTCCGTCAGTTTTCCCTTTTGTGAAGGCAAAACCTGTTTCCACAGTGGTGTTAAAGTGAAAAACGTGTTTTCACAAACGACTATTTCACCGGCGCGTTTTCACGAAGATTTCATTCCAAAAAACGGTAGTTGGATGACCATATAAGCAGTAAACTTAGAGTGCAAATAAGCGTTTTAAACGCCTATTTCTTTCGTTGTTTGGTGTTCCAGTATGCGAGAAATCAAGAGCACGTCCTACCAGCGCAGCTTTACTTCCAGATACATGAAGATTGTTCTGCTTAAGGTAGATCTTAATTTGTCTTGATGTGAGGGATTTGACTTCATTTTCTTCTTTCCAGTTAATGTCTGGAAGGGTATTGCGTTCAGCTTCCCTTTTTTGAGCTTTCAATGCAAGAAACTCACGATGTTGAACAAAACTTTTGAGAGTGATTTCATCAACCATCAACTTCTCGCACACCTCCTGCATTTCGTTGGCGTTGGAAGAGGTTAACATACCAGAATCGACTAACTTCTTGACTTGCACACTTGGAAGCCAGAAAGAGAAAGGAGCAGAGAAAAAAAATCAAAGAACAGGAGAATGAACGCTTCAAATAACAGACGAAAAAGAGCTTGCATCATATTTAGATCCTTGAGAGGAGAGCCTGTTGAACTTTGTTATGAGCCAGATATATATGGAATGCAGCAAATCGATTCAGTCGATAAAGAAACATTACTTTTATTCACGTCAAAACCCGACAAAGCTTGTCTGCGAGATCTGTTTGATTCCCATTGTTTTATGGGGGAAGCTGAAAAACAAGTTCATGATTTTTGCTTTACATCAGCCGATCAGCTCAATTAATTAGAAGACGGGTTAAAATTGATTAGTTGTGAATTTGCTTTTCATTTTGATGGAATATTTTCAATAATCGTTTAACAGCTGTTCGTATTGATATTTGTTACAGTCTATCATGATGCCTGTATTGCAGGCCCGTAGCAAACATAAAATGACTGGAGGGGCTGAGCGACTGGCCCACATTAACTCCCCCCCCCCCCCCCCCCCGCTTCGGTCCCTCGGTTAAAGCATACTTCTTGGTACATGTCAGATCACTACATTTATTTTGTCTACAATACCTTTTGTTCTTGTCTCTAATTTTCCGTTTGTGTTGACTTTGACGAAAGAGAGAACTTGTTTGGGATATCGTTCGCGGAAGATTTGCCAAACAATTGCTTTTGGTTTTCTTTCTCCCCAACGAAGTCATTAGCTACGTCTACAAGGGTCAGAACATCTGTTCTTTCCTTGTGAACATGCAACATCATGAGGTGGTTCAGCTGGGACTGTCATTGGTGCATTTCGATCCATTTTGCTTCTGAATATTTTGATGCTTAATAAGCAGATATTTTAAAGCTGTTGGTTGTTTTTGAAAGAGCAAAAATACGATTTCGTTCATTTACTCAATTCCAAATTGAACAGAAGAACAACAGTGCATAATCTTACCATGATCGACAATGCTTTGAAACTTTAGCTTCCATTGACAGTTGTCCATTTTAGTAGAAAAACTCCACTTTTGTAGCAGAATTTAATTCAAGTCTGAAAATCTCTGGGGGGGCTCGAGCCCCCCCTGCCCCTCCCCCTGCTACGGGCCTGTATTGAGAATCTTTTATTGCGTTTCATTTTATTTACATTTCGTCAAATGAGTGATTTTACTTTGAGCCCCCCGTATATCTTGGCAGCAATTTTATGTAATGCCCCCTCTAGTTTTTCAGCCCCTCCCCTCCTGATAATTATTGCACAGTTCCTTAAATAATTTTTTCATTTTCAATTGATAACAACTATAATAAAAAATAGTTGTGCTCAAAATGAAAAATAGAATTCGCCGACAAACTCTACACGTACAGAAGACTTGAATTGGATGCTGTAGCCTCAAAACTGTGTTTTAAACTAATAGTGTGAGTGAAAAAATACAAAACAATAGTCAGAAAATTATTTCTCGAAAATTTTTATTCCAAAACCCACAGTTTTATCCTTAAAATCAATTCGTCTAACACTAACTGGATCCTGGATCCTTTCTGAAAACATCAGATACGTCTACTCGGGCGAAAACAATTGAATGACTTAATAAGTAGTTATGAATAATGATCCGAAACATTTTCTACCGTGCTAGACTCGGCACTTTTGCTTGTCTTTTGTTTCCTAATAGTGTCGTCGCCACTTTACTTTTCTCTAGTTATACGGAACAGAAAAAAAATCATACACTGATGAGTGATTCGAACCGCAGACCTCTCTGTTCTCATAGGCTGAAAATCCAACAAATGTTTTCTCAGATTTAAATTTTATTCATTCCGAAGTTTGAACCTTAGGACAGTCCATTAGTTTGTTTCCTGTTTAGTTTATAGCAAGAACCATAATGGCTCTTGGTTAATAGTCGAGTAGTCTGCTACACAGCAGCTTTTAGTGTCGTCACGCTACTGACTAATAGTTAGCTACTCACAAGCAGGCGTTTTTAGGGGAGCTTGTCTTTCATGCTTGAACGCCTGCTCAACCGAAAACAACATTCCTTTCCCAAGCTTAGCCGATCACATTGTACTTTCTAAATTCTGGAAAGTAGACCTTGGCCGCAGGGTAATCTGATAATTACTCGATCTGCACATAGTTAGTAGAGTGAGACTGATTAGGAAACCCGTACGGACTGCGAACAGTCTCTTATTTTTCTTTGCAAAGTTACTGAAACCCAAGGTTTGCAATCGTGCTGGCTGAGATAAGAACTAGTTTTAATAGAAAATGTGGACTGCAAGCAGACTAGGAAACCCGGTAAACATCAAAGGTGAAAACAATAGTGCCGTAGGTTATGTTGGAAGCTCCCTGACCGTTGCACAATCCTTTGTTTCTGTTCACAAATTATGACTAACGATAATGATAGGAATGTTATTGAACGTTGTGCAAGCAGGTCCAAAAAAGTTAACAAAAACCTGTAACAAAGGGTTTCCCAACCATTCCATTTTAATTAACTATGATCTGCATAAAACACTTGGAAAGCTTTCTGGCCTCTAATAAATGTTAGATTCAGAGCGGCAAAAGTAAGATTTAGTCAAATTTTAGAATACATCCTTACACTGCATAACATAACCTTAGCGAAGGAAAGAAAAGAAGGAAAACGGTAACTTTAGGGTCACCTTTTTGTCGTGTTTAGCCTGTCAGCACTCTATTTCAAAATTGTTGATTGGTCACTTATCAACAAATAAAACAATGGAAAGGGAACATTGAGGAATGTTGTTTTCGGTTGAGCAGGCGTTTGTGGGAAGGGATGAAAAACGAGCTCCGCAAAAAACGCCTGCGTGGGAGGCTAACTAATAGTCGAGTGGCTTTCAGTGTTTTTGATATGGGATATTTGGTCAGATCTGGTCAGTTATCACAGTCAAGGTTATGCTGTGGTTCAATTTTATCCTTGGTTTAATTTTTATTTTCTTTTGTTGTAAACTCATTATCATACATCAGCTACCATACCCAAAAACAAAAGAAAATAAAATTTAAACCAAGAATAAAATTGAACCACAGCAGTTACACTTCCGTGACAGCTGCCGGCTTGACCATTGGGTGAACGGGTCAAAGAATTAACATATGCAAAGAATCTCAACGTTATTAGCTGTCAGGTGCATGATACTTATCAGCATTTGCCAAACCCCACCAAGACCAAAAGTAAAATGGAGGCTTACTCGTGGTGTAAGGAATTATGGACACCAAAAACCTTTAACAGGTTCAGTTTCGTGGCAAATGTTTTTTGGACTGTAATCGCAACAGTATTTGTTGCAATATTTTTGGACATGGAAATCAATGAATCGAGGTTTGACTGGAGTTGTGCTTTGAACAATGCTGATGCCGATCGCACCGTACGAGGAAATTGTTTCGTGGAATACGAAGGGTTTTACAACAAACTCTCTGTTCCTCCTTACGGTTTTGTCATTGTTAACTTCTCTCTTCCTTTCGTTTTTTGTGTCATATATTCAGTATTTGCTAAGCCGAGAGTAAGTTCTCTTGTAAACAGAAAAGATCGAGACGTCAAAAGCATACAGAATGAACAGACGAACTCAAGTCAAAGAAAACTCTTCACAGGATACTTTTGTCAACTCGCCACCAGGCTTTGTATTGGGATTGTTTTCATCGTCCTTCTACAAACTGAGGTATTTTATCCTCGTGAATTTCCATCAAACTTTATTTGTAACCTCATGAGAGAAACAGTTAATCAAACAGTGAATACAACTGGAAACGCGAAAACGCAAACTTACAAATGTAACAGTGAGCGAGCACATAAGAAAACCTCGTGGATGTATGCCTTAGGTGGGGTGGATGGAATTTTTGCGGTTATTCTTTTGATTGAAATTTTTATTATTCTGTCTCGTGCAAGAAAGGGAAAACAGTTCATGAATGACTCAGAGTTTTTTAATGATCATCTTAAATCGAACAATGATCAACGGAAAGAGCTAAAGCGCGAAAACTCACGACAAGAAATACCTTTGTTGGTTATACCACAACAAGAATTGCAACATTTACAGGAGGGAACTGATCACGAAATATTGGAACTGGAACGTTCAACTCAGTTTCAAACTTCCATCAAATGCATGAAGGAAAGTGTCATGAAAAACAGCGAGCGACTTGGAGGCCATTCGTCACCCTTCAAACCGAACCCGGGTGAGGGGGATGAAACTAAACATCTCAAGCTAGATCAAATCTACACTAATGTAATTATTCATCCTGGAAGGGCCAATTACGACTTTCCTAAAGATAGGCTAGAACAGTTAAAAGTTTATCCTAAACCAGAAGCGAATTTATCACCAAAAAGACCCGGAGATGTTTTTGATGATCAGCACAAGAAAATTCTTATTGTAGGTCGCCCTGGAATTGGCAAAACATTGTATTGCACGAAGTTAATGCGAGACTGGGCAAGCGACCGCTTATTCGATGAAGCGGAAAATACTGAATTCCGATTTGAAGTCGCTTTCCTGGTTAAATTTAGGAGACTGAACTCTACTTCAGGGCTTAACCTTCGAGAATTACTGAATCGCTCAGAGTTTTCAATGAATGTGACTGATTTGTTATGGGACTACATTCTTGAAAACCCAAACAAAGTATTGTTAATTTTCGATGGGGTTGACGAATTCTCTGGAAGGAAAAAGATAAATGGGAATGACTCTGCAAGGAAAGAGATGCAAAGGGAAATGGCAGAAAGAAGAATGCCTTTGCATGCTCTGTACTCAAAGATTTTGTCGGGAGAACTCCTTGATGGAGCCTTTGTTTTAACGACTACAAGACCTACTGCTGTATCTTGCGTAAGAGACATTGAATTTAGCAGAGTTGGTGAAATTCTTGGGTTTTCATCAGAGCAAGTGGAAAACTATGTGGAGAAGTTCACAGATGATGACAAGGACGCAGGAGAAACGATATGGCAACACATCAGCAACAATCTCAATCTCTTCTCATTGTGTTATATTCCTGTCAACTGTTTCATCATTTGTTCGTGCCTGCTATACATCCTAAAGAATTTACGTTCAGATTTCACTGATGCTGCATCTAAAGTACTGCCAACTAAGCTAACCCATATATACAGCTTCGCCGTAAAGATTTTTTACTTCTGGCACAGTGACAAATACCGCAATAAAACTGTTGATCAGGAAGAAATTTTAAAGCCATTCGACAACTTGGCTGACGAGGTAAAAGAGGATTTTAAGAAACTGGGAAGAATTGCTTTCAAAGGAATTAAAGAAGGAAGACTAACATTTGAATCTGATGAAGTTACGAACTTGGAAGATTGTGGCCTACTCCATCGTTTGCCTGATTTAAAAATGACGGCGGAGAGACCAGACAAAGGACGCAAAGCTCAATATTGTTTCGTGCATCTGACGATTCAAGAGTTCCTGGCAGCAAAATACATCACAGATTCCAAGAATGAGAAAAACTTGCGAAAATTTATTTCAAATCACATTACGGACGGCGCATGGCAAGTAGTATTGCAGTTTGTGGCTGGGCTTCTTGTTGACCGAGATGAACCACTGACTGATATTTTCACGAACATTATGCCAGCGTCGACATATACGGAAGAACCGAGGAAACGTATGATTATCAATTGGCCAATTTCGAAGGACGCACATTTAGCACTAACGTTATGTCACTGTTTATATGAGATCGATGCAGATCATTCAGCTGTACGGAAGAAAATAAGAGAGATTGGTTTTAATGCTGTAGTGTTTAAGAACTGTCAACTAGGACCTGCTGATTGTACTGCAATAGTCAATTTTGTTAAAATGCGTAAAAGAATTTTAATGATTGGTTTGGAGGGGAACAACATTGGCTCCCTGGGTTGTAAAGAAATAGGCACGTTGTTTTCTAGGAGTGATAGTGATAGTAACAGGAAAGTCAAAATCTTAAACCTCGACAAGAACAGTATAACCGATGAAGGAGTAAAGTATTTGGCTGAAACACTAAAGCACAGTAGCTGTGAACTAGAAAGCTTAAGCCTTGAGAGCAACAATATAACCTTTCAAGGAGTAAAGTATTTGATTGAAGCACTGAAGCATAGTAACTGCAAATTAAATAGCTTGAACTTCGCTTACAACAACATAACCGATGAAGGAGCTAAGCTTTTCGCTGAAGCACTCAAGGAAAGTAGTTGCAAACTAAGCTGCTTAAACCTCTGGCAAAACAATATAACCGAAGAAGGAGTGAAGTATTTGGCAGAAGCACTGAAGCACAGTAATTGTAAACTAAAGAGCTTAAACCTCGGCTTTAACACTATAAACAATGAATCAAAAAGGTATTTGGCAGAAGCACAGAAGCACAGCAATTGCAAACTAAGCATCTACCCTCACGGCTGAAAGTATAGTTAAATTGCGCGATTAATTGCAAAGTGTTAATTTAGGGCGTGTAGGTGGAGGTAAATTAAGTGAACCATTTTTTTTTTTTGCCCCACTTTGATTTTGTAACTTAATTAGAGAACAGGTGCTTGCGAAAAGTCAAAAAAAGGGAGAGAGCACCAATGGTGTTAAAACAGTAAGGGGAGTAGTGAAAGGTTAACTTTATTGCCCTTGTAGCTCGCGTGTATACAGTGGAATTAACCTCGACTTAACGAACCTCTATATAACGAAGTCCTCGGTATAACGAACGATTTTCTTCAGCCTGGCCAAAATTACAATAAAATGTATGAAACAAAACCTCGATTTAACGAAATCCTCGTTATAACGATCACAATCCACAAGCGCAAACGTAAAATTTACCTGGATATAACGAATAAATGTCACTCAGCATGTGATAAAAGATGAATGCCAATTTTAATTAAAACAAACAGACCAACAAGGATAAAATTTATGTGTATAGTAGTTTTAAGCAATTTTATTTGCCTGTCCTTGAGTTTCTAGTGCCGTAGCTATGTAAAGATCGGTACTTAAAAGTTATTAAAACAGTAATTTTTCAGATCCGGAAATGTTGGGTTTTGTAAATTAATTATTAACTATACCTCGTATAACAAACATTTATAAAGGAAAGTACTTACAGTTAAAATATGCAGTTAGTATGCCAGAAAACTCGCTTTGCTCAATCAGGGGCCGCGAGGAATCGTTGGGTAATGATGACGTTTTAGCCCTAATGCCTAACGCCCGTAAGTAAGAAATGGTTTATAAGATGAAACAAAACAGAAAATGCCCGAAAGGACCGCTTGGGTTGAATTTGTGATATTACTATTGTATAGTCATACTTTGATACTCTTTTTTGTTACGTGTGTGTCCAGCGACATTCTGTGGAGCAACTGTTTTGAAAATATAAGAATAAAACAAAAATTTTCATTTCTTTGCTTCATGTTTACTCTGTTAAACAAGTATCAAAAACTCACCGTCCACGAAAGAGAAAATCTTGTGTTTGAACGAAATTATGGACCCGGAAAGACTGAAAGCTCGACACGAGTTAATCATTCAAATATCTTTGTTTGGAGCAGTGTTGTGACAAGGAAACCTAACGAAGCTGGGAGCTTATTTTAATAGGCTTCCTTAAGCTATATTGCAAAGTCTTACTTGATTGCAGAGTGTGCAGAAAACATAAAACTTAAGGGACAGAACCGTGATTATCAATGAGATAATTTTTTAGATTTAAAAAAAAAAAATATGGAAGAGGAGCTGCCAAAGAATTCCAGACTGTTGGTCCCCGATAAAGGAAATAGACTGCAAAACAGTCAGTTTTTTCCTCAAAATTGATTTAGAGGAGAGTAAGAGCAGCGTAAGAGCCTCACGAGCGCGACGAGCGCCCTCACACGCCCCCTCGGGCGTGTGGGGCGAGAGAAAAATAAAGTATTTTAGCGTCTCTCCCCAGTCTCGCTCTCCGTTTTCAGCTTTTGTTTGCTGTTCGTGCGTACTTGAATACGCAACAATACGGACTGTTTTGCAGTCTATAAAGGATACTGAACTGCTTAATATAGAGGTCTATACTGAGAGGCTAGTCGAGTTTCATAATGGTTTCATAATGGTGAACCTGGTTACTACTTAAAAAGAGGTTACAAAAGCTACTAGGCAAAAGATTATGGTGATAGGAATACATAAATTTAGCAACAGAGAAAGAATTAATGCTATATATGTCAGTGACTTTAAGTTTGGTAAATATTGGTGCGGATAATGAGCTTTTGATAAAAGCCACACTATGCGCTTTTGCAAAAGGTAAATACCTAAAAATTTAGTTTCCACGACTTGCTTGATTATAGTGTTTTTCATAACAAGAGGAACATTAACACTAATTTTCTTTTGCCTCGGAAGAAAAATCATAAAGTGTTTTTTAGTTTTTAAAAGGATGTGAATTAATCCCCGACTTAGTTTCTTAATGCACGAGGAAAGCGAGGAAATCCATCATGTCGAAGACCTGGGATCAATTTAATAAAACTTTTACAAGTGTAATTTGAAAATGTAGCCATTGTATTAGCTGAAAACAATGGCTACACTTTTAAATTACACTTATAAAAGTCTTATGAAATTGACCCCTGAAAACAAATAAACAGATTGCAGCAACACAAACCAGAAACTAGAGTTAAAGGGTGAAGGTAATTTCATAATCCAGTTTCTATAGCCTGCGTTGCATGCAGTCAGCCCATGCACCGTCCAGACCATTTGGTGCACAAGAAGTTTAGAGTGTCTGCGTCCCAGCCTGATGAGTTTTTATTTCTTGTATTTCGATTCCAACAAGAGATTGTTCAGTCTTAGTTTTGAGGACCCAAGTCCGATATAGGTTCGGGAATCAGGTCCTAATTTCCATAAAATTTTTCGAATGATTTTGCTCGGAATTTCTTAAAGATTTATCAGTTATTTCAGAAGGTAAGTCAAACTTAAGGGACAGAACCGAGATTATCAATGAGATAATTTTTTAGATTAAAAAAAAAAAAAAATATGGAAGAGGAGCTGGCAAAGAATTCCAGACTGTTGGTCCCCGATAAAGGATATAGACTGCAAAACAGTCAGTTTTTTCCTCAAAATTGATTTAGAGGAGAGTAAGAGCAGCGTAAGAGCCTCACGAGCGCGACGAGCGCCCTCACACGCCCCCTCGGGCGTGTGGGGCAAGAGAAAAATAAAGTATTTTAGCGTCTCTCCCCAGTCTCGCTCTCCTTGTACGTCCGAGGGTTAATTGACACTTTAAATGAAGCAAAAAAATTATCCTCTAAACGGGTGTATTTAGGTGTGTATTCAGGTTCCAATTTTAGCCCTTATTTTCTCTTAATTTTTTTTATTTCTTTCATCTGAAATAATATTTTTTGGGAGACCAGGCCCCGCCACCCCCCTTATCTAAGGGTCTGGATGAGCGGGCCTCCCCCTTATCTCAGCATGGGCAATGAAGTAATTAATCGACGTTGTCCAAAACTATACTTACTTAGGAACCCGCATTACATCTTTCGGAAATTTTACACTTTCGCTTGAACATCTCCGACAAAAAGCTCTTCACGCGCTCTTCAGCCTCCGGCGGCACACGGATTTGAATAGTCTTAAGCCCTCACTTGCGTGTAAAATTTTTGACTCTATGATTTCACCAATTCTAACCTACAACAGTGAAGTTTGGGGTGCTTTTGTTAAATCAGATTTTAAGTCCTGGGACAGCTCTGCAATTGAAAAAACCCATTTGCAATTCTGTAAACGTTATCTACAAGTACATAACAAGGCATCCAACATTGCTTGTAGAGCTGAACTCGGTAAATTTCCCATGATCATTGATATAAATAAAAAGATTCTAAATTACTTAGACTATCTGAGAGGTAAAGATGAAGATTCTATAGTTAAACAGGCCTTACAAATTTCAGTTGACCTTCATCATAACGGAAAAACTAGCTTTTACTCTAATCTCATGAAAATGGTTGACTACTATGATCTAAACTATGACTTTTCCTGTAATTCATTGAGTAACTCAATAGTTAATAGGTATATCGGCATAATGAAAAATAAATACGTCTCTTACTGGAATCAGACCCTTCAACAATCACAAAACTCAGTTTTTATTGTACAATCAAAGACGACTATAGCCCCTCGCCGTACCTAGTTTTAACTAGAAAAAACCCTTCGAGAAAAGCATTAGTTAGATTTAGAATAAGTATTTATCAACTTAGAATTGAAACAGGTAGATACGAAAACATTCCTCGCAATGAAAGGATATGTCACTTTTGTACAAATAACAAAATCGAAGATGAAAATCATTTCTTACTAGATTGTAAGGCTTATTCTCAGAACAGAGACATATTTTTCTCCAAACTAGAAACTAAAATACCTGACTTCAAATCACTTTCACACGATACTTTAATATCTCTTCTTATGAATTCTTCTGATTCTTTAATTAACTGTCAATTAGTTTCATTTATCTCGCAATGCTTTGAATTAAGAACCAAATTAACATTAATGAATGAATGAATGAGAACTGTAACGTTTTGTAATGTTTTGCACGTACTACTTAGTTGAATAGCTTTTGCAATACTGTAATTCCTTTATGGTCATGCAAATAAAGCTTTTGGTGTGTGTGTGTGGGATTCAGCAGTGATTTTAGAACTTTGCATGTATCCCTTTTAACTGCAGTAAATACACTACCTTTTAAGTACGCATGTAAAACCAGAACTTTTTATTTACTTCTTCACAACCATAAAATGCATCTGTGAGCAAATTTGGGCCTTTTTACAGATCGAAAGACAGATTTCCCTACCCTTACTTCAACTAGTGAAATCCTACCCTTCCCCATTTTGGGCGAAGCCTCTCCTTCACTGATGTGGGCCATTTTAGGGAGTACTCCCCCCCTGTTCAGCTGGAAAGAGAGGCTAAAAAAACTGTACTCGGCGCCTCTTCCCTGCTAGCTAGGCCAAATAAGGAAAGAATGCCGACTGCCGAAGGGGGATCACAAAAAAAAGGGGGAACTGGGTGGTTACCAAGAACCTCGGCGCGAAATTGAAGTGAAGACAGTACCATCAGTTCGATTCAGGTTTTTGAGTCATGAAACTCGAAATTTATAACCAGGTATTGACCATGATGCATACGTATGGCTCAAGAGATTGTCTAAAGACGATAGCCTTGCAATTTCCTGGGTAAGTGTCCTCTGTAACGCGAGTTCTTCTGTAAAGACTTGTAAAATGCTCAGGCGCGTCTGAAAATTGCTGAAAAATATTGGGAAATAAGTAAGTTGCAGGCGTTCATGAATTTTCAGGAGCGTAGCGTCCATATTATTTGTATGTGTAATCAAATGGTGACGAGAGAAATTAGGGAATAATTTCACGCGCGTGTTGTCCAAATCCTTGCGTTTTGTCCAAATCCTTATAAGATTTGGACAAAACGCAAGTGAAATTATTCCCTAATTTCACGAGTATACCATTTGATTACCTATTAATATCATGGGTGACGAATTACCTTAGCAGTCGAGGATTTTTGACTTGTTTTTCCTGGATCGTATCGATCGATCGTGAACTCCACTCTCTCAAACGTTTAGAGCTAAAATTTGGCTTAAGTTTTCAGAATTTTTCGACAACATACCTATAAGAATCCTTCTTGAAGTGCTCTTTCGTGTGTTCAGGTTTTCTAAAGCGTCTTTTTATGCCCTGACATCTTCATTCATGACATTTCAAAACTTCGTCGTCGTCTTGAAACGGAGACGTACGGCAGGTTGCCATGGCAATTTAGTAATTTCACATGTGAAATTACAAATTAACGCTGAAATTTCGCGCCAAAATTAAGGAGTAATTCGTCACCTATGATATTAAGGCACATACGCCCGTGCGTACAGCTGTAATCTGGAAAAAAAAAATTTGAAAGCATTTTTATCGTTAAATCGGGGTGACTGATAAACGTTTCGCATTATATTGGTGTCTTTGCACGTCTGAAGCCGGAGTCTGAAGTGTAGACATCTTGCCCTTTGATTGTAACCTCCTTTATGGCGTCACTGTTTTACCATTTTTTTCCCATAAGCGTTGATAAACAACTAACTACTGCATTTTCCTTTGTGTTTATTTGCTGGAAATGTCCTGTGGAAAATGCACGAACTTCGGAGACTGGGGGGAACATGCCCCCAGATTCCCCTAGTTTGTAGCGCCTTCAGCAGTCTAACTTTCCTTCCCGTGCGTACACCTTGAAAATCTCACACTATGCCCCTAATTTCATATACTTTTATATAATATTTTTTAAAAAAGCAGCCAGGAGCAGTAACATGAATAGAGAAAGTTTGTTTTATGAGTCTAATCACTCCAGTTAATGAGTCAATAAGTGACCATAAGTCATGAGCCAAGGGATCCCCAGCTAATCTACCCATAAACAAAAAAATAAATCCGATCATCATCCCTCAACTCCCCCAGTCCCTCTGCTATAAGCCCTCCTTAAAAACACCTTATGAAGATGTCTAAGCCCAGTTGCTTATAAGCGCACAAACCACAAACCCTTTATTCACCCTCAGAAGGCATGGTTTTCAATGAGGTTTTAAGTAGGAGTAGGTGGAGAAGGACAAAACTCGCGCCACAGGCACGACTTGCGAGCGCTAAAAGGTGCTAGTTACTGGGGGCTCCAGGGTTATGCCTCTTGGAAGAATTTGAAATCTTGGCCTCTTAGAGTGCATTTCCAGCATTCTGGACCAAAAATTAGAGTGTTTGAACAGAACATGGACATCATTAAATTTTGGCTTTTTTTTGGGGTAATTTTCAAAGAAAAGTAGGTGGCGAGTTCACGTGAAATACCCGGGGAATTTCGCAGGCTGCTGGCTCTTATTGAGAACCCTGTCAGGAGGCCTAGTGCTTAAAGAAGCTATGTCACTATAGTTTTCATACATGAAATAGACAACTGGCTTGCCCCCATCCAGTTGGCTTTTTTTTGAGTGACTGGTCTTTATTTTGGATTTGTTTGGCTCCTCTTATCTTTGGGCTATGATTACTGCCAAGGGTAAATAGTCACTACTTTTATTCACAGAGGAGATGCCCTCTGCTGCAGATTTAAATCTGAAAATTACCTTGCATCAACCATCAACCATTCTCAGAGAAATTTCAGTTTCCTCTGAATGGACTTTATGATGATAATACATCATAATTCCAACTCTTCTTGTTGTAGCAGTTTGCACATCTTCCCTAAATACATGTTGAAGTTAATTTTTATATCAGGTAATTTTTATTTTTCCTTTGTTTCAAATTCATTAGTATACATTACCATACCCAAAAACAAAAGAAAAACAATAATTACCTAAAAGAAAAAATTAACTACAACATATACATGTCTGGAACGTTTTAGAGAGTGAAGTTAATGAAATCATTAAAGCTGCATTTTTGGCCAGAGTGAAAAATTTGTGAAAAAACTGTTTTTGATTTAAAATTTTGTCAGAACATCTGGCATTTGAGGACTGGGTAAATTAAGTGTAGTTTGTCTCTTTATTTCCTTCCCAGCGTTACGTACAATAGCCTTGTCAGTATTTACTCACAGGATTATCAGGTAATCATATATTATAGATGAAAGACAATTAGTTCACTTGCTACAGGTGGCTCAAATTCAACTTTTATTGATTATACCACTTATACTGGAAATACCTCATACGGCCTGTTGTCTATGGTAAGATTATTAATTCTTTTCAGTTACTTCATAAATGTCGATATATTCATTCAAAATGTTTCCCCATTCTGATTGGTCAAAACCACAGGCATAATAGGCTCTTTGTATGACTTGATCACGTGATCAACTTTTGGTAAACACGAAAACAGTTCACTTTTGAAGAATTTCGTTAGCACAAGCTGAAAGGGCATATTAAAATTAATTAGCATGAGAATATTCAGCTGTGTATCTCAAAAGTAGGGACTGAAACAGCTGTTGAAAGTTTGAAGCATTTGTATGAGAAAAACAACTTTTGCCATCCAGTCAGGTTTGCATGGTTTTCCATACAAATCCTTGTAAATTCTAAAATTTTTAAACTGTCGTTAAATCTTTCCCTTACGCATATAACGGCTCAAATTGCTTGCTATGAATTAAAAGGAGATTTGAGCCCTGTAATGCTTAAGGAAATATTTCCTCAAAGTTTTGAAATTTCGAAATTACAAGGATTTGTATGGAAAACCATGCAGGAGTGACTGGATGGAAAAAGTTGTTTTTCTCATACAAATGCTTCCAACTTTCAGCGGCCGTTGCAATAGCTACTTTTGAGATATAGGGCTGAGAATTCTCAGGTTACCTAATTTTAATATGCTTTTTCGGCTTGTGCTAATAAAATTTTTCAAAAGTGCACTGTTTTCCTGTTTACCAAAAGTTGATCACTTGATCAAGTCATGCAAAGAGCCTATTCCCCATAACCAGCTGCTGTTGACCCAATTTGGAATGAATTTTGTCATATTGAACCGATGATGTCAAAATGATGTCAAAAAGTGTAGTCTTGTTGCAGGTTATTGAACCGTTGACCGAGAAAACCTGGGGACAAGGTTGAGTTGTTTTGGTAGTTATAGCAAATGAAAGCCGAATTCAAGAAATGCTAAATATACTCCACTAGATTCCATTACAGTTACCGGATGTCCTCTGTGAAATTCATGTACCTCTTTCTTTAAGCCATGACCCAAGAGAGGGCTCTCAACTCTCCCATATAATCCGGGAGACTCCAGATTTTGAACCGTTTTTCCCGGTCTCATGATAAGATTCTGAAATCTCCTGCATAATCGCCGAAGTTTGCCATTTCTTGTAGATTCGACTTTCTGACAATGAAATTTCACATATTTCGCTTTGTTTGAGCTATTTTCATGTTAACATCGAACGTTTCCTCACAAACTCTGTTATGCTGTTGTAATATAGGTTTGGATAAATTCTGCTCGTAAAAGTCGCTTATTCTGTTGAAAATTCTGCTCGGACACCCTTATTCTGCTCGAATTCTTCTCGGTATCCAAAAAACTTTTCAGCCCTTTGAGCCATATATCGCAGGGACCAGGCCTAACCCTTAAAAAACTAATTAGATATTCATTATGTGTAGCAAAATTGTAATTTATCTTACTTTAGGTCACTACTGTTAGACAAAACAGTAAATTTTTTTATTAGCATCTTACAACCGTCATGCATATCGTTAGTGTCACTGATTTTCCCTTATTCTGCTCAAATTCTGCTCAAAAATGCCTTATTCTGCCGGCAGAATGCTTGCCTCAAAAATTACTTATTCTGCTCGAAATTCTGCTGGCACAATTTATCCAAGCCTATTGTAAATAAATATAAGCAATAATGTGATTGGTGGGAAGTAACCAATTAGGTCAAATGTTACAATTCCAACAACGTCTTTTTTGCGCGTTTTTTTTTTTCCCAAATGATGTCATGTGCCGTGCATTATGACGTCTCTATTTGGCAGCCCTCAGAGAGGCATCCTACTTATGTAATATTGGGAGGTACATGAATAATTGCCCCTAGAATGTTCATTCAAGCCACCTTGATATACACTACATGTGACTATGTTACTTTGGCAGAAAAAAATGCGTAAGAACCATCACAAGCACCACAAATTCGAAGTAATGGAAAATTACTATCAAAGGTAATGCAGATGTTTTGGAAGGTTGTTTTTACATTGCTTCTCATTTATCTGTGTAGGTGTTTACTTTTTTCCAATTGCATTACCTGTAGATATCTGGCAGGAGTTGCTCAAGAGTCCACAGAGCCAGTTTTGTTGAGGATTGCTGAAGAAGTGGATTTGTCACACTCACTGCTGGCAAGAATTGTGTTAGAGAGACATCTTTCCCACACTTGTTTTCAGGGAGAGAACCGTGAGTCTATAATGTCTAGATTTAATGGGCCATTTCTGAGTTCTGGACAATAACCCTTACTTTCAAAATGAGGCTAAGTGCAAAACCTTTGTTATGATAATTGAGTTACATCTGAATGAGAATAACAAATCATTTTCACATCAGTGACTTTTCGCACTTAGCCTAGCTTTGAAACAGAGGCTTCAGGTAACTCTGAAATGGCCTATTTGCAGATGCAGTTGTGGGAGAAAATGAGGGTGTTAGGATGGATCATGTGTCTGTAGGGTGCACAGGTCTCAATTTATTTATTGAAAAATGATGCTTATTTGTTTGGTGGTATGAACATCTATTAGGCAACTAGTAATGGTAGATTCCAATTTGCAGCTTTTGCGTACAAGATTCTCTCGACTTATGCTCATTTCTTTTTAGAGACTTTTTCATATTTTATTATTGTACAAGTAGATGAAATGGATAATGCTAACTTTATAGTGGATAAATGTCTATCCAGTGGACAGTAATCCCTCCTAAGTAATACTTGTCTTATCCACTGGGGCCAGTTCTATAAACATTACTGTTACCTGCCCATAAAAAATTATTTTTTCAGAAGGAGAAATTCTCCCAGTTGTTTGATGATTAAACTCCGGCCACCTTGATACATGTACCCTGAGGCTTGTTAATACCTTCATCCAACATGCCTCTTTGATCTCTTATTACAGCTCCAAGAGCTGTTGTCAGTCAGATGATGAAAGACCCCCTCACCCTCATAGAGGATAAAACTCTTGCCAATGAAGTGCACCAGGTAGTATTATAGTTTTAAGATTCTGCTACTAATTAGACAAATAGGCAAAGATTCAAATTTTATGGCAGTTTCCCACATCAACGAGTATCTTATTTGTAACCATGTGAAAAGATGGTCAAATGGGCCCTATCCTATCATGTTTTTGCCAGAAGCAGTATGGTACTGCTTATAGCAAAAACATGATGAAAATAATAGAATTACCTATTTATAATAGTTATTCTGCAACAGGTGTTGTTTTGGGGTGCTCAGCGAGAAGGCTGGTACATGTACATGACAGCATGATAGCTCACATCCTGCTCAACCAGCTTTAAGGGTCCTACCAGTAGTGTTGCTGGAATAGGGCGAGCAAAGGGTGGTGACATTAGATTTTATCAGTCGAGGGTCACATCATCACACTGGAGGGTTCAGTGTGATGGCTTGCATCATGTTCAATTTACTGGCTATTAAAATTAAAATAGATACATCTTTTGTGCCTAAAAATTTCAGGGCAGTTCAGGGCATTCAGGGCAGTTAAGGATTTCCTTCAAAATAATGTAGATGAGAAGAGCAATATGTTGAGTGATCAGTATCAAATATCTCCTTATGATATCAATGCTTCATAAGGCAGAGAGGAAATATGGACAAGGGCAATAAGTGAGAATTTAATTTTTTGGGGCTTTCTTTTAGCAAAGTTGCATCCTTTATAACTGCGATGTTTTGCTTGCATTTACTTCTTCATTCCGCAGTTCCAGTAATAGCCTGCGAAAACATTCGTTTCTCCTCGCTCTTCGTCGATGGGGACGTGTCCCGGGCGGCGAAGAGCGAGGAGAAACGAATGTTTTCGCAGGCTATTCCAATAAGTGAAATTCATATATTTGTTGTAGTTAATTTTTTATCTCAGGTAATTTTTGTTTTTCTTTTGTTTTTGCGGTATGGAAATGTATGCTGATGAAGTTGAAACAAAAGAAAAATAAAAATTACCAGAGATAAAAAAATTAACTTAAACATATTCATCATTTCGTACTCTTGAACTGTTTGGAAGTTTACGAACATAGCCAAATTCGCGGGATATTAAACAAATCTAAAAGGAAAATGAGAGCCCAGCTTACTTTGACCCATGTTAGGAATGATAGACCCTAACGGGTAGACGAGTTCGTGGTTTTCTTTAGCATTTACTTTGGGCTGGCAAGGTTGGAGTCAGTGTTGAGATTTGATTATGTTGTACTTAGCGTTATTCTGAAGGTGTCGTTTTCTTTTCTCAGTGTATACTCAATGATCCAAATTATGGACCATTAGTGGACAACATAAAACGGTATCCTTTTTTGGCTTAAAAGAATTGAACTACAGAAGAGGCCAGAAATGCGGTTGAGATTTCTAAACGGTGGAGATTTATTTTATTTATTACGGATCTTGTTCGAGTCGAGGAGAAAAAAATCAAGGCTTTTTAAAGGGGCTGCAGAGTCAAGGCGGTAACCGGTCATTTCGCCCCGGTTACTTAACCCCCTATTTCGAGTCATTTAGCGCCCTTCAAATGTAATACACTCTTTTTTTTTTATAAGAATGTTGTTTTTCCGGCCCAGGCTGAAAATTCTTTTTTTTCTGCCGATTTTAGGCTGAAAATATTCTTGTATTATTCTTAAATTATAGCTTATGACATTTCCGTTTTAGAATTTATTGGGGTATATGCAAATGTATTACATGTACCGTTCATCGAACTGTCATTTATAGCATTGAAGATTTTGCTATAGCTAGTGCAGGTTTTTTCGTTTTGTTGGTTAGTTTCACCGTTCAGAGAAAGGAATAATTTTATACGGTTAAGTTAAAAACATAAAATTGTATTGTATTTACAGATGTTTCAACACACAAAATTATATCTATCTTTTTCAAAATCTCAGCCTCGGCTTTATTCTTAAAAGATCCTTAAAATTTCGCAAATTTCAGCCTCGATATTCTTATGAAATATATTCTTATAAAAAAAAAAGAGTGTACTCCTCGTTCTATAAGCCAGAAAGCAAAACAACTTCGCTTCAAATATAATATTCCTCGTTCTAGAAAAGGGGGCTAATAAACCGGCGCGAAATGACCAGTAACCGTCACGATTGCTGTCTAGTTCATTTTATAAAGATTACCAATTACTCTTCCTTACGCGCTATGCCTGGAACTTGACGTTAACGAACAAATTCAGGCGTGGATCTAGGATAAATACTGACCGATTTCCTAAACGAGCACCTTCTAGCGGGGTCCGGGGGCGGGCTCACCCAGGAAATTTTTGGGGTTTTTCTCTTTAAGTCCCCTTTCCTGGGTTTCCGAGTCATTTAGACAGGATATTGGCCAATTTTCGAATTGGAAAGTGTTTTTTATTATTAAAAATATATTTGTTATGAAAAATGTGACCGATTTCCGTAAAACGGTGGAAACCGATGTGGATCCGCGCCCGAAATTACTTTTAGACGACGACTCCGAGAGCTTCTTGTCCAACAAATGTACTTCCAAAACATTACATCAAATGTTACAAACAACAAAAATGAACATTTTGAAGTTTCAAAACCCACATTTTCAATCCGTTTTAATCTTCTTCAAGTTTGTCTATCTGTGCCTACTTTTGTATTTGTTGCGTTCTTAATACATTCTGTTAATTTGTGCGATCATGTTTATGTTTCATTCAATTTGGTAGCAGTTTCTACTGTTCGAATTTTAATGAAATTCGCGACACAGCTCCTTTAAGCAGTCTTTTCCTGCTTTCGTCAGTTTACTTTTTACACCGCCCCCCACTACTGAAGGATTCGAATGTGCTCGGACTAAGGGCTTAAGAAACAACAATGATATTCATGCTGTGGCACGTTTCCTTGACAAGTGGTGTTTCAGCTCCGTTGGGTACGAGTATGAGTTGATTCTACGCGAGAAACTACAAAACCGGGGCATACCATTTCTCGGTAAGAATAGAAAGTAGGTGATTATTTTTTTTTTCGTTCCTGGCAAGTTTAATTCCACTTTATTACAATGTGATTTTAAAGATTATGTTTTTTTAAGGTGAGGATGACATGAGAAGTCGAGGATATGACAAAACACCAGACTGCAAACTTGAAATTCCCATAGGTACGTAATGCACTTAACGGTTAATTCGCCCAGGGGCCAACTCGCACTCAACAAACTCGCCGTTAGGAAGGGTAACTCTCTTGCAGAGAATGATGCAGGGCAAAGATGTTCGAAGGCCGATTAGCGCTAATCCGAGGTTAAATTTTTATTCGAAAGCATTTTCTGGCATATTTCCTTTTATTCTTTTAAGATCATCCAATCACCATGTTGTAGACAAAAAGAATTAAACTAAATTTGCTTGTTAAGCTTTCAATTCAGAATTCAGATTTCGAACCAGCTTTGATGAACTCGGCCCTTTATGCTTACGTTATAGTTGAATGTCGTTCCTACGTAAATTGCTTGTCGATCACCCGCAATGAGACTAAAGCTGACAAGGCACTAATTAAGTCCTTACCAGTTACATCTAAGACAGTGATTAAAAGAACTTGAAAAGGTCGGAAGGGGTATTTTGCAGAACGCCGAATGACTCTGAAATTTGGAGATTAGGGTTAGGAAACTGAGTGAATCAAGTTTCAAGTCAGTTTTCCCAGTATAACGACCCTAAATGGAACCTGATTCACCCCAATCACTAAACTCAGAGCGGTCATTCGGCGTTCTGCAAAATACGCCTAACATGAACAGGTTGGCCACTGACTTGTTCAATTGCTGTTCATTCATAAACGCTATAAACGTAGACTACGAGTAGTCCCCATTTTTCCTCAGGGATAGTAAGGACTTTAAGATCCAACGACGCGGACGGTAAAGAGAACGACAAAAAGACAATAGGTTTAATTAGCAAAACAATAACTTTGCACGTGCACCATGGAGTTTTTGTACATTTCTCTGCCCGTTTTTGCTCGACTACGACGTGGAAATACCTAATTTCGCGTTTTACGGAGGACGTAAACAAGCAACGTCGAAATTTTATTTTTCTTACTGTACTTGGATATGGTGCCTAGGAATTCAACTCCAGGCCCCAGTTGTTCAAACATTGGATAGCGCTATCCACCGGATAAATCACTATCCAATGGAGAAGTATTTCGAAAATTAATTGCGTTATCCAGTGGATAGTGATTTATCAGGCCCCAGTTGTTCAAACGTTGGATAGCGCTATCCACCGGATAAATCACTATCCAGCGGATAAGTATTATGGAAATCAATTGCGCTATCCACTGGATAGAGATTTATCCGGTGGATAGCGCTATCCGACGTTTGAACAACCGGGGCCTGATGGATAGCGCTATCCATCTTTTGAACAACCAGGGCCAGGAGGGTTCGCCTACATTTGACAAAGTAAGTCGGTAGGAATAATTGCGATATAGACTGAAAGAACGCAAATTCACTTTTTAAGCGACGTTCTCACTGCCGTCGCGTCGTTGGATCTTAAAAGTCCCTAGTAGAGCAAGCGAAACGCGAGCGCGCGTGAAAATCACCCCACGCGAGAAAAGGGTTTCGCTCGCTCTACTATCCCTGAGGAAAAATGGGGACTACTCGTAGTCTACTATAAACGCAATTCCAAACTTTCTTTTGAAGTTGATTCCATTTGCTTATCATAAAAAATGTGACGTTTTGTGTTACCTGAAAAAGATCTCTTCATCGTCATTCTCATCTGATCATTGTTCTTTGCGACGCGTCAGCAGGTACACAATTCCGTGATATTCTTTCTTGAAAACGCTTTTGGAACATTACTGTTTCCTGTTTCACGAGGATGGGGTTCCAAGGTCACGGCCCAACCCTCTAATAGGCTAGGAATCAGTGTCTGGTTTTATGTTTTTTTTTTGAGACTGGGTTTTTGTTCCCTTCGATGATCACTTTATGGGTTTTAGTAATCTCAGGTTTGGGATCAATGGTTTTCACCTCCTAATAGTCGCTCACGACGTGCACGTTTCTCGTCCAAGTGCTTAGTTGAATACTGCCATTTGGGATGCCCGCCGTATAACAAGCAATAGTCTAGTTTGACCGTGGCAGGATTAGCTCAGTCGGCAGAGCGTTTGACTGCAGAGCGGGAGGTCGCGGGTTCGATTCCCGGGGCCGGACCATTACTCAGGGTCTTAAATGACTGAGAAATGAAGGTACTTCCTTTGCACTGCAAGCGGCGAGACCTTCGCGTGGCTCGGATGACCACGTAAAATGGCGATCCCGTCTCCATTAGGAGACGTAAAAATAGTGTCCCCAATTAGCACTTTCGAGCTAAATACATTGACACTCAAATAAAAACTGCAAGTGCAAGTGCATTTTAGTTTCGAATTAAAAATTACCACTGAATACAAACATTAACGACACATTCATATACAGGGTTAGCCTCGACGTAAAGTAAAAAATATTCAGAAATTCCGGCAAGTAAGTGTTTGAAATTTGAATATACACAATAGACAGAGTAATAAACAGGTCTTTTACTCGTTGGAATTTGTGAATATATTACTTCAGATGGAGGCTAAGGCTGTAAAAAATGCGTCTTCAGTTCTTTAATTCAGCGGTCATAGCGAACTCGAAACTGGACTATTTCCGTAGGTTGGGGTGCTCATCTCCAAACCCCTGCCTATAGGCCGTACGTAACCCAATAGGTGGGTTGAAATAGGCTACGCTCTTCCTCAATTTCCTTGTGAATGATACGCAAATTCTGAGGATGTGAAATATCAATGAGCCCGATTTCAGTTGAACTATTAGTCCTAAAAATTGACCATTGAAGTACACCCTAGCTTACAGTAGTCTCTTTCTTTCCCACAGCTGTCGATGGTTTTGTTGTAAATTGGATTGAAAGCAAAGCATCCTTTGGAGACGATTATAATCACCAGACGTACTTGAAAGACCAGTTCTGGAGCTACTGGAACAGGTAAAGCCGCTTTAAAAGTGTTCATCTGTGATAAATTAATTCCCATTTACACAAGAGAGATTCTCGTGGCCCGATTGTAGACGATCCGAAGTCGTTCTACTGAAAATCATGCAGTCTATACGTTGCAAGGTTTTTATTTGCTTGTTCATGGTCCCCGATAGTTTTCTTGCATTTCTACCGTACCTGATGGCGCTTTCTGTTTGTCAGAACTGGCCGGCCGGACCAGTCATTTTGACGATGAAATTGGCTTTTTCCAAGGGTTTTTGCCGAAAAACCACCCCCTTCCTGCACACTATTTAGGATTTGACTAATCTGGCCGAATAGTTTTGATTAACAGTGAAATTCTCATTACGTCGGGAAGGGTCTGGCCGGCCAGTTCTGACAAATGGATAGCGCCCTAAGTGTCTTGAACTTAACGGCAGGTGCTATCATGCTATCATTTTAGCTCTAAATTTGTAAGTGTTTTACCTGGCACAAAATTAGAAATATCGCCGCTATAGTAAGGACATATTATGCTATGTGTAAACCACAGAGTATATTTAGATTACGTGGTCAATTCCAGACAACGTTTTTAGGTTCAAAATTGTGACCATATCGATGAGGTACACGTGACACCCATTTCCAGATTTGTAATTGTACAATTTTTGCCTAAAATGCGTTCATCATGTCCAAGGAAACTCACTTCGGCCAGACGTTATGTCAGGACACATCAAATGGCAAAGACTATGATTTGTGGCCAAAGATTTGCGTACTATTTAAAGAAGTTAAAAGTGAACATAATTTTATATCCGACAGCGTCTCTGGTTTGTCCAACTAAAATGATGACCTGGTCTAACTTACTTTCTGCAGCCTTTTCGGGTATTAATTGGCTGTTCCAGATAGGGTGCCAAACGGTCTAACTTAGATGGCTATAATGGACCCACGGACTGAAATGAGTTCCAGAGTACCTCAAATAGCCTTTGGAGGTGGTACAGATCTGTTAAGATTACAATGTACACTGCCGTGGTCGACATTTCTTGATTTCCTGACGGACTTTCAACAAATTCAAAGGCTTCATATTAAAATTTTGAGTAGTAATTAACCTTTTAACAGAATGTCGACTTATCTGATTTGAAAGGTTTGGGCCAGGAATGGTTATATACTGGTTCGGTTTCATCGATGAACTGGATTGTAATCAAGATCGTGGGATTATTCTCAAAGACGACTTCCCTTCAGATATCATTACTTTGGACTCTCTTCTGGAAACGTCTTGACTATGTGGCCAGGTTAATCTGTTAGCTGTTTGTCTTACATTGCTGTAAATTCAAAAGATTTGTTTTAACTCCGAAATTGCTTGGGGCTTAATCTCAAAGCCATACCTCTTGTCGACGAAGCCGAAGGCGAGATCTGGTCCAATCCGATTTGTACACGTGATCGTCTGTCAGGAATTTGACAGGTGATGAAAGTACGCATACTTGAAATAAATTTCCAAAATGGTGGCCGTGTTAAACGACACTGAATTTGATAGAGCCGTGAAGTTTTCACTAACAAAGTGTGCTTATATGTTGTGTTTTTGGTAACCAAAAATTCAACGCGGCAGTTAGTTTAAATCTAATTTCATAGCGCGCACTCACAGCTCTAAGCAGTACGCGTCAAGCTCTACGCGACAAATGTTTTTACCGTATCATTTTCAAAAGTCTTTATCTTAATACTGGGAGAAAGTTTTAAAAAGTCTTTTAACATAGAAAAGGCTTTTACAAGCTATTTTGAGACGAAAAACTACTTATTCACCGAAAATATATTTTTTTAACAAAGCTGTTTGAATACTTTGCAAAGAATGAATTGCACACGCCATAGCGCGCACAGATGACAATACTCACCTTCACTCCCTCACCTTCGGCTTCGTCGACAAGAGATCTGGGTACGAGATTGCATGGGGCTGTCTCCATCTGTAAAATCCATGCGCAATTAGGTTCTCATTCGACTGGCTTAATAAAAGCCGTGATGTTATTAGCTATGTGACTCGAAAAACCAGAAGAATGACCAGTAGAACCAGAAAGCAATTTGTGTTTGTCGATACATATCGTTACTATTACATGTCAATAGGACCTTTGCAGCTGGCCATTCACGTGGTACAAAACAGCCGTGCTGGAGAGCAAAAGTCGCATCGGGACAAGACAAACAAAGAAAATTACCATTTCAGATTATGTATGTCTTTTGTTTGTCTTGTCCCAGTGCGACTTTTGCTCTCCAGCACGGCGGTTTTGTACCACGTGAATGGCTAGCAAAGGGCCTATTGTTATTTCAATTTTCTATATCAAAAATATGGGTATTAAATTTCGATGGCTTTTTTAATTTCGTGGAACTTTAATTCCACGATTTTTTTACAATAGCCAAAAACGCGAAATTAAGTGCCAACAAGGAATTTCAGTTTTCTAGGGCTGATTTGGGATTAACTGGGCCCCAGAGTGGTCTGGAATAGATATTTATTAATGTGGCTGTTTTGGTCCGAATTGCGCTCAAATGGCTCCAGGAGAGACTAAATCGAAGGCTGAAACAGGCCTTTTTTCAATTTACAAGTCTGTAACGAGAACACCCCGAAAACACTCAGTTACTGCTGTGATGAGTCCTAAAGTTGGCCTTGAGACTCGTCACAATAGCTCTAACATTGCAAGACGGAAATCGCGTCTTATTACCACCCTTTCCCAAGTCTCTTCTTTTTTACTTTATTCCCACTATGTTCTTAAGTCACGGCTTTTGGATTGGCGTACATGACGCGTTTACGACTGTGCCAATTTAATTATAGTGAGATCTACAGGTATGTCTTTCACTGGACAACAAGTCCTTGTGTGAGGAGAGTAAGGGGTTGAAATGGGGTCTGAGCGTACAGCTTTCTTTAGGCCAGAATTCTCAAAAGGTTGCAGCTCCATCCTTTCCGAATTCGTTGAGTTACCCTGCTATCTCTCGAAAACATACAAACAAACAAGCAAATTGGCAAGAAATAATAAAAAACCGTTCATTTTGTGTGATCCTTTTTCTGGATGAT
The DNA here is from genome assembly GCA_964035525.1 of Porites cylindrica. Taxonomy (NCBI): domain Eukaryota; kingdom Metazoa; phylum Cnidaria; class Anthozoa; order Scleractinia; family Poritidae; genus Porites; species Porites cylindrica. The sequence goes on from OZ037782.1 coordinate 3,010,163, forward strand.
GGCTTGTAGTGATATGAAATCTTTTCATGCGTCTTTAAGGAAGAAGGCGTGGCTTTGAAACCGTCTAGTTATATTGTACTGACTTCCTGACTGTACTCTCTTTAACTTTTACGCAACCATTACAAAGAATAATTGAAAGTCTTTATCATAACTTGCAGTCGTTTTTCTGTTCTGCTCGCATTTCTATTCGACATTGATCGCTCTCCTCCTCCTGCGTCTGTTAAACAGCCAAAGTATTATCTGCCCTCTTATTTAATTTTGTTTTTCCAGTCCTTTTTCCTACTCTGCCCGTACTTCTGCTCGAGGACCGCTCCGGACTCAGTCTCCTTTCGGACACTCGCGCTTTGTACCCCTTAAATTTGTCACTTGGCTTGTTTAAGAGTGGCACATATTTGACCTCCTGCGAGAGCCCCGTTTCATTAGGGTCATTCGAAGGCAATTCAGTCGTCAGCTTTTCAACCAGAACATAGAATCCTTTAGAAGACAGGTACTTGGTGGCATTCTCGTATTTGTGGCTAGAAAGCTCCAAGACGAGACCTAATAAAATGGAGAAAATAGAATTATGTAATACGTAGACAAAGACAACCACCTTAGTGAGAGGAACATCTTAGTTTGTCCTCATCGAGTGACATCAATTTGTTTTGCCGCTTCTCTCCTTGCATTTGCCTTTACTTTTGAAGTAACCTGAGATCGGGCCCAATTTTTATTCTCTCTAACAGCTACCGCTAAAATTGTGCCTGATACAAACTCTCTCACGTTTGTGCTCCAGCGTTAGAACAATGCCACAAGATCTGATTGGCTGTCGGAGACGCCGGAAGTTGAAAGCGCTTATTCGTAGCGTGGTTGTTTTCGTGAATGATCCGCCATCGGCGGAGAGAAGGATCGATTTTGCTGTCTTTTTTATTGTTTTATGGTCTTATGGTAGGAAATTATGCCTTAATATGTACCATGGAAATTCAGAAAATTCATATGGTTGTTCATTTCTTCTCAGGATTTGCTTTATTTACGGAGCTTATGTGAGTGTATCGCGAAGTTGAATCCCTCTGCAAGTTGTTGACCGCTAAAAAGGTGCCTTTTGATTTACCAACAAACGAGTGCAAATCAAAATATTGTCCGTCTTAAAACTGGTTTCATTTGAAAGTTTAGCCGGGAATGACTTCTCTGAACGGGGTACGCAGGCGGAGGCTCACTGCGAAAGAAACCTCAATCGCCAACTGTGAAGTATTAGACGAAAAATATCGCATCGCTGTTCAAGGAATTTTTGTAGGCATTATTATAAAAACTGGTGTCGCTAGTCTTAAGGTAACAGACTTGTTGTTTGCCTTCGCTTTTTGTTAAAAAATAAAACAGGAAAACTAGTGTCCTCGGTCGTTGGCTGTTTGCTGTTTGTTAATTTCGATTAATAAATTTAGCGAGGCAGTTTTAGACCCCACAGTAAAACAACAACACAACTAAGGAGAACTACAAAGTGTGTTTGTAATATTGTTTTTCGTTTTGTTTATAGGTCAGTTGAGCGTGCAGGTAGTGGCAGATAATATTTACCTGGATTTTTTAAAAATATATATGTTTTTAGACGTTTGTTTCTCTAGTAAGTTCGCAAATATTATTGCAAGTGTACGCACTGGACCAAATCAGAGAACTCGTTTGGTTTGTTCTGAAATAATTTATATATCCTTTGAAAAAGTTCGCGATATATTTCTTCAAGATTTTTACAGATTTATGTACTGAAAATCGGGGAAAATTGTCGAGGAAAATATTAAGGCAACAGAAAAATAGAAATCTTTTCGAAAACGTTTTACCTTCTACGCCGACAGAAATAACCTTCGAGATCTCCTTTAATCATTTCGCAAGAAGTTAAATGTGATTGTGCTGACTGTTTTATTTTTAGCTGAAAAAATTAAAAGATAAAAGCTATTTTTCAAGTCAGCCAGTCTACATTTTTCCCACGCATGAAAAATTGCATACCAGAAAAACAAGCAACGGAAGTAATTTTGGTTGGCTGATTTGGCAAATGTCAGTCAATCCGTAAAGTGGGCGGAAGACGTTTCGTAGAAGGTTTGTATCAGGCTCTGTTTTCGTTTCGCCTTGCCCGCCGTAATGTTATTACAAAGCGAAACGAAAATTGAGCCTGATCTCAGGTTACTTTTGAAGACTTGACCACAACATCGTTCATTGTCGCTTTCTATTTTTGGGTCAGGCTGGCTGCTACTATCGTTTTGGTCAAGAAAGCATCGAATAAACCGCAAGTTTTTGTACGAAGGTGGCGACAATTTTATATCAGCAGTTCTAACATAAACCACACAGCAGAAATTTCTTTGCGTCTTCAGGGTTCCGGCCCAGAGGCCAAAGCCAATGAAGGAAGCGTCCTAAAAGTTACCGCATGAATAAGGTGCAGATTGTGTTATTTGACTGCAAGCAGTTTCTTAGATACAACTGCGACCATCATTGGCTGATCAGTGACCACGTGACCTTATCCTGCAAGGGTCATAATCAAGTATAAGGGTTGCTCGTTCAGGATAGATATTTTGTGTCAAAAAATGTCGATTGTTTGGTTTTTAAAATGCTGCTATAAGCTTTGCATAAACGTATTTGAAACCAAGTCCCCCGGAAAGCAGGTTTGCTTTCCATCGCGTTGGTCTCAGGAAACATCAAGACTCGCGGAAAAACGAAACAAACTAAATATCTCGGGACCTGGCATTAAGTGTGTATTACGTCATTATGTATGGTATTGGCCGCGGTCTTCAAATAAAAGTTTCTGTTGACCGCGAGGTAACATTGACCTTCAAGACAACGAACGTTGCACAGGTGAGTTGTACTGTGTTATTGCTCAAGTAATTCACTCTGACTGTATTACCAGACCCGATCACACTTGTTAGCCTATTTTTCCCACATTTTGTAGCCAACTGTTAAGACTTGTTAGGTTGTCTAAGTAGTTAACTGAAAGAGGAAGCAAGTTTGTAGACATCACGCGTTTTGTAAACGATTTTGTTAATCCAAGTCATGCTGCCCTTGTGGAACATATGCATACACATCATATACAACCGACTGTAGGAATTTTTTTTTCGGACATTTCCCTACTAGGTTGCTTACTCGCGTTCTTGACTGTCTTATGACATTGAATACTGCCTATTATTTTCGGCTGCATGCTAAGGATAAATTTATATCTGACGACTGAAACTGCTTCTTTCGTTTTCGATACCTGTCATGTACGAAAAAAATAGGTCCTTGATGAACGAAATGTTTTACTCTGGCTTGCTCTACAGTGTTCAATCGTGTAGTTTGGTAATCCTTGTTCTGGTCAGAACTTTCGACCGTCCTTAGAAAGTTTGAATCTTGTAATTTGACCTCAAGTTGCTTTCAACAGAAGATTTTTGTATCAGGAGCTGCAGCAAGAAAATGATTTACTGCTCTTAAGATTTCTTTAGAAACATTTGTGATCAGTTCATATTCACAAGTGATAAAAGCACACGGTCTCGGAGACTGAGTCTTGTGTTGAATAACGACCCTGCCAAGTCCGATTGGGTCAGTTTTGGAATTTTTCTGCTTCGACGAAACTTACTAATCTTTGAACTTTTAACCCTGTTGGTTAGCTTTCGATATTCTTAACAATATGATGATCTAAGAGAGTCTAAAATTGCTTACTTTCATCGAAAGTGAAATACAGCGAGTAACATTAAAGGAATTTTGTGACGGCAGTTTATTTTAGTCCATCCTGTTTCCTTGTGCTTGCTATTTGCTATGACTTGACTTTTTAGAAGATTGAAATTTCTTCCAAATGCATGCAGAAATCACAGCTTTATAAAAAACAAATGCGATTCTCGAGTGTTTTAATTTTAAAAGTTACAATCATCGGAGGTAAATTTTGGAAAACTGTTAGGCTGAACAGTTTTCAAATGCCTGAATAACAATATGTTTTAATCCATTTCAGTTTTCTCCGTAAGTCACGTTGTTTGTATTTACGTTTTTGGTTAAATGTTTCTTTACTGTTCTTATTTCACTCAATTTCTGGCCCGTTTTGAATGGTTGAAGTTGATAACTTTTGTGACACAACTCTTTTAATCCTTCAAAGATCCCAACTAAGTTTTGTCACTTAAAATTGCCTGTAACACTGGCCCTGGTTGTTCAAACGTTGGATAGCGCTATCCACCGGAGGCAGCTTTAGAGATCAAGTTTTCGCGTTCGTCAGAACGCATGCTAATCTGGTTTTCCTGTGGCACTAAGGCAGAAATTTTCGAGCTATCACGGTCGACTGCAAATTAGCCGCCCCTATTAATTTTATCAGGGGCACCTCGGCCGGGAAACTGGACTCCTTTCGACTCCATTTCGTTTCCGTAATTTTTCCGTAAGTGACGAACGCGGATCCGTGATTAATGATTACCTCTAGTCTAGGGATAATATGATCAATGGTGAGCAGGGTGGCTGGAACTTTGGAGACCCCTAGTAGCAGTACTTTCCTGAACTGAGGTAATTTTGTTACTCTGTACAAGGTGGTTCTAACGTTTGAGTCTGTAAATGAAATCCCAAAGAGTGACCATTCAAACAAAAGCTACAGAGCAATCTTTTTTGGTACTGTCTATCATGCTCTACAGGCAATGTTCTCAAGTTGTTTTGTTACAACACTGAATTGTGTGTATTTACGTGCTTCTTTACATCTCAGTTTTTACTTTGGATGTTTTGCTTTTACACCCTTTCTTTTTTATAAGAATATTGCTTTTCCGGCCTAGGCTGAATATTCTTATTTTTCTACCGATTTTAGGCTGAAAATATTCGTGTATTAATTCTTAAATTGAAGATTATGTCATTTCCGTTTTAGCATGTATTGGGGCATCAATGTACCGTTCATCGAACTGTTATTAGCATTCACTTGAACATTTGGCTCAATTAGTTGGTGCAGTTTTTGTTAAGTTTGCACGCTAGTTTTCCCGTAAAGAGAAAGAAATATTTATATCAGTTAAGTTAAAAAACGTAATTGTATTTTAGTAACAGATTTTCAACATAAAATTATGTCTTTTTGAAAATCTCAGCCTCTGGTTTCTTATAATATTCTTAAAATTTCGCATATTTCAGCCTCGATATTCTTATAAAATATATTCTTACTAAAAAAAAAACTGTTGAGTGTATACAGTCCCTTGAAATCCATTCAGTTTTTGCAAGTTCGTTGATAATTAACTGGACTAGGATTGGTATTTGATTTGAGCTTCTTTATAGAACATTAACAAACAAGAATTTCAGCTTCTGTATGAAACATTAACAAACAACAACCAAACTAAAGGAAGTCACCCTGCATGAACAGCGTTAACTTTTCTTTAAATAAAGTAGTGCTACGAGACATGTAAGTGCTTGTCAGTTTTAGTCTTTTCTAGTTTGCGGTTTTCGATTTTTAAAATATATTCTTTCTCTAAGGTTATGGCATGAAAATTTAAAAATTCACTCAAAGGGAGATATACAGCCCTCAGTGGGCCAGGCCTTGTGGGCACATTGAATGTAAACTTACGTTGTGGTCTTCTTGTACGTTTGTTTTTAGAATACATGCACATGGCCGGTGGTTAAATTCGAGTAATAACGTATTTTATCGTACTTCGTCAAAGTAATTATAATGTGCAATTGATGTTGTTACAAAAATCAGACCGTAGGCTAGGGCTTATTTCTTCGGGATGAGGCAATAGCACCAACTGTTGTCGGTCATTCATAACAAGACCATGTTAGACTCAGGTGACATAGCAGAAAAGGGCCGTGGCCAAAATTGGTGTTATTGAAGATTATTTTGAAAACAGAGGTCCTTGTTGACCTTTCCTTTTCAAAGTGTGATCTTAAGAGTTTTGGATGAGTTCCAGACGGATGAGCACTCAAGTGAAGGCTTTTTTAGCAGCGGAATCTTTCTATTTTAGTTTGTTGATATTTAGTTTGCACTAAATTGGCAGAATATTGTCAAAAGACTTCAAGATTTGTACTCTGGCTATTCATTCTGTAAATGCCTTTATAACTGGCCCCGTCTCGTGTTGCTTAGACTCCGATCATTGACATTGAGGCGTTTGTATTGTGGCGCAAACTTGTCATTTATATGCAGAATTCATGAAAGCCCATGAAGTGAGAAAAGCCTTCTCGGTCATTCACGAAAGGCTGCTTATTCTTGTTCGGTGCCGAAGAAAATTTCTCTTCTTTTTTATTAATTGCCAATAGTATGAACAGCGAAAGGCTTTCGAGAAATGAAACCCCAAGGACTTCCTAAAATATAACGCATAACTGCTATTTCCTCTTGCATTTCAAGCATCTTTTCCTTTTACGGAATTTTATTCCCAATTCACCAGATTCACCAGTTGTACTGTTACATACCTGTTTCGTCTGTTAGGTCCAACACTCGATCTGTATCTCCATAACCGCATCTTTCTTTAATCGACTCCAGTAGATTCACGACGGAGCAGCTTGGGTTAAACAACAGTGACTCCTGATCGCCGTAATATATAGTAATAAACATTGTCTTAAACGTCTGTGATTAGATAAAAAACAATTTCGAGAAGCAAATATTAGACCCTGAGGTACCAAGCTTACTTCAAAGCTCGTTCTTACATGGAACGTTCCTGGTGCGAAATCTTTGTCAGGAGCTGCGTCGAGTGCGCGTATTTTGTTGCTGCTTTTGCCCGAGGCTGTTAAAACTGAAAAATATACCGCATAAAATCGCTCAGGTGCAAATTTGATGTCTTTGATTTTGATGAGAGATACAGGTTCATTGCACATAATTACTACGGCGAAAAAACTTATTTTCTGGCGTCTGAAACGCCGCCTCACTCGAATACAACGCATTTTAAACTAACGGAGACGCGCAGACAGCTGATTTCTTTCCGACAGCAGTTGGTTGTTAGGATTAGCTTTTAATCTGAATAACTGAAACTCATCACTTTCATGACAGCTGATTAGTAATGCGACTTTTAACGATTTAAATACAATTCAGATAAGAATAAAGTCTTGACTGGCTCCAACTGTAGAGTGTGCAAAGTGTTAAAGGAATAATTGTCTTAAGCTCAATACTTTAACGTTTCCAGCTGTGGCAACGTGAATCAATTAAAAGATGTGATTCTTTGAAGGAAATGAGTCAGGTTTAGAAAAAAAAAAAAGAATCGGTGAGCGGAATGACATGAGCGCTAAATATCTATTTATTTGTTTATTTATCTGTCTAGTCATTAAATTAATGTAAAATTAACCGAATGAAATACTTTCGGGCAGATACTCGGCGTCTAAAGTAACTGAGAAATAAAGGTCTGCCTGCAAATGGCCAGACCTTCGCCTAGTGGCTCAGATAACCACGTAGATACGGAGGTCCTGTTTCCAGTAGGAGAAACTTCAGCATGTTTCTTCCTATTCATTTGTTAAAAGCTTTGTGTATCACTAAACTCAATATGCACCCCCCCCCCCCCCCCCCCCCCCACGGCCCAGACTACAAAATGGTCGGGTTATGTTTCTCTCAAATTGGTTTTGAAAGACTTTTAAAGATTCCGCTCACGAGCCTCAAACGCCCGTAGGGTCTGTGAAGACCGCGTCTCTCCCCAGTCTCGCTCTCCGTTTTCACCCTCGTTCCAGTACCCCTTTTGTTTGGTCGCATCGCGCTTTCTTGAACTTCGTGCTGTTTTTCAGCCCAGAGACCCCCTCTCCACTAATCCCCCACCCCCATGGAAAATGTAAGCAACCTGGAGGCTTTTAACAGCGTCTTCAGTACTTTTTCTTTCCTTTTCTCATTTGAAACAACTTTTGCGTAAGTAATCTTGTCTACAACAGACCGACAAAAAAGTACTGATTTTTTCCATCGATTATCCGTTAATTCCTGTCCACTTTAAAAAATCCTGTATCTCGATAATCGTCCCATCAAGCACACTTCTTCTTTCTTCAAAAGAGGGCAAAATATAGCCCGTTTTTTATTTTTTCTTCCAGAATTAAGAGGCGTCCCGTTTCTCAATGTCCTGTGTAATCGCCGTTTGCACATCTCCCATAATACACCTTGTTTGCCCCCGAAATTTTGCCTTACCTTTGTTTTTTATTTCTCCTGGGTATTTGCACGTGACGTTACAGCATCCATGTTGGTGGTCAAGAAGTAAAGCATTTCTCTCCTCCGGGAACTAAACTCTCAGCCTCGTTCCCAGTCGTCCTCGGTGATTTCGGATGTGACGTCACTGTCAAGCTTGTCGGGAAAATTCACCTAGGACACTCGGCTCCAAGCCTCCTCTAGTAACTCGGATAGCGCGAACTGGCCTGGGTACGAGGTTGCTAAACTCTGTTTTCATGTAAAATCTTTGAGAAAAACTTTTATTGTCTTGACCCCGCTACATGGCCTCCTTGTCATGTGGTTGCAAACTAAGAATTACAGTCGTCCCAACAGCAGTTGAAGACGATTGTTATGCAAATATTTTTGTTAGAGGGGAAGGGGTGAGGGGGCGATGGAGGGGGGCAGACAAGTTGCATTATGGGAGATGTGGTAGTGGCGAATGCAAAAAAGTTTTCCGGCTCCAAGACCGTGACAGAGAACACGATTTCAAGGCTCAAATGTAACTCATATAACTGGTATCTTAGCAACGAAGTCTGGTTTGAAAGAATTTTGTCCTTGAATTCTCTGTAAGTTGTGCATGAATCGAAGCTGCTATTTTGAGCGGTCTGACCTCCCCACGGAAATTCAGCTTTTTGAAAATCAAACTTACGGCTATTTTTTTCTGAACTTGGCACTGGGTACGGCAAGTTCAGTGCAGAGTGCAGCATTCATTCTCCAATCACATCATCTGGTGCTCGGCTATTAATGGCTGAGTAGTAGGTTCAATGGTTTCAAAAAATTTATTGAGCAGGTTGTCCAAAATTTTTTGCGCGGAAATACCCTTACGCGTTTTGTCCGTCGGAGTCGAAGCCGGAAGATCAAAGCTATCACATGCCGAATGATAAAAAATGTTATTGATCCCTCGCAAAGCCTATATAGGGGCGCATTTTTAAATAAAAAGTGTGCAGTTATATTTGCATTTTTCAATCTGGTTTGGATGGTTTAGTCAGTCATACAAGCGTAACACGCTGGAAGTTTCTTGGCTTTCGAAATTGGAGGGCTAAATATACATGGCTTGTCGACTGAGCAACAAGGTTCGTATGGATTACAAAAGATTAATAAATTAATCCAATGATGTTTTTGAAAGAAAGAAATAGAAACTTGTCAGATAATAATTAGGACATAATATAAACAAAAATAGAATTGAAAAGTTGTCAGTAAAATTTTTATTGGAGCGACAAAACGCTGCCAACCTCGACTATTTGTCTAAAACTTTTAAGTCCCATAAATGTTTTTTCAATTGAATTGACTCGCATAGCCGTGAGTCGTGAACAAGCTGGCTGGATAGAAGAATCCGCTGTGTTAAGTATTTTTTCACACATTCATTAAAATGAGTTTCTCGGTAATGAAATATTCGTCACGTGAGAGTATATAACAAGAAATTTCTAACAGAATCATTATCTAATTTTTTGTTGAAGCTTATGTATCCACGTTTTATATAATTTAGTTAAACGTCTCAACGATGCTCAAATAGCTAGAATAAGAAAATTTTTTATTGCTTTAAAAAGAGCAAGTGCTCCTGTTAAAGCTATTGTCATTTCATGGCATCTTTCGTTTTTTTTCTTTTGAAACTGAATTTAAAAATCGAATGCTTTACAGAAAAAATTAAAACAAAAGGAGTTAAAAAGACATATTTCTGTTCTGTTAAGGTTGGCTCAATCTTTCAAACGTGTGTTGCCTTGTAGGTGGCCGATTGCATTAGGTTTTTTTCTTGATTGCGGTTACAATAATGCCATGAAATAATAGCTCAGTGAGTTTCAAATGAGTTGCAGTTTATTCACTCTACTTGAAAATGCATCGACAAGGATAGCTTTAATAGCAGAACTTTCTCATCGCGTGAATGTCATTTCTGGACGTGAGCCATTGATGGAAGCAATTTTATCCACGTCTCGAGTTCAATGGAAAACCTTTAGGCATATCTTTCATGTAAGCTCTTCATCACTTGACAAAAAGCCATTAAAACCATCGAAAATGTCAATTATTCTTGGTTCGCGTGTGCAAGTGTGCCTTGAGAAGAATATCGGATATTTCATTGTTTACCAGCACTTTGAAGCCCAATATATGCAGCTGGACAAGGCTCCATCACATGTTCCAATTTCAGCTCACGGCTCTCGGAAATATCGGGCATTTTTAACACTATTAAAGCAGTGTTTTTAGGGTTTGGAATGTGTTTTCGCGTAAATGGTTGAATTTCGTGCGTGACTACCTTTGGTTTTCAAGATTTTAAGTAGGTTTAACGATTTTCCTGTGATGAAAATAAACATTTCAAACCTAAATGTTGAGCGGAAGGAGTTCGGCTAACCACTTAAATACCAGTTCGCGACATCGCATAAAGTGCCATCTTAAATTATTCACGCATATCATTCATTGTATGAAAAGTGAGCCAATAACTCCTGCATCTGAAAAAGACTGTTTCCCTTTTTGGGTCAAAACAGGTGTGTAACATGATAAAAATGTTATTTTTATTTCTTAACGTGAGTTTTTTTTGAAGATCACTTTTATTTATCGTATTTTAATACCAGGATATGGCTCCTTTGACGCTAAACTACCGTCAGAATCCACCAATAAAATCCTGCGCTTTGACAGTTCACTAAAGATGAACACTGTTGACCCGTCGTAGCTGTTTGTTTGCGATATTGAAAAATAACTTTTTAAGTTTCTTCTCATTTTGTCCTCTGGTGTTTCTGGCCAAGGAAAAAATTGTAAAAAAAAATACTGCGTTTTTTCTTGACTAAGAAGGGAATTTTGTACTGAATTGTGCTGTGACCGTTAGGAACTTTTCGGGTATATTTTAAAAGAGTTTTCGCCAAAATGTCTCCATTTAAATGGGGAATCGTGCTAAACACCTTTCTTGCTGTGCACGCGATCCTTTTTTCCATTTTCACTCCGGCGAGACAATAGGCATGGTCTGTTATGTAAATGGCATCCATACATGTCAGAGGGCGGGGATATTTTGGCAAAAAAGTCGTATTTGGACATCTCAGCAAATAAACATTGGAACACTTTCAAGAGAACTTGTTATAGGCGTGACAGGTCTTTCAAGCAAGCTGCGATCTAAAGGTTGGTTTAAATATCAGTGCAAGTTAGTAATTCTATTAGTCCTAAAGCTGGCTAATGTTATATATTGTTTTTGACGAGTGATAATCTATGAGGTTATAAAAATTAAATCGGATTCAAGCAGAAAGAGTTGATCGGTTTAAGCGAATATTATTATCATGTAAACAAAGTGTCTTATTTATTTTTTCCTGTCATTCACTGAAATTTGTGAGAATGAGAGCTGTGCGTTTGTTTGATAGGAGGAAGTTAGATCATGCTATTGACAAGGAAGTGCAGGGGGACTGACAGAGACAGGGTTAAGGGACGAGGTTATCAAAACTGGCTTCAGTAGTGTTATGAAGGAAAATTTGTTGTGCCTATATTTTTGACCAAGCGGCGTATCTCGCAAGGCAAAGACTGCAAGCGTCATCCTTGTCCGTCAATCAAACCATGTAACTTAATTTGTAATCAGAGGTTTGAAATATGTTAGATCGTCGTCTATATGTTTTGTCACTAACTATATTTAATCAGGTTGAAGAAACACCGCCAAATGTGATACAATCAAAGTGGGGGACCCCTGTGCTGAAAGCCACTGTTGAACAGTGATAATAGCCTTTCATTTTCATTATGTCCTTTGATTTAAAGTTGCATCAAAGTTAAATTGAGGTTGTTAGTCTACTGAGAAGTTGGAAATTTGAACGTTTTCAGACTTTGTCTGTTGAATGTAGCTTATTGTTTTGTAAAATTTGGTATACCAAGCAAGTCTTAAAACAACATATTTCTTTAGTTCTTGGACGTTTAAAATTAATCAAAGCAATTTTCTTTGTGTAATAAGAGGAATTTCTTGAACAGAGACCCAAAGGTACTATCTGGCAGCTTGCATTTCAAATTTCAGTTCGACACATGAGTATTCATACCGATAGACTCGAAAGAAGTTTTCGACTTTTTAACAGATTATACCATTCTTTCAGCAAAAAAACTAAAACGCTTAATTCACAGAACATTTTAATGCTGGGTTATGTCTTCAGCACTCACTGAGGATGGTAGCCGGGCAGAGCCTGAGATTTTATCCTCCTACTCAGAAATAACTTGAAGCTATTTCACCGGAATGGACTGATCAGTAGCACTAATTTAAATCAAATTCAAATTTGATTTGGATTTCAACCATAGAAACTATAGTTTTAACCTCGCAGGACAACACATTAAACAATTCTTTAAAAATCCTAATCAGCAGCTTTCATGATATGCCGGGCGCACTTTCAATTCTGCGAGACTTCAGCCAAAGACCTCAACTCGAAGCACCTTTTCTAGCGATAGAATTATTACCGCTTGTGAATTCTACGTTCAGTCATCTCTCGATATCTAGTCAGACTGTTGGATAAAATTCAAAGTGGGAATCGCAATACTTACAATCTTGACCAGAGGAAAATAACACTGAACGGTGTATCATGCCCTCCTGATTTGAATTTGAAAATTTGGTCACACAAATTTAAAAAGGAAAACTTACATAGCGTAATAACTACTACCACTGAAATGTACTGATTTATTTTAATCCTTGCCTTGAAATTGTACTTCAGGATCATTTTTGCTTCAATCGTGAAAGCAACATGACGTTAGCAGATGCTTTCTAGAGCCAAAGGTCCAATCTCAACACCATTTCATTGATTTGCATTTTATCCTTACACGTGGGGTACCCTTGCAAAACGTGCAGTTAAATTTTCATTAGTATTTCGCAGTATTGGTCTATATTTGCAAAACCTGGAGTTAACGTAGAAACTTGTGAATACAGCCGCTTCTCCGTCTGCCAGTTCTGCATCTTTTGGCTGACCGCTGGGGTTGATAAGACGTGGCTATTTTAATTTCTTTATTATGAAAGTTAACTTAAGTTACTGACTTTTTTCTTGGTTGGTCACGACGCTACTTTAGGGAATTTCACCACTTAACAAACGATGACCGCATTAACTGAAATATCACTATTAAATAAGTAATTCAAATTTTTGTATAGAACACAGTAGAAATACAATAAAAGATAAAAAAAAGGATCATGTACAGCAGGCAAAACTAAAGAAGATTAGACCGGATCACTACGGCGTAGTTAGATAATCTTGAAAAAACAGGCCACATTTTTTCGAGTAGTTAAAGAAATTATAAATCATGTTTACGGCTAACGGCAAACGTCAGCTTCAACTTGACAACTTCTCAGATTAGGAAGTGGGCAGATGAAGACTGTCTAAAACAATTCTTATGGATGAAACTGGCATTTTCTTTGTAGACTGACATATGAGCAGTAAACGTCACGTAAAAGTAAAGCTTGGTCACCTGGTACAAAAAGTGAGGGGGTAGAGTATCTTTCGAAGCTTTTGTTGTAGCAGCGTGAAACTTTGTCAGACACTTACAATGTTAATTTGGTTTGCACCAAGTATGCAAATGAGGTCGCGTGACCTTTCATCCTTAAAAGCTGTTACAGTACCTTGAAATGGGAAAAAAAATTTCTTGCAGCCTTAATTTTCCTCTGGTTGCAGAATTTTAAGGTCAACAGGAATATTATTTTTATACTTAGCAATGTCAAGATATTGTAAAGGAGAGCACTAATTAAGAAAATCGTTTATCTTCAAATTAAAGTAACTACATATTGTTGGCAAAAACAGTTTTGGAGTTCCTTATATTGTAATTTGTTTAGTACCGATCAAGTTGAATATAAAACTTCTACCATAAACTTCAGCAAACTTCTATCAATGATTTTCCAGCGATTTCCTCTGGTTTTTTAAAGATACTTTTGCTAAGGCCTAGGCAGTGAATATTCAGCTATGATCAAGAGAAATAGACCCCAAGGTTGGAGTAAACCTCCATCAATGGTTTTCCTGCGATTGCTGGTTTGCACGTGACGTCACGGTGGCCATGTTGGTGGACAGGAACAAAAGCGCTTCTCTCCTCTATGAACTAAACTCTATTTTCATGTAAATTCTTCGAGAAAAATTATATTGTATTGACTCCTAACATGGCCACTTTGTCACGTGGTTGCAAACAAAGAATAGGGCTTTTCCACTCACGCTCGTAGCTATGCAAATTTAGTCCAACAAAAGAATGCGTTTACATAAGGATAAAGTTCAATCCCACGGGATTGGTTTGGAACACCTACATGATGGACGTTAGGTCATGTGAAAAAGTGTCTATTTTTCTCAAATAACACAATCACAAACTTGAAATCAGCCGGCCCGTCGTATTCAAGCTTTCTAACTGTCTGATATTATACTTTTCGCTGTTTTCAAGTTCTGGTGTAGTACATTTTTGCAAGACCATGCCCGATTTTTTTTTTACTTCCACGGATATGATCACTTCTGTGGAATTTTCAATTAGTACTATATTTTCCGAATAACACTATAGCGAATTATCAAACTGAAAGCAGTCGGAGGTTTGCCAGTGTTTAACAAAACCGCATTCTAAGCCATTTTCAGTTTGTAGAACCCATTTATGTAAACTCCATTTATCGCGAACAGTTTCATGAACGCATTTAGCGCATTTATCTTCTTGAAATAACCCACTAATAAAGAGATCTGGAGGTCCAAAGATTTATTAATCTGCTCGACTCGACTGTATTTTTTAGGGAGTACACCTCCCCGGCCACTTTGAGCGTTCACTACCTCGGCATTAACAAAGATAGCGGAAAAAGAATACCACAGCTGTACTATATAAATCTGATTAATGTTTTATTGACATCGGAGCTGCCATGGCAACATAATGACTCCATTACATTTTTTACTTTTCGTTTTATTTCTAGGTAGTAAAAGTTTTTCAGAAATCGCTTAAGGCAGATTGCACCTCACTCAGTTGCCTCGATTATGAAAAAGTTCAACAGATTCTTTGGGAGCGTTTGGAAATATTTTGGAACAAAGTTTTAAGGTTCATAAAAACAGTGAATTAACATGCTATCGACATAATTGGCTCAGTAATATGAAAATGACGAAAGCAAACGGACCCAACATTGTTGGCCAACAACTCCTAACATTCGCGTTCGATTCGCAACGATGATTTTTTAGCGCGACAGAACGTTGCAACATCGTTGCGACATTGTTTCGAATAGTTACAACATTGTTCCAACATTGCAACGATGTGTTGCGCTAAAAGTCGTCGTTGCGAATCGTCCCGTGTAACATCACCTTAAAGCCTCTCTGTTCGAATCTCAGAGAATTTCGGCAACGTTGAGTGAGTCCAATCCTTCATTTAAGCCATTTCTTTTTATACAAAGGTCATCCAACAGCAGTGGATTTATATCCGGGGGGGGATACTTTAGGAATTTCTGGGTGAGGATGTGCCGCTGGGACCCTGGAGCCCTTAACCTATACCAGAGCTAGTTCACCTGAGTTTTGCTGCCCTATAATAGAGTAAACTCCCCAAATCCCCCCTATCCTAGAGTAGTTGTTTTCCAGAAACTACTGAGGTCACTAACACAGTCTAGCCAAAACAAAACCTCATACCACTATCCCTAGTCTAGATAAAATCTTTAACCAACTGGTCAGTTTCCTGAAAAATGATACCCTATTCTAGACCCAAACGCTCTGATTTATATACCCTATCCTAGAGTAAACTGCTTGAAAACCATACCCTTCACAGCGGCACATACCTATATGGCCCATATATGGCAGTACCACCCCCCGGGATTTATATCGTCAAAAGGGGGGAGCAGATGTGGTCGATGTTTCTTTATGAGAAACGTTAAGGGACAAGCGTACACAAAATTGTGTACCAAATTAATAAATCTGAATGCTGTGAACTATTTCTAGATTCGACACAAACTCATCTGTGTTAAAGAAATTCATTTCAAGTCAACATTTTAACGCAATTTTAACGGTTAAGTTTTGTCCGCGTGTAAAGCTGATATTACACGAGACGATTCGCAACGACGATTTTTGGCGCAACACAGCGTTGCAATGTTGGAACAGTGCTGAAACTATTCGCAACAATGCCGCAACAATGTTGCAACGCTGTGTTGCGTTAAAAATTGCAGTTGCGAATCGTCTCGTGTAACATGGTTTCCAGTGCTCCGCGACACTGCTAATCCTTTCGGCGATGATGAACCCCCGTTTCCTGTTTTGTTCTCTTTTGTTCAAAGGCGTTTTATCTGTTAATTTTGACTTAATTTTTTAGAGCGACCAACCGTCAAACTGCAGGCTAAAAGAATCAACGGCGTTCTGATTTAAAATCAAATTTCGCCATATCCTGGGTGACTAAATCGCGCGTGGAACAACCGGGCCCAGGACACTGAGAACGGAGAAAACTTTGGTTTACAAAAAGATGAAATACTTATTTCAATTTAACATTGCAGAGCGATAAAATATACGACTATAAGGAATTGCCATGTGGTGCTTTATTTTTGCGGAAGTTACAAATTATTTTATATTTTGCAGGAACTATGGATTTCTGTTCCACTGAGAATTAATCAGGTTTTTCGATTCTGAGCAATTGCATTCAAGACTCTTGTGTTTATTAGTGTCAAGATACAGGCCAAAGAATATTCTAGGATAAGAACCGTTGTTGTTTTTAGTAATTAAAGTTGTGCCTTTCAACTACAATTACATCTTGCCCATGATATGTGGTCGATTACTGTGAAGCAGATGTTAATAATAAAATCAATTGACATTTCACATTAAATGCCAATGTCTGTAAAACGATGTAATTTTCTCTTAGGTTTCAATTTGCGTATAGGTTTTTTTGGTAGTTCTTATTTTCAAGAACTTTCTTTGTGGATTGCGAAGAAAATTGCAAAAAACTAAGAACCCCTGGCAAAAATGAAGCAAAAAACACCGAGGGAGCACTCACGGTAAGTTTGGGTGAAGGTGTGCCCGTCGAAGCCTTCAAAACCTGACCCTGTTCAAGAAAAAAATTGCTCATTTCGCTCCCCTGTTTAAGGCAAGAGACCTTATTTTATGACTCGGAATCGTTTCGTTTTGCATACAGAACGATCAAGTTACAGTGAAAACGCCGCCTTGCGGCCATCTCGGTAATACGGTCACCTCGCTATTACGGCCACTTTTTTTGGCCGCCTGGCAAAAGCCGCCATACATTTTCCCGTAAAAAAAACCCTCGTTAATACGGCCAAATGTTTTTGGCCCATTGGTGACTGTATTAACGGGTTTCAACTATAATATCATTGAACTAAATTTTTTTTTGAAAAAATTATTGGCACTATAAGTGTAGACCGCTCGCAGCCTTCATACTCTTTTAAAGGCTTCAGATCCAAAAAGCACACCCTGTTAAAGACACCAAATAGTGAAATTGTTTACCCTGTTTAAGAATCAAGACCCTGAAAACCATACCCTGGTTCAGCGGCACATATCCGTTTAGGCCACTGATGAGATAGTGCCCTCCCCCCCGGGAAAAAACCCAGGCATTTTAGTTTCCTGACTACGTGCTTTTCACATTTTAAATCATTCTATATGATGAGGAAGAGTTTTCAAACATTTCGCCTTTTGCGTATGAGGCATTTCTCTCTAAATTTACTTATGAATTCTTTAGTTTATACCATTTATTAAATTAAGTTCGTAAGGTTGAAAATTCATCTAAAGTAAACACGAATCGTTTCCATTTAATAGCGGAAGTCTTAAAATTGCCTTTGTAAGACCATTAATAATTCACTTAAAGGCCTAAGAAATTTGTGTTCTTTTTCTGGAAACTATTAGCCCATTATTTTTGTTTTTCGTACAATTTAATGCCTCTCGGTTATGCTCAATTCAGTTGGCATTGACGGTAATTGTCAGAATCGAAATAATTATCTATTACAATTTGTGTAACAATGTTAAAACTTGACAGACTGACAAATTTTATTGCGGTACGAAAGTAACTTTCGAATTGATAGTTTTCAGGAAGTAGAAAAACTAAAATAAGATAAATTTCTCAGCTAATCTTCGCAAAGGAACGAACAAAAACCTCGAACCATATTGAGAACATTTTAGTCATTTTAATTGCCCTGATACCTGTAGTCTTAAATAAGATATGCACACCATAAGTTCATCGCGAATAAATTATACAGTAGTTACGTAATTTCCTAACATCGCTTTGCAGTTTTCTTCCTGTGTTGTTATTCTAACCTTGAGAAGAACACTATTTAAATGATGGTATTCTCTTACCCTTCTTGAACGAAAAAATGTTTTTGTCTTTCCCACAGCACAGTCAAAATGATTGCGGAAGTCAAAGGTTTATTTATTCAAACTATTAGCATTGTGTTAAGTTAAAACGTGCTTGGCATTCTGACCAAATTGTTTTGACGAGACAGCGTTATTTAGTGGACTTCTGTCGGTATCAAGGAATAGAATTCTACAGGAGATCGCTCCACCACAAAGAAGGCAAGGTTTGTCATGTCCATATGTTTGTTCCGTAACTTCATTTAGATGTCCTTAACTCCGTCAATTTAATTTGTGCAAGTGTCACATATATATGAAGCTTAAAAAGAAAGATAAGTTGGGATTATCACGATGCAGGACGCATTTTCGTACTCCCCCTTACAGTTTTACAGTTCTACTTATAAGTATAAACTATGTGAGAGTTAACTGACACTGATTATAGGTTCCGGCAGCACCTAGGTTTCCTTTAATGGCTAACTACGTATGCTAGAAGGCCTTTGTTCTAAATAGCTGCGCATTCGATGTTTGCATATGCACTGTGTTTAATGAAATGAGGATGTGACACATGAAAAACGTAAAACGAGATCAGAGCCGCATCACTTTCTCTCTCAAATTCGGCTGCGAAGTGGCCAGGTTAAAAGTGTCAGGTCGACTTTGGTGGAGATATTTTTGTCAAGAGCAGATTTTTCTTTTCCCTGCATTACAGCTTGTGCGATAGTTAAGTTATATGTCTACACTTCACCGAAAAGCGCATGCGCCTCTGCGTAGACCATATTAGATAAGGCTTCCATCACACAAGAAAACGGTGATTTCGACTAGGTTTCTGTAACGGAGCGAGTAGAAGGTTCGCTGCTGAATCGTCACATATCGGATAGGCTCATACCAGATTGCTTTTTATGTGGACGTGAAAAAGAAAAACTATCCTCAGTGTACGCATAGCGTAGACAGCCTTGAATTAAAAAAAATTGTGGACGTCATAACTTTCAAAAGCGATCCAACCATTTTTCCGTGCTTACACTAAATAACAACACGCCGTCCAATTGGGTTTTTTGAAATATACTGCAGTTAAAGCATTTTACAAAAGCAAGAGCTGTATGCACACGATTTTTAGTATTCTTCAATCAGTATGATAAAAAAAATTACGACCATCGTTCCCGTATCTAGTTACCTATATAAAAAATCACCTTTCTGCCTTGTTCAATGTTTGAAAGTGAACATGTTCTTTTCAGTAGGATGAAGATACCAAGTGGCGATGAGGAGGTTCTTTTTCAACCGCCGCTTAGGTTGTTCATTGCTGCGAAGATCATGTTCAATTTGATGCCTTTGTCCGCAGTTCAAAATATGATTTGTTTCATATATTTCAATTCATGTCATTGCCACCATCGGGTATATTACAAACTCACAATGGCTTGCTCTCCAGTTGGCTTGATTAGCTCAATAAAAGGATAGAGCGTTGCGTCCGGTCATCGCGAAGGATAGGGTTCGATTCTTGATCACATCCTTTTTCAACTGCTTAGGTTGTTCATTCCGCTGCGAAGAACATGTTCTCTATCATGTCTTTGTCCGCAGTTCAAAATATTATTAATTACGTATATTTCAATTATTGCTCTTTGTTGGTTGGACTCATATTTTTTGAAAGACCTTCCCCTTTCCATCCGCTTTAGGCCTACAAAAAAAACTGTTTAAGACTGGAATTCCGTGTTCAATCATTATTCATCCCAATACTTAGCTATTAATGCCACATTGACTAAGTTGCTTCATCCACTCGTACTTTATAAATATATAAAATTGCTTTCAAGTGTACCTGTTTGCGTGAGTGTGTTTTAACCAGTTACATTTTATTTGCTTATTTAATTTTCTCTTTTTCTGTATTAGCATTTCTTTCTTTATATCCAATGAATTAAGAAGCTTTTTCATTTTCCCCAACTTTTAATTCAAGGTATTAGTTGCCCTTTTCCTCTTTATTTATTTAGTATTCTCTTCTGTAAACTTGTCCATTCTGTGAAGGGAAATAAATAGCTACTTGAAAGTAAGACTGAGATGTTCCAACATTTCGACTTCCTTTGGGATTTGCGTTTTAAGTCGTCCATGTGATAAGGAAATAAGATTATGTACCTCTCGTAACAATTTCGAGCCTTGAATTTTTCGTTTCGAGCTGCTCAACAAAATTAAAAGTTCTAAACACCCGACTCACGCGTTTTTCGTGTGATCTGAACAATTTTGAATGGCGGAAGTTTTTCCTGTCTTCATTGATGAAATTCGAGTGCTCTTTACAAATCAGTACATTGACAGGCGAGCAGATAACGGAAGAACAGGGGAGAACAATACTTTCTTGATGTACACGTATTAAAGGTGGTGTTGTACCCCAAATTGCTTTCCCATGAAAGGATGATTTTTTTAACAGTAAAAAGTGTGCAGCCAATTCTGGTTAAATCAACCAATTTCTGGAGGTTAATTGTATGTCTATTCATTAACTGTAGGTATTTTCGTTCTTTTCATTCGTCGAATCTAGTTTTCTTTTTTTGATTGAATCTAGTTTTACTTTGTACATGAATAGAGCCGCATGGCGGCATATATTGTACCGCAAATTATTTTTCCATAGAATGATCTTTAAAGCAAAAGGGCGCAGCCAATTCAGGTTAAATTAACCAATCTCTGGAGGTTAAGTGTCGGTGTTTTCTATCATTGAATCTAGTTTTACCTTGTGCATGAATGGAGTACGTCAGTTGTAATCCAATAATCTCTGATTCTTTTGTATTGCCTTATTTTTCTATCCTTTATTTGTCTGTGAATCTTCTTTTTTTAGGATGGATGTGAAGGAAAATTGAATACTGTTTAGAAAATTGCCACTTAAGTCAAGAGAGATTAGGTGCAAATCTGTAATAACCACATCAACTGGCACTCCTAAGAAGTATTATTGGTAGTTTCCCGCCTGGTTTTTCAAATCCTGACCTTGTTTCAGACCAAAAAATATTATTTTCCAGTCCGATTTTCAGACCTGGGCCGGTTGTTTAGAGTAGGATAACCCAGGATTGGTCAGAAATTTGACTCCAACTTTGGACGCTTGCAAAGCAGATTCCTGTTGATTCTTTTTGCCTAAAATTTGATGTTTGGAAGATCTCAAACAGTGAATCAAAATAAACAAAAAAGTGTTTTGAACGGAAGAGTTAGGAATCGGGATTTAGAATGCAACCGTGGGTTACCGATATTCGGCGGCCCTCGAACAACTGGGCCCAAGCCTCTAAAATCCATGCCCGTTTTCAGACTCGTTGGCTTCTGAAAGTTGCACTCGGTGCTCTGAATTGCTTCCCGGATGGGCCGATCTTAATTCTCGCGTGCGATTTCCTGCGTTCGTCCCAACCGGCACAAGACAAAGTTCCCCAAGTTCCCTTTTTGGCCATATATAAATCCGTTACTGACCAAGCTTGCTCGGTCCTCATACGTGGATATTGGCCTCGTTTTATTTGCGTTTTTATCGATTTAGATTTCGTCTCGTTCCCGTAGAAAGACTAGAAAGAACTTGGCCAATATCCAATCATCTTGACCCTACGCTTGGTCAATAACACATATGACTCATAAAGTACAGTACCCCCCGGTCACATCACTGCTATCGAGTGAAACAAAGGAATTGCGTCTGCGAGTCAAAGGTAAGCCGGGGATTGTCAGATGAGGCCTTTTTCGTTGGGGCGCGAATAAGCATAAAAACTATGTAAAATTATCCCCCTTTTCGTTGGTAGGTTTCTGCATTTGAACGGGATAAGTTTAATTGAGATTGACGAGAGCATAATCAAAACTGCCAGAACCCGAGCAGAATTGCAGACAATAGAACAGCAAATATAAAAATATCACAGGAAAGCGTTTCGAACATAATTTTTTAACTTCTATCATTTGTTGCGGGAATGTTTAAGGTAGGTGAACTAGTTTCTCTCAGTCACAGGGACATCTTAAGCATATAAATATAGTAACTGTCACAACGATTTTGCTATCTCGCATGCTTGACTTTCGTGAAAAAGATCCTTTTAAAAAAGAAACAACGTAACAAGAAGCAGTGATGGTGTTATATTGGCTATTTTTTCCTCAGAAACGACTTTGCTTCAAACTAAACTTTTAGGGTGAAAATATAAGGCTAGCTCCTCTTTATTTAGTAGAAGGCGGCGGCACCCAACGACTCTTTTTCTGTAAAATAAGTTTTTGAAGGAACGAATATTTCCTAGAAATTTCTAAAGCTCGAGAAAGGATACACACTTCTGGATAACTGCTCCATTCGTCAAAGATATTCAGAGTGTTTCTACTGACTTATCTACGATTTTCGGAAGCTGTGTTTTGAACATTTTATTAGCAAGGTATTGCGATTATTGCAAGGTCTTCTGAAAATTTTGTCATAAGGGTAAAACGTCTACAAACCCTGATTTCTAATGAAAGTACGAGGAGTATTCCATGTCCTCGAATGTTCAAGGACATGGAGTCGCCACAGTTTTAAGTATAATTCTTTGAACACGGCATCCATGAAGGGAAGTTTTTTTTTATTTTTTACCTTTTATTTTGTAGTTACGAAGATCGGTAGCTGCAATTGCAGCTATTTTATTAAATACTGGTGGAAATACCAAAGGGCGTTTTCTTTTTATTTTTTTTGTACATTGAACCTTTTGTTTGTAGTTACAAAGATCGGTCAGAGCTGGCTATTTTATCAAATACTGATGGAATACAGAGTATAAATAAAGTCTATTATATTTTATTCCATTCTATTCTAGCGGAACCATCAGTAGCTAACAGTTTCGGATGAGACGAAAAAGCCATGCACCTAAAGCTTTCGAGATGAGAAATAGTTAAGTTCCCCTAAGATATCCTAACAGATAAACAGTTTTTAGGGCAGCTCCAAATTAACCAAGCAGGCTTGTAAGTCTTCTAAAGCATAGACCGAAAGAACCATTCACCGAGACACTTTTGACGTATTTTGAACCATTCGATCGCTGTGTGCCCCTGGCAGCATGGAAAGTGGTTCAAGGCGCTGAATTTCCACTTTGGCTTCGGCTAGCTGGAGCACTTCTTGGTAGGCCAGTGTGTAACAGTACTCGCTCGCTTTATAAACTGAGTGGTTTGTCGCCGGTTAGCTAGGATTCTTATTTGTTATGTTGATTAAATCGAAATTGTGTCTCTGTCCTTTTTTGTGGGCCACAATGTTAGCTGTTGGGTCACCAGTAATTGTGTTGTTCCAGCTGTTTAAAAGGAAAGGGGAAACTGTTTCACTTCCTCTTCGAAAGCTTGCCATGCAGGCCAGCTTTATTCTTATTAAAAAAGAAAAAAAACTGAGTTGATACGGCTAACACAACAACTTTTTAACTGGTCGTTTTCATTCTGGCCCACACAGTTAAGAATCCTCCCAACTGTCCTGGCGGTGGCACATCAGTTGGGTATTTACTTGCAAGCGTAAAGTCGAACTTGAACTCGGGTTTAACGAAAACAAATCCAGCTGGCGGCTTGGGCGGGAAATGAATTTGGGGACTCCAGATAAAAATTTCAGCGCTCTAACCGCTTGGCTATGTTGCCTTTCATTTTAAATAAGGAGTTACTTAAGATGTACTTGAACAAATGGGACAACAATTAACGCGAACGCCCAAAATTCAATTGATTTCATAAATGCGTCACACTTGTTGGTTCACTTCATTTCTGTCACTGCACTTCAAAAGTACGATGTGGAATTTCCTGATAAAAGGTAGACACAAGAAGTCCAATTTTTCTTTCTCTTTCTGAACATGGATGCGGTTTTGATAATTCACCTACAGGCGAATTCGGCCACATTTGACATATTGATTTAGATGGAATAAGAGACAACGCGAAAGCGACTTAGAGTTAAGGTTTTCGCTTCCGTCGGCGTTCTGTACCTTAAACGCCCTAATTGCAGGGGCCTTTAAGGCAGCTATTTCAGTACTTACCAAGCGATCACGGGACTGACTAAAGAGTGAAAGTATTTGCTAAAAGCTGCGGGCTGAAAAACACGCAAAGATGTGCCAAATTATATATTCAAAGATTGACTAAAACAGATTAAATTCAGGTAAACTTGAAATACTGAGGTCCGCTTTTTCTTTAGTTTTGTCCCAATTTGTACGAAGGTGGGCTATGATGCTCGAGAATAGGAAAAAATTGGCACGAACATTGAAAATATCATGACCCGGCTCTTGTAACTTCCTCTGTAAAATTGCCGTGTTAAGGAGGGTTGGAGGGTTGGCTCTGTTGTCGGGTATCACCGGTACATATAGTCTGAAAATTTTCTTCATGACAGGGCCAGCCCCTTTCAAAAGGCTGTATGGATAACACCCGCGTTTTTGGTGTAATATAGAAGCCTTAAGCAGCATTAGGCTGGTGTAAATGTCGTCTTAGTACCGAGTCGAACTCAGCTCATGGACACATTTTCACTCCGTTAACCTCATCTCGAGCGGGCACGACGAATTGTCGCGCTACCTCACTTACCAGGATCGTGCTAAAAGTCTTTATGAAGCACTCACCTGCGGCTCAAGCTTCGTTGCCTTTTTAATCTATTGTTCATAAATATCCGCCTTTTGTTTTCTGATTTAGCCTGTTCCAGGCTTACAGTTAGAAGAGAGTGACGCGAAATGGAGAGCAAAGGAAAAAAAAAAACAAAAGAAACAAACAAAAAAAAAACATAGGAAAGAACGAGGGAAAGGGGTGGGAACCTTCGCCCTCTCTCCCTACTCCTTCCTCGTCGCTTTGTTTTCCTGCTCACTTTTCTTTGCGCTGTACCCACTACTATCTAAACGCCTGAGTGGAACAGTCTATTTTTTCTGATTATCCAGCAAAAATAGTTGATCTGATTAATTCCCTTAAACGGCGGTTGGACCAACAATGCTAGATAGTGTGGGAACTGTTTGGCCCACAGCCATTAAAATCCAACACTAACAGACAATATGTTCAGACGGATCCAACAACCTACGTTGGATTAGTCAGACAAAAATGTTGAAAAACAGTCCCTCTGAACCATATTAAAATCCGTGCGTTCTACTGTTAGTATTTAGTTTGCTCTTTTCAGGGTAATATTTTAAATGTACTATAAGCGATCGCCAGAATGCATATATTTCAACTTCAAAATGCTTTCATTAACGTTTTTTCCCCAGGACCTTCCAAATTGCTAAGATACCCTCTTTTTACCAAAAGAATGTTGTTCTTCCGGCTCAGGCTGAATATTCTTATTTTTCTGCCGTTTTTAGGCTGAAAGTATTCGTGTATTATTCTTAAAAAAAAAGAATTATTATGATATTCTTTGCGGTTTTTAATTCGTTTCTTTTGTGCTGTATACTGTACATATGTATTTTTAGTTGTGAACGTCCATCGAACTGTCATTAGCAATGAACATTTGGCTACAGCCAGTACAGAGTTTTTATTTTTTGGCTAGTTTTGCTGTTTACGAAAAAACAAACAGACTTTATACGCCCGTTAAAAGTAAAAATATAATTGTGCACATTATTGTATTTACAGATTTTAAACGCACAAAATTATATCCTTTCTAAATCTCAGAAAATTTCGCAAATTTGAGCCTCGATTTTCTTCTAAAATACATCCTTACAAATATGTGTACAGGCATTTATGCGTTTTTGATGTTCTGTATTCTTAACTCCTTAACTCCAGAAAGCAAAAAAGTAAAAGATCTCTTTTCACCTGCAGATAAAGAAAGCGGTTGCCAGTTATTACGCCATGTATCTGAATGCTCCAACTGCTTCTTCGAAAGAGGTGTTCCAGTACTTTAAGGACCGTCCTCGCCCGTTGGCCAAGGGCAGCGATTGGCTGGACAAAGATCTTGTTCAGCGATGCGAAGAACTTGTCGAACAACGTTTAACGTCAAAAGATGCTCTTACTAAGAAAAACGGAACGCCGGTAAGTTGAATTATAAATGATCATGATAGTTTTGTTATATGAATGAAAGTTTTGGTGATCCAGCGTGAAATAAGCGCGTTATTACACACTGATGGACATCCCAAACATATCGCGCTTGATGAGTGGAAGAAAAGCTGTCTATCCTGAGGTAAATATTAACCGTTTCAACCACGCCTATACATCGGAAAATGAACGTTTTATTACCGGCTATATTTGTTTCCTTTTGGACCGTTTATAGTGGTCCAAACAGAGTCTTATTTGACGTTTTGAACTGATGTCGCTGGCAGATGGTGCCTCGCTAACTTTTTACTGCATGAGTGGCAGAAATATTAAACTGTTAGACCCAAACGTTAGTGAACACAAAACATTCAGTTTGAGAAAAGAAGAACGCGCGTCTGTTTTGGTTATTATGGACTTTGGGTCAATATGGATCTCAGCAAACGTGTTGTGTAAAGTTTTCTTCATTAAGTGATAAAACGTTCAAAACATTCACAGGTTGACAACAGAAGAACCGCTCTCTATTTGATCAGTACGCATGGACAACATCCTACTAAAAGTAAAAGACAGAGTATCCGAGCAGTGAACCTGCTTTGCGAAGTTTTCATTTCAGTAATCCATAACTAAGCAGGCATGCTACCTATTCACATTGATCGTGAAAATATAAGGGTAACAAAACATACACCAGAATAACAAACAAAGTACCGCAGGAAAGTATATACCGACAGAGACTGCTTAGTAAATGTTCAAACAGTAAAATAACTCCAAAGGAAAGTACTGATCGATAGCTTTTTATTGAATAGTGACACATAAGGATTTGATCCACAGATTCAAACGTAGAACTTATTTCTAGAACATAATAATGCACGTGCCATGGGATAGCACTGCTCAGCAGCTTTCATTAAAATGGTTACACTATAGGACCCTATAGCTAAGGATTTCATCCACAGACTCACCACCTAGAAAACCTTTTACAGAAAAATAAACAGTGCCATAGGAAAGTACTGGTCGGCTTTCATTTGAAGTTGAAGGCCAGGGATTTCATACACCGCAGTTTCATAACTTTCAGCAATAACTTCCTGTAGCACAGTAAACCGTGCTTTAGGAAAGCAGTGTTCATACGACTCAGACTCACCACTTAGGACAACCCTCTACAGTAGAGGAAACTGGAAGCTTTATGTTGACTGGCAGCTGCACTAGATGATCCGGCCAAACTCATAACCCGAGCCAAAATGTGGTCGCCTTGCAGAGGTGTAAATGTTCTCTTTCTTTTGCAACATAAGGGGGTGACACCTGAGGTTCTGACAGAGGCTAGAAGAATGCGCTGTATATAGTCTACTTTCTCCTGTTCATTCCAAAATTCGCAAATGCGAGCGCTGCTAGAGGGCATATCTATACAATTCTGTTGGGCCGACTATGCCAGTGCAAAATTCTCGATTGAAAATATCGATATTACCACTAATTGGCCAGTCGATACTTCTTATGTATGCGTTTACTTTGCGGGCTTTTTCTATACTAGCCTGGGTTCTTTTTTTCACGGTGCGGGCTTACCAAGATTCACGAATGGTGTTAAGTCAGGATGAACCGCGTTTGATATCCTTTGAGTTGCATGCTCGAAAGAAATTCATTATTAAAACTCTTGTAACTGTTGTTCTTTAGAAGCAGAGCTCTTGCCTTATTGAAACTTTTTCGATGACGTTAAATTAAAGTGATGGTTTTCTTATCGCTAATCAAAGTAGAGTAACGAAGAAAATGCCAAATATACTAAAATGTCGTGCTCATTTTATTTAGTCAGAATCGGTATTGGCACTCTACTGCTTTTCTTTCACCTTCCTTTAGTGGAGGTTTTCGTGTTCAGTGCACGTGTCGTGCTTGTACATTTCATTAGACCACGCCTTTTAGTCAAGACAGTCGTTCAAAAACCACCGGTGCAAACAATATACTTGTGACAGAAGAGGATAAATTCGTGTCTATAGTCATGGCATAACCGTGCCAACATTGTCACAGGAATTGGTTTTCTATTATTCGATTTTTGTTAGTTTGACACTTTGTTCTTGTTTGCTTTTCCCTAATCTTTGCTTGCTGCAACTTTTGGTGTTAGATTCTTTCCTTAGCCAAATAATATTTCCGCATTAAGTATTATCTTTGAAAGGAGCCTACCTTCAGCCCACCTCTAAAAGTAAGTAAACAAAAAATTGAGAACACTGTGTGTTCTTTATAAAAATGCATAGAATCGACGAGGTGGTACAAGTAGTTAAAATCAATAAGCCAACCACGCTAAGGCACAAGAATGCAATATGACCTCTATTGTTAGAGTAGTCAGCTCAA
Source organism: Porites cylindrica (assembly GCA_964035525.1). Lineage (NCBI taxonomy): Eukaryota > Metazoa > Cnidaria > Anthozoa > Scleractinia > Poritidae > Porites > Porites cylindrica. The sequence continues at coordinate 3,038,603 of OZ037782.1, forward strand.
AAAGCGTCACAACCTCCTTGTTAACCAGAAATATCTCACGTCAGTTTCCTTGGAGGAGTATCAAATTTAGTTTTATTTATTTTTCATGGACATCATATCTTTTTCGCCGGTGAGGTTTGAGGATTTTTATCTGGTAAGTGTCAAACATTTGCTCGAGTCATCGAATTTTTTATTTTTTTGGACGGAACACTTCTTTAAAGAAGTGTAAAAGGACTGTTAAAACAATCCTTTCTTTGTCCCTCTCATCAAGCTGTTCAAGTTGGTGCTAAAATTCTGAATATATGTACGAAATCCCAAACAATTTTACTTCACGCGCATTGCATTCCCGTGGTTACGCATTTTAAAAGTCCTTTTTACAGTTTTACATTGACTGTGTAGATAAAATTTCTGTTCATGAACACTAATAAAACACATGGGAAGCAAGCAGGTCATTTCGGTGTCGACGCTCTTACTTTTTTCAATTTTGAAAGTTTTCGAAAATTTTTCACCATCAGATTGGTAACACTTTCAAACAATTTTCAAACATTTGCCTGAATTGGAATGCAGCTAGAAGGTCTTTCGCGTGATATGCAAAGGACACAAACTAAATTGACACTAATATGTTTGTTTGTTTGTTTATTCGTGTTTTTTTTATTAATGGAATAGTTTCGCTCTAACGTTCTCTGGCAAATGAAATTTCACTTTTCTCACAAATGAGACACGAGAAGCAGTTCGTTTCAGTATTGACGTTCTTGGGTTAATGTCCGGTTGAAACTGAAGCTTTTACAACTTTTAGGCCAAGGGTATAATTTTCGCTGCAAATTTTAAACTCTTTGGAGAACTCTATAAAAAGTATTTCTAGAAGGGAAAAAGTTCATGGCATCTTTCTCCAACTTTGAAACCCTTGGCATTACAATTGATCTATACACATCACAAAACTAAAACTGACACAAAAAGCAGATAGTTACTTTAACGTGAATGTTAACTGATAACTATAATTTGATCAGGCAGTGATGACACTGGGTTAACATTTTTTAATGAACAAATTTTGCTGCTGCTGTTCATCAAATGTTGGACAGTATGTCATACCATGTTGAATACTGCGTCAAGAACATCGAACTCGATCAGAAAGATAAAATGTCGCATGCGGTTTTGCTCCATCAGTAACAAGTTGGAATTAAGCGCTCGATACCTGCTGCGAATAGGTGCATATCATTCGCTGTTTTCAGAACCACCTGAAAGTGGTCATACCTTGTTTGAATTTTATCTACAGATAACAAACTGTTCAAGTAACCTAAAAGACTTGCTTAGTTAATGTTCGTAACTTAAACTCCACCTACAGAATCTTAAGCTAAAGTTAAGCTTATAAATTGAAGCAATGCATGATCTTAGCGGCTGTACGTTTAGTGACTTTCACGGCTTCCACAGGAATTTAGGAACTACAATTTCAGAATCCACAGATAAAGTTACAATCAGACCTTGTCACGGTTTTCGACGCCATCTCAACGAGTAGGCAAACGTGTGAGAAATTACAGTGTTTATAAGAGAATCTAATGTCGAATAATTTCTGTAAAACGGCTGTTCTGAAAAGAATATCAATTGTAAACTAAAGCTACCTGTACCTGGGCGTACCTGTGCTTAAATTTCTCCAGAGGCTTGCTTTGGATTTTCCATATATTTGTTTGTAATTTTCCCGTGACTTTGTTACAGACAAATGTAAAGGAAATTTAAAAAGTGGTTCTAGGTCTTCTAGTGCATGTAACGCCTTCAAGTTTTTTCAGTAGAGTCCTTAGGAATGAAGCTTTAGTTTACAAATCATATTTTTTTCAGAACAGCCATTTTACGGAAATTATTCGAAGTTAGATTCTCATACAAATACTGTAATTTCTCACGCGTTTGCCTACTCGTCAAGATGGCGTCGAAAATCGTGACAAGGTCTATTCAAACAGGATGATAGAAGACCGGGATAGAAGTTTAGTACCATAGTTAGATATTATTCTACTTATGTCATTCGGTGCAACCGAATGTTTGCAGACCTGACTTGTGAATTGAATGAAAGCTAAAGAGCACTATACGTTTTTATTTGGTTTCGTCTTTTTATAGACACAAAGTTACAAAGCTTTTATTTTTGATAAACGTCCCACATAAACAGCCAGAACCACCATTCTTATTAGGAACACAAGCTGGCGGTTATCAAAATCATTACTAACAGAAAACAGTTTGTTGTAGAATAGTTGCCTGGGAAAATAAACAAGTAGTCATTTTTACTGCATAACCCTTGCTCTCCTTAAGCTATTAATATTATTATTGATATGTGTTGTGAAATATTCTTTCGAGTTTTGGGAACAATCCAAACCTCTTTAGCTGTACATTAGCGTGGTACGTACGTGCCATGCCATTTGTTTTGTAAGTACATGATCTAACTTTCGGGCCTGTGGACGACGGAAACTCTCAGGACGTGACCATTCAAATGCTTCAGCTTCAGCTGTACTTTCACACCTGTCCAGTGGTACTATTTGTGTTGAACGTAGTACTAACTGTCGAGTCTGTGGAAGAAATCCCATAGGGTGACCATTCAAATTAAACTTCTTGTCTTTCATACATTTACGAAATGAAATTGTTTGTTTTCCTGTATTGGCAGTGACAGTCAAATCACGTTTAAGTGTCTCAGTGGAACACGTGTACTGCAATTCTATGACTGTCCTAAAAATGAAAGCTAATGAGCAATACTTTTCTGTGGTACTGTTTCTGTTATGCTGCAAAAGGTGGTGAATACGTGGAGTTATACTCTACAGTGTGACTATACCGTAGGTAGTTTGTACATTTTGAGTCTGCAGATGAACTCTTTAAAGATTAAAATTGTGTCCATACAACCAAGACTGAGCCACAATGGAATACAACGACTGTAAGTTCTTTCGCAATCTCTGAACACACCAGTCGGGTTGTTCAAAACTGGGTTAAGATTATACAAAGTTAGTCGGAAATTTGAATTCACTAGTATGAAAGAATGAAAGCTCAGAAAGCAAATTTTTGGCTAGAATTTGATGATTGAATGTTCTAAAAAGAATAGAGAAAACTATCCGAGAAAACGCTTTTGAATAACTAGTGAAATCCCTACCCTTTCATCCACCTGAAACCTAAAAAAAAGGATCCCTTTCGGGCGGAGCCTCCCCGTAGGGGCCATTACAGGGGGTACCCCGGGGGTCCCCCTGAAGGGGAGATTGCTGTCCATCCACGTAATACGCGAAGCGATTACGAAATTGCGAGATTCTCCTTGATTTCCTTTATTTGTTTTAAAAAAAAGTACAGCTTCCGGGCTTAATGACATGTGTGCAGACTTTCAGTGTTGAAAGAGGTTATTTCTGTCAGGGTTCTATTTTATCTCTCTCAAATTGATGGCCAGTTCGTGGTAGCTGAATCTGGCTAAATCAAGTAGCACAGCTTCTTTTAAGGGAGGGAACAAATGGTGAACGAGGAGATATTCGGCTGTCTTTGCTTTATCCTTGAGAAATGATATGTATATGGAAAAGAAAGAGCCTCTCCAACTGAAACTTATTAAATAACGTTTCGATGTCGGTTCAATTGCCTGCTGTAACATCTGGCAACACAGGTGAGGCCCAAGCTCGACCTCCACCGCCAGTGTTACGTAACGTTCGAAATGTAAGGATTTGTATAGGGGAAAAACATTTCTTTCTGTGCCCTTCGAATATGAAAGGATTTAAAGAAAATAAGCTAACCTCACTTTAATTTGTGTGTTTCTTCTTGCGATGTGGTTCGCTAGCCGATTTATGGCCATTGTGTGGGTTGGAACCGGTTTGTTCTCTCGTATAGTCCTGGCCGCTGTTTTCCATCAGCGGATTCGTTGGCTGCTTTGCCAACCTTGGGCACGGAAATGTCAATTGAACAAACCGGTTCCAATAGAACCCATACAATGGCCATAAATCGGCTCGGGAACTACACAGGAAAAGAGAAACACACAGCTTAAGTGAGGTTTATTTTTTTTAGAAATAATCCTTGTTTCTAACGTTACGCAATAGTCCCATTGGGGGTTGGGCCACCTGTGCTGGCAAGGGTTGTTTCATCAACACTTCCATTAAGATCCTATTTTGACTAGTGGCAGATGGTGCGATAGAAAATTTTGGTTTGAACAATGAAGGTGGGGCGTTCCTCACTAAGTTCTCCATGAGGCCATGGAGAGTGCAAATGATTGATCGGTACCTTGTTATTATTAGAAAACAAACTACCGCTTAACATTAGAGAGCTGGCATGTTTTGAGTTACGTGATGATCGTAGGTGGTAACGTCACTTTTGTAGGCCTCCTGTTGTATCCATTTATCTACTTTATTATAATAAGAAAAGGCCACCACGGATCTGTGATAACAAGGCGCAGCTTTGCTGTTAGTAGTAGGGAGATTTAGCAACGACGACGGCGACGGCAACGGGAACGTCAAAAAAGCAATAAATTTATTAAGCAAAACATCAAGTTTGCACGTGCATCACGCTTTTTTGTACATTTCTTTGCCGGCGTTACTGCACGACTACGACGTGAAAATGCCAAAACTCACGTTTTATGGAGGACGTAAACAAGCGACGACGAAATTTTCTTTCTCCTCCTAAACATGAGTGCAGTCCCCAAGAAATCAACTCCAGGGAAATTTGCCAACGTTAGACATTTTCAGCGAATTGGAATAAACGCGACAAAGTCACTGAAAAAAGGCTAATTCATTTTAAAGTGACGTTTTCGCTGCCGTCGCAGTCATCGATGCTAAAACTCCCTGGTGTTTTCATACTGCACTTTACAAGGTTCTTACTTTTAGTCGCGCTATCGTATGCGGGCAAATTATGTAGTGTTTCTTTGTGAATATTAGATACATACATACACTGTATGTATGTCCAAAGATATCCTCAGTGATCTCATATACAGTAGTTTCTTTAACTCAGTCAGCAGTTAGCGTTGCTTTAAGTCTTTTTTAAGTGTGCTCTTTCAAAGAAAGCTACTGATTTACAAGGATAATCCTTGATTCAACATAATTTTTATTTCTACCTCTCGGATCAGCGAAGTCATGACATTATATAGGGCAGATGTATAAACGTCAACTGAAATCAAGTACATGTAAGCGACGATTGAATGTTTATTTTTTTATTAATTTCCTTCTGGTGGAAAGTTTAAAAAATCTGGCAAATCAGCAGTCTCATTCAGGAAGTAACAATGTGATAAATTTTCGTAATACAAAACAAGCCAAAAACAGTTGGCCCTCATTTGGGTATGTCAAAAAGTCACGTGTAAAGAAGAGCGTCTCCAAAAGAGTTGTGTGATGCCTGATCCCGTTAAAGATTTTCCTCTTTTTCTTGAGCTTATGTCATTCGAGAAATGCGGTTCGCATGCAACAGTGAGTTGAAACTAAATTCAAGAATTCCGAGCCTTTGCCTTAATTCCAGTCTCCAAATCAGATTGGCAAGGTTTGTTGCGGTCGCTGACCTTCGCGCGCACGTAATTTTTCTAAGCCGACAAACGTGTGTTTTGTGGACCTTTTTAATAGTTCACAACCGAACGTAGGTGTATTGGCGCCTCATGTTGTTCAGTATAATTACGTCTTTTGTTACAATCTTGGGCATTCTTGACATTTTTACTCAAAGAAAAAGGAGGCGACTGGTATAGTTTTTACTTTCCACTCGATAAACAAAATCCGCCGACGATTTGCCCTACATGAATGGCGCTGTTTGTTTTCCCCGCGGTTCTAACTTGAGAAACTGTGTATAGTCTGGATTGGACCTAATGGTGTGAAAATTCATATGAAACCTCTTCTGCACTGACTGTTCATCTCAGTATCATGTAAATACAGTAAAGTTTTGAGTCTGCGGAGTGAAATCCTATGATGTGACCATTCAAATGAAACATCTTCAGTATAGTACCTTTATATGTGTTATTCTAACTTTTTTGAGTCCGTGAATGAAATTCTGTGATGCGTTCATTAAAATGAAATATCTTTTGCAGTACTTTCACAGGGTTTTATTTGGTTTACATTCATTGTTTTACATAATACGATTTGGCAATTTCTCGATTTCGATACCTGTGCCTCCTTGCATGGATGTCATTTATTTATAAACCTACAATAGCTCTTTCTCGTAAATATTTTGCTCCAAAGTTTACGATACATTTGAAGGGATTTTTTTCCCATCCAGCTGAAACAAGGCAATTAAGCTTATTTACCCAGCGTTATCATCCCTTAGTTTGCTCGTTTGCTTTTCTTTTCTATACTTGATTGAGGTAAACTCAAGACTAACAATCGTAATTTGGCGAGAATAAATCTGCTTCAAGATTCCAGGGCAATTCCTTTCTGTCCAGTTGTAGCCACATAATTTCAAAGTATCATTTCGTGAATAATTTCAAAACCTGGAGACTTCTATTGCGGCTCAAACTTTGTAGGCAAATTATTGAAGGTATTTCACAGTTACGTTCGAAGGGGACAGACTGCATATTATTGTTGTTACTGGAAATATCTGTATGCTTTTACTCAGTAACGGTTCATCAGTAGAAAGCCTAAAATGTGTGCAATTCCACAATAGGTTTCGGTTCCATTTTAATTCTATACCAATGGTAGAACATTGTTTACTGCGAGCCCCTGTGATGTTTTGAATAAACTTGATAACAGGCTGGAATCATCTTCTCTTGCAAGCCGTCATTGAAAGCTACTGAGTAATACTTCCCTCCGGGTGGTGGGGCACTCAAGGGAAGTTTGGGTACAGTTGTGCCGCCGAGGCCTTCAAACCCCGACCCTTTTTAAGACAAAAATTACTAATTTCGCTACCCTGTCTAAGACAGGAGACACTACTTTTTGACCCTGAGTAATTTGTTGGTTTTGCATACAGAATTAAGTCATTTTTTACACTAAAATCGTGGCAATAGATATTTTGGAAAAAAAATTATTGGTATTGCAATTGTAGACAGATCATCGCACGTCTTCACACTCTTTGAAAGGCTTCCAGTCCAAAAAGACAAGACGCTTAATAGTGAAATTCTACACCCTGTTTAAGACTCAAAACCTTGAAAACCATACCCTGTTCAGCGGCACATACTAAGGGAGTGCCCCCTCCCCCGGGACTTCCCTACACCCTACCCGTTACTGATGTTTATTAATACGTGCACTGCACGATGGTTCTAAATTTGGAGTCTGTGGGTAAAACTACAAGAATGTGATCGTCCAACAAAAACAATCGAGCTGCACGTTTGTTTCAACCACAGCTGACTTTAAATCGTACCGTGCGACTACAAGACTTAACTGTTATCTATATTTTCGTCTTATTTTCACTTAAGAAATCTAAATGAAATTCCAGTCACGTTTCCCTAATGTCTTCACATGCGTGGCACATAATACATACAATTTGTGACAATCACTTGGAACAGAAATGCGTTAATCATGGCGATAGGATGGCTGATCTGTCTGTGTCAGATCATTATGCATGCAGATTAAAAAAAAAAGGAAAAAAACATTAATGAATTAGAAAATGAGGACAAGAAATTAGGAAAGAAGGAGGACTTTATTACTCTTTTTCACACTGACTTTACCACTTGCTGTGCTCCAATAATGTGTGCTTGTCAGAGTTTCTTCCTTCTCCACCAACTTTGTTTTCCATAATCACCTGGTGGTTGTGGTAGCGTTGAACCTGTTAAATTGCATGAAAATTTATAGAAAGAAAAGGTTACCATCGTATGCAAAGGGCGTTAACTTTCTAGAGACAAAACTAGAACTAACTCATCAATAAACGATTTCATTCTTGCTTCGAAGTTTTTCCTAAAATAAGTACTACGTTTGATGTATCAATGATCTTTCGAATGAAATAAAGGATAAATTTGACGCGTATTCAGCTACTAGCATTTGATGAAGTGCGAGTTTGAATAAGGAGCAAACAGAATTCATTCTGACCAAAGAAACAAATGCCCCAACCTCATGTTTTTATCCCTTCTAACAGTATTAAAAAACCCTCAGTCATAAAGTTTTTTTTTTCAGTCAAGACTGTGCTTTTCATTTAATTCCAACAAAATACAGAATGAACTCTAATTTCATTTTAAACTTAGTTTCATATTTAGGAAAGGTGAAGATACTTGATTGTGAAGAAGACAATTCGTATTCAGGCAGAATTTCTTTCTGTTTCGATAATAATGCAGCTCAGTCTTAATAGAAGATAACTGCACTGTACAAGGAAAGTTGCCTTGACACTTCTTTATATATGACTTAGTTAGAAATGTGTGTTTTCATCGCACTTTTCTAATAAACGTAAAACCTAGAGCGTGACATGTCAAAAGGAGGTTGTTGAGTTACTTCTCAACGTGTTGTTTACGGCAGTCTATCTATCGTTTTTGCCTTTGTGTGAAATTTAGTGTGACGAGGAATTCCCTTTGTCAAATCCCAGCAGTTCAGCGATTTAAAACCAACAGCACTGATATTTCGATTGAGGTAAAAGCGTTGTGGTCATTCTTTGAAATCAGACAAAGGAGAATTTCTCGATCATATCGCGTTCTGTGGAATAAAAGAAAAAGAGAATGAAACGCTGCCCCTCCCAAAGAGAAACGCAATTAAACCACAAAATAAAAATATGTCTCAAATGCTGGTATTCTTTTAACAGAGCTTAATTGATCTTGTGGTCGTCGTGTGAATTCTCTGCTTTGGAAACTCAGATAAGGTAATGAGAAATCAAGAGATTTAGCAATTTATTCCCTATCAGGAATTACTTTTACTTTTATTTTTGAAATTATCACCTCCAACAGAACAAACTGCATGGTACTAGTGATTCGAGGTACCAGCGTGATTCTCTTCATCTTATCTGCTCACTATAGCTCTCCGAGGGTCAGTGATTTGCCAAGTGCTCAGTGTATATTTTTCCTTCTTCATTTGGCAATTAGCTAGTTTCAGATTCACACCTATGTCCCTACAAGCGGACTTAACGGTAACGTGACAGAGACATACACACTGAACAATACTTTTAACACGCCATCGCCAAAAATATACCGACAAAACCGCGAGAAAAGAGGTAACTTCAAATGTTTGTTTTGCCTTGTCTGGCACATAATATTCAAGAGACATCGTCGCGTGAAAGACTCAGTAGAGATCTCACGCAATAGGAGTGAGCAACAACTTCGAAGTAAAGGAGCTTCAGAAGACAATGCAGTCCATGGCGAGAAAATAAAACTGCATCTTTTCATCTTTCAAAAATGTGGCGTTTGGTGAAAAAGAAATAAACTTGCCAACCAAAGACGCTCCCAGTTGCATCATTACAAATGTATTTGCTTTCTTCTTAAGAACAAAGTGACCACAAGAAATTTCATCAGGTTAGCGATGTATTAAGTCTCACGTATTCCTATCGAGTTCTCTGAGGAATTGTAAATACAATAAAGGAAAATATGCTGCCTTACTGTTGTAAGAAAGGCAGGAAGACAAGAAGAACTGCGCCCTCTATGATTATTCCATTTCGTGTTTGCCTGTTCAAATCTTTAGGAACTTCCACACATACTCAAAAGCTGAAAGAAATTTTTTTTATATTTTACCTATAAAAGGAAATATCTTCGAAATGGACCCACCACAGCCAGTGTATCAGCCGTATATCTATCATTTTCAGGGTAAACTGCAAAGGAACAGGGGTATTTTTCCAAAGATAAATAAGCATTTGTGTTGTTGTCTACACTGGAGACACCTATCAAAAAATGCAGATTTCTCTCTAGCTAAGCGACAGGGTAAAGAAATAGATATTGCTAAACAGACGAACAATTTTGGCGCCCAAAATATCTATGTGTAACAGCAGGGTTAAGAAAGAACCGACCCTTGAGGAGAGATAAAGATCAGGAGCGTTTTTTTATGCACACGTGGTGACCAGCTATACACACAGTTCTATTTCGATTCTGTGATTTTATGGTGACACTCGATCCAGAAGACTTTCGTATCCAAGTGCAATGCGATTTTAAATCTAAGAGTGTTTTTTTAGGTAGTGATTCTTGGGCTACAAACGTGAACCGTGGCAGTTGCATGTGCACTAAGTTGAATGAGGTTAATGTTTTGAGGAGGATATCAAATGTCGCAGGCCCAACCCAATTCAGCTTAGTTCGTCTTAAATCGACCTGGCTCGTAGAAGACTCTGTTTATATTTTGAAAGCTCTAGCGGTTAAGAATGCCTTCAAATCTTGCTTAACCTGTTACATCAATGTAACGTCATCAGTGCTTCTAAAAAGCGAGTTAAAGGGAAGATTTGTATTTAAACCCAAAGCAAACGAAATAAATTAACTTGAAAAGAAACAACTCACACAAGAATTGCGAAATGTAACAGCTTCGCCGGCTTAATGGCCCTAGCCAGCACAACCGTGTTCAGTAGTCACAACACTCACGCCACCTTAGACAATATGCTCACTTTTCTAATAATGGAAAGTGCCGTCCTTCTTTGAGCCCAGTAAAAGTTTACGATTTAATCTAACGACCTCAAAGACTGGAATCCGATTTTTTTTTTCAGTTTGAGAAACACAGGAATCGAAATGCGTGGAAATGTTTGTTTGGATTGCCGGATACTCATTAGGCTATCTTCCATGAAATTAAAAGGAGTCAACTAGATGCCCGTGAAGCCCTTAGAACTAAGGAAAAAAACTGCTTAGAAGTCTTTATTTTGAAGCGGGACACCCTTAAGTGCCATCCAAAACGTCGATAGCAAACTGAACCATATATAACTGGATCAGTGGTATAAAGCTTCGTGCATGTTACGTTTGACGCGCAGTAGTTTCTTTTACCAAATTAGAAACAATGCGAGTAACATTACAACTACCTAAACCCCGATTTGTTTATTTTCTGGTTTAAAATGAAACAACAAGTTCGTTTTCAACCGTTTATTTATCAGAAAATATTAACCCTTTCACTTCCAAATTCGTCTATATCAACTGGACATGAAAAGGTTCAAAGTTTAGAGTCTGTGGATGAAACCTGTGGTATAACTATTCCAATGACACCTCTCCAGCAGTACATTAACAATGCACTAAGAATTTCTCAATATTTTAACAAAATGCAATTTAGGATTTAATCTTAAAATAAGTTACACAGACTTTCATACTTTGTGGTGGAAAAGTTAAACACATCATAAGCTATTCAAAATGACGGCTGGTGCAACCTATTAAAGATTCAATACTGGGCGGTGATATATAGCTAGCATTGAAACTCCTTCTCTCTTCCAGCAGCTAGTCGTTTTAACGGGGATGTTAATTATTCAATGGAAGTGACTATTTTCTATTGAGATTGCTCCTCAGTCTTAGGGTGGCCTATTCTAAGCATATCTCGAAGTAAATATGCCCAAGAAATTTCAAAACCAGTTCACTACTGCATAATAGTTTTAAGTTGGTAGAAATATTTACTTAGAAAAAAACTTCAATTCAAAATTGCATGACTGGATGTTTTGATGCATGACTGTGTTCTCCTGAAATAATTCAAGGAATTCAAAAACTTTGGTGTTTCAAAAACCTCAACGAAACTAAACCTCTTACATCATTAGTTGGAGGCACTTGATTCTTTAAATATGATTTGCCCACCAACTCTTATTCGCAATTGCGGTTTTTGAGCTCATGTAAAGAGCTATCAGGTAAGTGTTTACAAAAATAAAAGTTGGCGCTGATCAGCTGAGGCACAAGCTGACTCATCACGGCTGTTTATCAGTTATGTTTCTTTTATTGAAATCGTGAAAAGAAACAAGAACTCTTTACGGAACATACAACAGAAAGATATATTCATGTATTATTTTGGTTTTAACAAGTGGGTGAAATCCGCCTCGTCAAATGACTTCGAAACCAAAACATATATACTAACAATGCGCTTCATCAGCGAATATGTATCTTCTAAAGCAGCTATGAGATATATTTTTGTATTGAGCGTCTCTCAAGATTCACCTCAGTCCTTTAAGAGTTCAATAGGGCTCTGAATGGGGATTCGACAGGACCCAGCGGGGCCTTGATCACAGTCACCCAATCGCCACTTGAGTCACGACAATTTACTCTCGGTGCATAGCTGTTGAGCAGCACTCGTCCAGCACACTTCAAAATCATCGGTGAACTCACGAGAAAGTGTGCGACAAAGTAAGACCATCTACCCTAGGATAACTTAAAAGATGTCGATTCCGCCTTTTCAAGATCTTCACATTTTACAAAGCCTAGCTGCTTCCCCGGTACAATTCGACGCAAAAGGGGTGAGTATGAAAATATCCTAGGTGGGCTTTTACTTCAGGAAAGTTAAAACTGTTTACACGATATTTGGTTGGTTAAGAAGAAAATTCTACAAGTTGAGAGGCAATTACCTTCGCCTAGGCGTTCTGGGTTCACATAGTATTTGTTTTTGTGTTATGTTTTACAAATAGAAAACGGAGGAGTTTTCTAAGAAGATAGAAAACACCAAAGTGTATTTCACTTAGTGACACTTTTGGTTTGCCGTTTTTGCATTAGGTGGTTGCATTACATACTTGAGCGTACAATTTATAAGCACAGCATTCTCAAAGTATCACTTGATGTTGTCTAGGTAAAGAATTGCATGAGAAATGGTCGGTAACTGATTTCCGTTCATTTTCCTTCCGCACGCAGCCGATAAAACGGTGGAAAAAAAATCATAGCACGTGTAGCCGTGAAACGTTCACTGGCTTATCTCACCCAAACCAACAATGTTAAAAAGAATTGACACAAAATTTGCAGGTCTACAACACACAAAGCGAAAACTAATAAACACTAAGCTGACATAGCATTCAGAAATGATTAATGTTAGATTGATTTGCACTAGAAGTCGTCACCAAGAGCGAAATGAGCGAAAGCGGCAGCGATGGCTAGAGTATCAACTCGTTTGTAGCGGGAACGAGTGCTAGTCTCAGCTATGACACTTTTAAGACCAAACAATCCATTATAAAAGTCCAACGGCTCTCCTTATTTACCTGATTTTATGGTTATTTCTTCAGCACATTGGTGCGAGTCGCTGTTGATTTGAAAATGACGGCACTAAGTCCTTCGGTAGCCATCGTTTCGCGGAAACTGAAACTTCACCAATTTCTAGTCTATCTTGATTGAGAAAAATATCTCGATCATCCTTTAACAAAATACCCTCGAACAGCTAGGCGCAGTGCATTCAGTTTCCAAGCGTTTTGTAAGTGAAGAAGCTGTTAGTAGAAACTCAGTCGATGTAAAGGCAATGTACTTTACACTTTACTTGGTGCTTTAGGTATGTTAAGTTTGCTTTCGGTCGCCTTTCATCCGCTTTCTTCAAGCTCGTGTTGTGACAGACAGATATGGACATTTTGGACAGCTCGTTCACTTTCCATCGCTATCAAATAACCAACCTCTCGAAATATACAACGTTTGAATGCTTATCCTAAACACTTAAAGAAAAAGGAGATGTAAGGCATCAAGTCATTTCGCGCCTACTATGTCAGAAGAGAATGCAGTAAACCTTTACCTAGAAATAATTAGTCCACACTGTTCCACTTGTTCAAAACGGTTGTTCCAGCCAAGAAAATCCACACTCGGAAGTAAAGCGACGAACTCTTCTTAAATTTTCCTAAAAGACTTAGTTGACATATGTTGTAACAACCGGTCTCTTTATGCCATTGCAGTGCGCTTGAGCTTTTCAATAAGTGTCTTTTCTTCTTTTTCCTCTGTAAACACCGCCAGCGTCATTTATTTCTTGGTGCCTTCGAGATTTTTTGACATCCAGCACGCTTGAAAAAACTGACGAACGTTTCCCGCGAGTTATGTTTGCCCATTCATGCAAATCGCTGAAAAATTTTCAATACAGACACTTTGTGAATGTGCGGCAAAATGTGCCGATTGATCGATGCGCTGAAGAAATGTCACGACTTATAACTCATGGCCTTTTCAAATTTAAGTCAACACAACCGACACACAGCATATTAATAGTCATGGCGGTATCGACAGTCGAATAAAAGAATAAAACTACAGTTGTAAAGTGAACGAGGACGCGAGAAAAGGACCGCGTGTTTTTTATTTACTTACTTTAAGTAAGATTCTTTTAAACAGGTTATCATAAAACAGTCGGAAAACGAGCCACATCACGTACAACCGGGAACCGAGTACTTAACCATTGCCAAAATTACTATCGAAACTAATCCCATGGCGAAGATCCCATTTTGCCGTTCCACTGTTAGGAATAACAATGACGGCTTTTATTTTCCAGTGTTTTGCGTTTTAAACTTATTGCTATATTGGCCTTAAAGTGAACTAAAACACACTGAGGAGCAATTACTACAGGAAGGAAGGGATTGAAGAAAACGAAAGAACACAAATTCACTGACACCTGCGCATTTATGTGAAGAATTTATGAAGATGAGAACAACTTTTTAGACAATAGATAGATTTAGTAGTTCGAATCTTCTCCTTCAGTAAAAATCTCTACAGGATGCGGGTCTCTGAATGTCTTGAAGTAGTGCACAAGAGACACCCATTTAAAACTAATTCCATCGAGTTTTCAAAGCATTTCAGAACGATGTTTTGTTGACATATATCTCCCCACATAGATTAAACAGCCGACAAAAGCAATTACCAAAAGGAGGCCCTCACACAAGCCTCTATATCTTATTTTGGTTGAAAGTTAAGCGGATTACAAAGAAAATCTTTTTGGGATAGGAAAAGCAGGTTTGTTTGAGTTTGAAATCGAGATGTGAACCTTTGGAAAGAGGTTATATAGGGTCGGGCATGTTTCAGTTTCTTTGCATTGGATCTTCTGCATTGGCTTAATGGGTGGGAATGAAGGTTTTTGTTCGGTTAGGGTATCCCAGATGAATCCGAAATTTTCCATTTGGTCTTTGTTCTTCCGTAATTGTAAATAAAGTAAAATAAAATAAAACAAAAACTGGAAAAGTCCACAATAAAAGGTGAAAAACAAAGAAATTGGTCAAAGGCAGTATGAGCAACACGTAGTTTTGGGCGATTGAAGTTTTTCGCAGGCTATTATTCTCTAAACGGCCATCAAACTGGTATTTATCACGGATAAAATATCAACTTCTTGTGCTCACCCCCATAAGCTGTTTAGCTCATTTACTGAAAGAAACGCAAGCCCGTTAATGGTATTAAAAGTATTCCTTTAAAGCGAATTTCTGTGAAGTGTATATGTTATCCGGTTGACGGACAGATTGTGTTTGATACCTCCCGACCCGACTCTGATAATTATCGTCTGGCTGGTGCTAAACGTTCCCGGACAGTAGATTGACAAGTCCAAAGCTTTTCAAAATAAACCCAAGTTAACCTAAAGGTTTTCCGGCTGTTCTCGCTGGGATAATTAAAAAAGACAGTTGAAAGTGTATTATCAGTGCTGAGCGGTTTCACGATGTAGTTGTCAAAGTTTCAGATCAGGCGTGACCAGCTGATTGAAGAGGCAGGCAAAAAATAATAATAAAAGTACAACGATCATGAACTGATTCCAACAATAACAACTGACTGAAAACTTCTCTCGTCCATAAATTTATTTGCAGAGTTTGTAAATACAAAGAGTTTATGAATAGGGCCTTGTTTTAAAGCCAAGCGAAGGGAAACTTGCTTCTTGTCTGACATCATAATCATTTGTAGATCATTTTGTGGACGAAGCTTAGGAATTCCTTGAAAATTCTCTTTGAAAACCAGCCTTTGTCCATTTGCCGTTCTTTGGCTATTTCTCAGCAAATTGGATTTGTGTGTAAAGAACGAGGACGGAGATTAAGTCGAAGATGCCTTCATTTCTAAAATCCAATATGGAGGGCAGATGTCAAGTCTGCGATTTTAAGTAGTGTTTTCAACACCATGAAATACATGATTAAACCATTTTTAGATGCTCTAGCAAAATAGGTGTGGAAATTTTCACTTTCCGCCAAGGATTCTTCATTTTAAAACGGTGTTGACTGAGCAATTTCCACGAACGGATGGATCCACTTTACGGGAGCTCCGCTCAAGGCGTGTTCTCCATGTCTCTTCTGATTTTCGAGTCCCGCGACTTGTGGGTCTGCGACCTCAACATAATATTTTATAGTCTCAATATTGAACGACAATCCACGTTTCCTCTTTGTAACAAGCGAACTGGAACCTGATGCACGACGATAAATTTGTTTCAAATTTTTTTCTCGGTGGCACAACATTTTTACTCGAGGAAAACAACCCACTCCATTCGGTCTTTTCTCTTCTTGATAACCGTTTGAGCTTAACATTCAAAAAGCCTTTTCTTATGCTTGGAGTGCTTTGCTATTTTCGATGGGCAGAAGCGGCATTTTTTAAATATAATAAGTGGTTTATTTTTAGGTGCATGAAAAATTCTTTCGCAATTTAAAATTTGCACGGAAAGGTCTGACAGTGTAATCGATGTACTGTAATTCTAAACCGAAGCTCTCTCCATTGAATATTGAAGTCATATGTCGCTCTCAACGGCAGTCGTTTGAAGTTTCGAGAGGCCGATTAGAAAAGCTGCAGACGGTCAAGATCAAAACACAGGCACATAAGCGTAACGAAAGGCTTGGCTAATTATTTCGAAGCGAACAAGTGTGGAGTGGAAGGTGAGGAAAGCTTTATTGGCACATTTTGGGCACAACGACTGTGTTCACCGCCTTTGCGCCACCATTAATATGCAACGTAGTGTCACTGGGTCGACATGGCATTAAGCTGGAAATGTGTGGTGAATTACTGCGGGCTGCTAAGAGGCCATAAGAATTCACGTGAAAGCAATTTGTAATAACACCTAAGCTTTTAAAAGTTACGATCAAAGCAGTGCCTTCTCCGCGCTTGAAGCGTGATTGAAAGCGTCTGAAATTTAAAGTACAGAGTGATTCGTATCCTCAGAACTTGTTTGACGCTGCTGTTTAAACAAGGCATAAAAGCGAAAAACGTAGTTTTAATGCAAAAACACACTCCTTCACCATCTGAACAAAGTCCAACCCATTAAACGATGCGCTGATTCGATAGCCAGCGGAGAATAAAAATGTCGTGTCAGTGGCTTTTTAAAATCTTTTGTCATTTTGTGCTCGAAATTCCTTTCTATCCTTTCGGTGTTGTGATATAACAGCCGCTTTGATTTTGAAATCACACCGTTGTTGTACACGTAACTCCGTCGACCGCCACAAGCATCCTAACACGTTATCATTGTTGGTTCTGCCATCTAAAGCACATCTTGTTTACGATCGAATCTTGTTTTTAAAACTCCGCATTCGCTTCTTAAGATCCGACGGTTTTGAAACAGAGTAAAGCTATCGTGCAGATATGTTGATACAGCAATCAGCTGAAACGTATTTCACCCACTTCAACGAGATATTCTCCAAAGCATAATCCAAGGGTAGAAAAATAAGTATCCTGGCTTACTTACTGTTGTGAGTTGTTTTTTTTTTCTTTTCATTGGTTCCTGTGCCTTCATTTATTCCAGCGGGTTATAATTCTTAGAATATTCACTCCAAAGCGGGCTATGTCCCTCACGTCCCAATTTTAATTTGAAGTGCGTTTGATTGATGCCATGGCTTGTCCCCCTTGCTAACCGCCAAGAGAGTTGTAAAAGGGTTTTAATGGATACGACATAGCTGTCATGCCTTTGTTGTGAAATTGAAGTATGGTTTTTATTTTGAGACAAATCAAGGCTGTTATGTCGTACACTGTCTTCACAGATACCGAACTCGAGATGTGCTGGTAGTTTTAATGGCTATTAAAGGGGCAAAGGTTCTTTAATCCGATAACACAAACAGCCGTGTTTTCCCCCACACGGTGGTAAGGAAAAACCTCGAGCAAAAGAAACAAACAGCAACATGACAGTCATGACACTTAGCTATTGCCTTTAATGACAGCTTTTATTGTGAGTATTGGAGAGCCATCGTAATTTCATGCATGATGTACAGAGTTTAAACAGTCTTTTCAAAGGCATTCGACTGTGGATTTCTTGCTATCGCCAATCTTTCCCGCTTTTTGTGTTTGGTGCAGAGCATTATATTAGGCATAAAGGACACAGAAATTGATGTTGCGATAATACACGATGGAAATCTTTATCATGGCTGCTTTCTTTTGCGCACCTCCAAAATTGCGATGTGTAGATTTACACGAGACGAGTTTTTTTTTCAGTTTTTGCCTCGACATTTGTCTTACAACTTTCGCTGGGTTTATCCCTCCTTCAAGCTCTCGAACGATGCTCAAGACATATCTAACATTCTTTTCCAACACACAGAGCGCCGGGAAAATCGAGCTGGCAAATTTGAGGATATCGAGAATATTATCCTTTCTCTGATGGGCCACAGCGACGCCTGCCGAGGAAACACTTTGACTGGCGCTCTACTTTATTTCCTTATAATTTTAAGGTCTTTCGAGAGACCCAGTGAAACTCTTAAAAAGTTTCACCGAATCTTGAGAATTGTACGGAAATGAATTTTATCCGCCATAAAGATTTGCCAGCTGCTTACTGTTGTCCCAAATTCTAGTACATGTAGATCTACTATAAAGAAAGTCGCTTTTTGTTGCTTCAGGAACTTATGTGTTTAAAAAAGCTAAAACATATTCCAGGGAATTGATTTTTATTGTGTAAAAATATTTTAGCCCAATTTTTTTTTTTGTAATGATAAAAATGCCTGGACGTTTTTTTGAGTAAGCGACATTTTTTTGCACGGGAACTCTAGATCAAGAAGGTATTTCAAGGCAACTGTAGCCTCAACCATAATAAGTGTTCCATTTTAAAGCTGATATTGTGCATGTTTCGCTATGCTTTAGCGATGCGTGACCAGACGACGTCTTATAAAATCAGCAAGCAAGCAGATCATATCAGATGTGTTATTACAACGTGTCAAAACTCGCGCAGTTTTCAAGCTTGGCTTGTCACATACATCACGGTTTTATTAGTCAAGCAGTTATCGCACTGTCCAATGCTTTCATTTGTTGTCTTTCAACTTTTAAAACGAAAACTTAAACATGTCCAACCAAACACAACAGAAAACAAGCTCTTAAGATTCTGATCAGTGAAAGCTATCGCGCTGGATAACATCCTAGCAAAGATAAGTTATTATGACGGCATCTTTTTTCTAGAATGGAATGCGATTTGCGGTTTTGATTCTGTTGTCTCAAACATGCCTCTGTAAAACTTCAAGCCACCCAAGTTAAATTATTTACGTTCCTTGCTTGTCGGCAAACTTGGTTCTTTGACCTCAATATTTGTGCCGTTTTTCTTTGCAAACTACTGAGACCTTAATGCTTTTAAAATTATTTTCATGTGGTTAATGATCGCGTCGTGGCCTGTGAGATAACTACGAGGATCTAATTAGCAGATGTCAGCTTCTTTTATGAAGGTTTTCGCCAGAATGTCACTTTCATGACTGAATGCTGAAATGTTCGATATCCAAAGTGACAAACGTTTCAGTTTAGTTGCAGTGCTTAATCGTTCAGCTCAGACTTAATTTTCTCACCGCATAAGAAACAAACGTCGGTGAAAGCATAAAAGCGAAAGCTGATTATATTACACTTGCGTTCTGTTTATCGTAAAACTGAAACCCGAGGTTTTACGTCAAACAAACCAAGTTTTAGCACATAGCGTTGGCAGTCTGTTTTGAAATTGCGCAAGGTTTATCTTGTTGTTAGAGATTTGAAACTAGAGAAAACTCCCAACGCATGCGATTAATTTGATAATGATAAAAATTATGCGTACAAATTTGTCATAACTCCGTCTTTTAATACTAATGTGCGAACCATCTGGACATGATTCCCACTATGTTATAAGGTATTTTATGTTGTTCTGTTATTTCCGACCACAAGTCTTTCAAGGAACGCGTAACACACCCTCTAGGGACTTTAGAAAATACTTTTGCAAAAAGCATAATTTACAAGTTTTATTAAATTCACAGCTATTCAGGAAAATTTCCTCTTCACATGGAGGGAGCAGTGTCCGATTTCAGTTGCTAATAATACACTTCAGAACTGGGTTCACCTTTACCCATCTACGCCGGCCGCATCACGTATTTAATTTGAATGACTAAATCAGAGATTTCGAAGATTAAGCTCTAACAGAACGTTTCGTGGGGGACACTTGCCGTAGTTGTAAACGAGCTTTTCAAGAGTCCTGATGATAATAGCTTGCAAAACAACATGCGGACGTTTGTGGGACAGGCGCGTAAACATTGCCTGGCATGTAAACAGCTCCTGTCAGTAAACACACGAACACTATCGCCACGAATTGCACTATTGCTCGAGAAGACAGCTTTTGAAATGCGTGCAACTTCTGCTCACTTTAATGACAATAGACTTCACAGCAAGCTCTGACAAGCACACAGTATCTTATGCGGTTTCAAGCATGTTCGTTAGAATGTGTTGTTTTCACCTAAATGTCGTAGTTCTCCGCCCTTCTGACAGCTTTTGACAAAAGGCGTCACGTTTCTTCGTTATCAAACAGACAAGGAAATTGATAGTGAAATACAATCCGTCAAAATTACTTTCAATTTACGCCAAATTTAATAACGGCGACAAAAGTCAGAAGAATTGTAAAAGTGCGCGTTTCTTTTAACACAAAACAACATAACACAAACTAGGCGGCCTAGCGATAGTTTTGTCTTTGTTTCAGCTGTATTTGAGCTTTTAACGTGTTTATTAAAGTTCATTTTGTGTTATTTTGGAAAAGCTTTTTTCCAGCCCTTTCACAGTCATGAAAGCCAATTAATAGCAGGTGTTGGAAAGATGTCAATCAAATTCAACAATGGGTTGTTTTACATACTTTCCAAAGCATCAAGACATTTGTTAATTGTTTTGTGTTCTAATTAAATGGTGGTGTGAAATATGAAACATGCAAGCACAAAAACCATGCCCATGTCATGCCTTGAACGCGTTTTTAATGGACTGCCATTGATTTAGGGCTTTTGTAACACGCTCTGAATTACACTTGATTACTTTGCTGTAGGCCACTGAAATGAACGACACGCCCCAGGTCCTGCGTAAAGAACCACGATGGCTTAGACAATAGAGATTGAAATGTTTAGACATATTATTTGGCTTGGCGGATGAGCTGTTTCCTGATTGGTTCGTCAACCTAATTGGTTCCACTGAGTATTATTGAAAAGTGGCTGGTTTTATGAAAATACCCAGGAGAATTGACTAATGGCTTTGCCTCTGCTTCAAAGTACTTTACGTTGTTCTATTTTAAGGGAAAAAGCTTATTAGCCTTTGAGATACTCTTTCAAATATAATGCTACCCTAAGTCCTTCCTGAATAAATTTTCACGCCTCAAAATTGGCTTCCGAGAGAAATTGTCGACGAAATTTCCTATGAGATTCCTGATCAAGTTGCGAATTCTCTGTTGGTCATTACATGACAAGGGCCTATGGAGATTCTGAAAAGTGATTGACAGTTCTGTATCCAAAAGCCACGAGACAGGCTTGACAATTCGTTACTGGTTGTGTTGACGGCCGTACACATCTTTTCCTTACATTGAGTTGACGGGTTGTAAGTTTAGAAAGCTATCCAACTGTGTTAGCCCTAAACTGATTGTCAGCCTTCAGAATTAAACATTTGCAGCAATTTTACGATAACAATCCTCCACCGAGCGGCTTGTCACCCTGGAGCGGTGGGAATACGCAGCGTATGGCTGAACGGGTCAGTAAGCGAGTGTTCCGTTTGCCAGTGATGCCGGCCTTTGCAGTATGTGCGCCTCATTTTCTGCCCGATGAGCGGTGCCATTGCAAGAGGCGCATTGCAACAGCTGACAAAATCGTTTAATTTTGCAGCCCTATGATGAAGTGGGCCCTTACGCGATGGACGTTGCCACTTCCATGTACGATCACAATCGGTCTGGGGCTCCGATGCAGCATATGAACCGCACGAGTGCGACGTCGTACCATCACCAGCCTGCTGCTGCAGGAGGAGGAGTGTCGAATACGATGAGCGCCGTTTCTGATATTCATAAGAGAGATAAGGAATTGATATACGGGTACGTAAGTTACTTGCCATCAACTCAGTCCCAGCTCGTATATTTGATTTGCATGTCATGCTAAATGTATCAGTCACTGACCGATCGACTGATCTATCTGTGAATCTCAGTGATCACACTCCCAGGCTGTCAAACGTCGCGTAGCTAGAGTTACATTTGCTGCTTGCAAGCGAGCACGTCTTTACAACTTCAAAATTCTTGCAGCTTGTCAGTTGGCTGGCCCTACAGGATCGGGATCACTTCCATTTTCACTGCATTTCGTTAAATAAACGCTTATTAACTGAACTCTATTCATTAACATGATTGCGTTAATTCTACTGTCAGGCACTCGCTGTTCCCCCTCCTTGCGCTCATCTTCGAGAAATGTGAACTGGCGACGTGCACTCCTCGCGAACCAGGAGCTGTCGGTGGAGATGTATGTTCGTCCGCTTCGTTCAACGAGGATATCCAGGTCTTTTCGAAGCAGGTATGTTCACACTTTATTGTTCAGTGCTTATGTTTTCCCCAGGCCGTCAGGGGACGGGCAACCGGTGATCTCTTAGTCTGACGTGATCTTTGAAAATCGTCCCTTGAAGTGCTACAGTTTATATTTTCCGAGTCATACACCGGGAGTGATCAAATGCGCTAAATCTCGTAATGATTTCCGTTTGTTGGTGTGTTTTTAGTTCAGAAGCGACAAGACGATTTTCTCGTCCAACCACGAAGTTGATAGCTTGGTAAGTGATGTTTTCTTTTACTCGAACCGTAAGCTATCATTTCAAAGGTGGACGTGTTAAAATATTAATATAAACCCGGTTGATTGAATTTAAATAACATAAAATGTTGCCACATGCTTCGCCGCCTTTATACGTTGATTTATACACTCACAGCAGTCCGCCAGCGCTTTGTATAGCTTTGGTGTTACGAGTCATAGCATGAAGGAATCTTTCTTTACTTTCCCTGATTTTTGGCGATTTTTTTATTTCTCTCTAATATAGATGATTCAGTCGATCCAAGTCTTGAGATTTCACCTACTGGAACTAGAAAAGGTATGAAGAATATTTATTCTGTGATGTTTCGAGTGTCAATTTCTCGTCAGCCATGAACAGTCATCAGACATTGACCCATTGAACAAAGGTAACTCTGCAGGACACGAAACAACGATTTCTGTGAAAACCGCGATGCTCTTAGTACTGTGTATACAGGCAAAAACCTTCAGACAATTTTCAGACGAGAATTTGCATAATGCATACATTACGCTCATCTTTAGTTAGAAATTTAATCTCGCGCTGTCATTTGCTTTTATCCGAAAGATTTCAAAGGTATTTCTTGGAGTAAACGCTAACAGTTAGCCAAGTTTCAAATGGCTATTGTAGTTGTAAAATAACAAAACCTCAATTAGCCGCAACGCCTCTTGTTTTCTTCCTCAAGGTGCACGAACTGTGTGACAACTTCTGTAAACGCTACATTTCCTGCCTGAAGGGTAAAATGCCCATTGACCTTGTAATGGACGAGAAAGAAAACATGGGCAAGAGCAGAAGCGACAGCGATACTCTGGACATCGATTCACCGCCAGAAAGCGGCCTGCCACAGGTACAGTAACCTGAAGTGTCATAATCTTTTGCCACGGAGATCACTTTCCGAGCTGGGCACTCGCTTGGTGGCTTTTCTTCTGGTGGGCCAAAGACGCACGGTCTTAGCCTTTTGGAGGTGTAAATTTCTTTCACAACATCACATTATCATCTAAGTGGATGAATGGCTATTAGTCTCGAGAATGATACCGCACTGCGACCGTTAAGTCCTCGCAATCCCGCGATAGAATTAAGTATAGCCTGCAGCGCGGCTCAAAGTAACTTTTTTTATCGCTCAGGTCGCGCGCCTAACCTGATTGACGAACACTGAGTCGGGAGTATTTACGTTACGCCCCGTGGCGATGTTTTCCAAACTTTCTTTGTCCTATGAATTGAATGGGAAAGCAAAAATAAAGTGTGTGTGTGTGTGTGTGGTTACTGTATTAACGACGGTCGTCCAACAACCAGCCGTCACGAAAAGTCACCAGAAGTCATATATTCGAGCACCAATTGGACACTTTTGATGGCGTTGTGCTTTGTCAAGTCGTTAAAAGTTTTTATGGCGCACAGACAGCAGGTTTGCCGGCTTGACGTGTTGAAAAAAGTTCTACCGTGGCCCATACACGAGCATTTATCTAAAGATCAAATTCACACCTCTGGGTTTTGAAACTGACACAAACAACACTAACAAGTGAATGGGTTGAATGGTTACCTGTTTTCACCTAAGACAGGTAGAACAAGCGGGCTCTCAGACGCCTCGCGGGATAAAAGGCTCAACGAATTGCCCCGATTAGAGCTTGTAGAGTTATTATCGCGGCGGGAAAAAATGTAATTGTAAGTGGGAATTTTGTCAATTACTCCTTCATAATCACTGCTGAAAAAAAAAAAACGTTGCATGTTAAAACTTTTTACACCTCCCGCTTTAACTTTCGTCTTTATTTTATGGAAACAATCGATTGTTTTTCTTCGGTTCTGTACGGTAACACGAGTGCAAGACACGCGATAAATAATATTTTCTTTGTTTTGCCTCTTGTAGCCACCAAATCCTCAGAACTGGCAGCCTGGGCAAGGAGATGAAGCGGCAGGCTCTGGGTCGAACTCTCAGTCGTCGTCTCGGCCGCCATCGAACTCGGGGGTTGACGGACCCACGACTCCGGAAGGTAAGGAAATGGTAAAAGCTTTTATTAAAAGCGACATTTCTATCACTTCTTTATTAAATTGTTTCCGTATTCGATGTCTTTTTAATAATGTCTTCAATAATATATCACTAAAAGAAGAACTTATCAGGGGGGACTGTTTTATCGTGCCTTTATTATGCTAAATGAGTGGCTCTTTGCTATTGTTGTAATCCACGTTGGCAATTATGTAAAGAGTGGGATTGAACAGAGAAGTTATTGGTTCAGCCCTACGTCTATTCTTGTGGCCTTTTATTGAGTTGAAAGCTTTATGTCTCTGTTGACACAGCTGCATAAAGGCTTTCTTTCTGTTGGTAATTAAAAAGAATATCACTTTACGCGTTTTACGGGAATAAGGCATATGCAAATTTTGGTTGCTTTCCATCATTTGCATACGCTTCCAGTCATTATCTGTCCTTTGCTAGCAGAAGCAAGACCATCTAAGCACAGGAAGTTTCCAGTCTGTTTCGTGATTCTCTTATCCCTGTAAATAGTAAACAGACTGGCTGCGATAAATGAAACTTCAAATTGAACCCTAAAAAGTCCATAGAAGTCTTATCGCGTGTTTTTTACTTAGTGAACGCCTTCCTTTGATTGCGAGGTGACAAGAATATTTTCTAATACAAACACGACTAATTGTCAAAGAAAAGTTACAATTAGGGCCAAGCGGACGAAATAAAAAAGATTTTTCGCAAAGCTTGCTCGCTTTGTATGTACAAACAAAAGGAAAAAAATCGTTTGACGAAATTATTTTGACAATGGAAAGACGATAAAATTAACAGCTAGTAACAGATGTGCCATTTTCGTTTACAAAGTGTCAAACATCAAACCTTTGAAAAGTGAAAACTGAAGAAATCATTTTAATGAAGAAAAGAATATTTATAAAAGTGTCTGATCCTGACAGAGACAAGGGTTTTCTCGAGAACTGAAGATTCCCTTCCAATCAGCAAATTTTCTTCAGGATTTGAGCCAAATGTTAATTAATCGCAAGGATACATCAGTCATTTGGACACATTTCTGCGATGGCAACTTGTCCTTTGGTGCTCCATGCTTTCGATGTCAAGATTTCATATAGCTCACTTAAGTTGAAAAATGTGTGTGTTTTAAAAATATTGAAGCCGATAATAGCTTGCCTTTCATTTAAGTGCATGTGTACCATCCTTTTCTGTCATTGTCTTGCTGCTTGACAGTATTTCTTGATTCTTTGATAAATCTGACAAGATAGCCTCTTGCAATTTCCTCCAGTAATTTCCTGAAGTAGTGTCAACCAATAATTCATTATGCTTTTGTCGTCACTTATATCTACAATCTCCGGGGTTTAGTTTCGGGATTCGAGAAGTGAAAAACAAAGACGAAGAAGCTCTGTCAAATTAGTGCGCGACTGTTCTTGTGGAGCCCCCTCTCACAGCTACAATCGTTTGCTATTCAAAGCCTTCGAGCTGTCAAGTGCTTTTGGAATTTGTTCTCTCTATGCCCTCTCGAGAATGCCCCATGGAAAGCAGTTTCAAGAGCTTTATTGCTGTCACGAACGAATAACAGGTGAAATGGGGGCAAAATGAATTAGTATGACTTAAGGGCTGTTGTAAGTATTTAAGTGAACCTGATGGGTTTTGTCAGCCTCGAAGTGCTCGTAGTGTCAAATTTCAAGCACCTATCTTTCATAAATTCTTCTCATGGTGGCGAAATTCTAGTCTTCAACTGGGCATTGCTTGGGCAAATTAATTAATCTCAAATAACTCGAATTTTAGAGTTGGGCGGCCATTCATTGTCTTATCGACTTGTTGAAGGTAGTTTAAATCGTGCTCAAGTTTCTCATCCAGGTTTTTTTTCCCTTAACAGATAGGAAACAAAGTCATAAAACGCGCTGATAGCGTTCGATTAATTTAATTGCTTCTTGTCAAAAGATTGAAAGGAAAAATTCCCCAAAAAAGTATTGGTTAGGAGAGAAAAAACATCCAATTTGACACCGCTTATGAAATCTCATCGACGAAGTCGAGTTGTCCAATTGAAAAGTGGTAGTGAAAGAGATCTTTTAATCCGTAATTGACATGCGAAAAATATTTTCACTCGAGTGACAATGGCGTGCGTGAAAGCTAAGAAGGATTTATTATTACTGCCAATAATCCTACGGTCTTACGCGCCAAACTCATTGCTACGCAATGTGTCTCTTCCTTGCTCTAGACGCGATTCCAGGCTATTTTTTGTCTGCCTTTATTCTATTCGAAACCAGATGTTTGCTTGTGTATCGCCTCATTTTCATAACGACATTTCGAGAGAAAAGACGTTTTCTTTTTGATTTGGAGTATTTAGCATTCTTTCGTGATGTTTACTTAATCCAAGACACTGTGCTAACATTTTCGTCCTTTTTCCACCCACTGTTTGCTTTGTCGCCTCTAAGGGGCATAATGTGGCATGCAATCTTGCGAGAAAAGCGCTAGGGGCCAAGCGGTGCGGACACTCGTGTCCAGCGGGGTGGGGCCTTTCACGAGAAAGGGATAATATTTTTGTCCACCTCAACCGGCAAAATAAAAGCCGTTCCGCCTCCTCCATTGTTTCACAAAAAGTTTAGGTCAACAGGCCATACGACAACGCTCTTATCGATATTATCAATTCGATGGGAACTTGGAGTGGTTTCACTAATATGTATTTGGAGGAAATGGGTTGTCTTCTCTTGAATGACACCAATAACACTATTGCGAAAAGCTCTGGGAAAGTGTCAAGTAGGTCTTTGTAATTTTTTGACAGGAATCTAGAGTAGCAGGTGTTGCCTTAAGCTTCTTCTCCTTGGCAGAAGTTTGAGAGTGTTAACCATCAAACCTTCACAAGAAAATTAGGCTGTCACAAGAAGCTTAATCCTCCCTGTATGCAAACCTGCCTGTCCACGCTATTACAACCTTTTAAGTGTATGAGGGGATAAAAATTGCAAATGTGATCGCCTTAACAACGTGTCGTATTCATTACTGTCTGATTCAATATTCTCTCAGTTCCTGCGACGTGTAATAGAATAAGTTCTTGAAGTGGCCCTCGGTAACGACAGTACTTTCTCAGACAACATGGCGTGCCTCTTTATTTCAGACCCTTCGCTAAACACGTCTGTTGGTTCTGAAGACGGCACGGGCGACAACACGGATGATGAACAGTCAAAGAAAAGCCAGAAGAAAAGAGGAATCTTTCCTAAAGCGGCTACAAATATAATGAAGGCCTGGTTGTTTCAGCATTTGACGGTAAGCAATACCCTGTCCACCAACACCTTACAGGTGTCTGTTTAGTTTCGATAGATTTCACTCAATCGTACAAGTTTTGGGCGATAGAACAGCATCACCCCAATTCCATAATTTGACAGCATTTGGTACGAGTGGAAGGGCTTTTAGGTTCGGGAAGGGGGCAGAGCTTAGCTAGCTGGTTGGAAAACGGAACGAATGGCGCATCGTCATCACCATAAAAAAGCTTGATTTCTTCTGTACCTTAAGAAAATCTCTAAATACAAGCAAACGACTGTCAAATCCCATTTCTAACTCAAGAGACAATTGAACCCTGATAGGAGATTGTTGAACTTTTCTTTAAACACTCTTTAATTCGTCAAAGCAGAACAGCGCAAGAGTAGCTGGTGGAGGCATTGATGTTCAAAGCACCAGTTTTCACTTCCTTGTTTCCCGAAACCTGCTTCACGCAGCGTTGTTACTCAAGAGCGTTCGAAGTTCGTTGAAGAATAAATGTAGTTTACGTTTCCGTAGGTTTATTCATTTTATCGCCCTGATCTTAGAAATTAGACAAAACAAAACACCCAATTCGGCTCTGTGTTTTGTTAATTGTTACTGTTACACCACCATTTTCTTTGTCGTCACGGCTTTTAAGCTTAATTGTTCTGTATCACAATGGTCTTTTCATTACGCGGTGAACTGAAATAGCTGTTAATAACTTTCCTTCCAGCACCCGTACCCTTCCGAGGAACAGAAGCGTTCTTTGGCGCAAGAAACGGGACTTACTATCCTTCAAGTTAATAACTGGTGAGTGAATGTTGCATCTTAATTGCTTGGCTTAGAAAGGAACAAAGCCATACGTATTTTCAAACACTTTTTTGTCGGAAAGAAAATAATGTGTGTAATAACGGCAGCTTTGAAATTGCATTGGCAGATTTTAGCTAATGGTTAACATTGTCTACTCAATTTTATGGAAAAAAAAATTTTCCGTGAATTTCTTAATATTTTCATGATGTGCAAAAATAGAATGTCAAAACTATTGCATTTATTTGGCAGGTTCATCAACGCTAGACGGCGTATTGTCCAACCAATGATAGATGCCTCGAACAGAGCAGGAAAATCACCGGTTGTCACGGTATTTAAGTCACGAAGACGGAAAAACTCGCTTGGACAAGGACTTCCATCTCCAGGACCGAGATTCGGCCCTCCAGGAGCACCACCTGGTTATTACCCCGACCAGCACCCGCCCCCACATCCGAATTACCACATGGATGGTGGAGTTCCTCAACCGCCACATTTTGGACCGCGAGGGTACATCCAAACAGGTGATCCTTCAGTCAGTGGAGTAGGCACAATCCCTCCTATGTCAGCTATGTCAGCAGGACCACACTCAATGCACGCTCAAATGCCTCCTCACGCTTACAGATCGCCTATGCCTCCAACCTCGGTTCACCAAGGCCAGCCTATGTACATCCCTGGGCACCCACATGCAATGATGATGCCCCCACCGGGGCACCCGCACGCACATCCCCATCATCCCGGTCACCCGGCACATCCAGGACATCCCGGCGCACAGCTCATACCTTCTACACAAACTTCACCCACTTTAATTTCATCGGAAAATGTGTTGACAATGACACAGCCAGTTATGGACATGCATTCGAGTTAAAGTTAAAGGAAATATGAACAATGTTGACTGATCTAGCAATTGCTTGTTTGTTTCGCTTTGGCGTTCAGCCATATCGATTAGTGAAGTATTTTTAGACATTCAAAAGATCTTCCCCCAAAAATAGAGAATTATTGATTTTATCGCCAGAGTTTGTAAAACTTTCGGTTAATGAAGATTTTATAGGAAAAAGTTGGTGTTATTATGGATTCCAATTACCCCTTTTAGCCCTAATGATAACAAGCGTTTACTTTCTCTCTAGGATATAACTCCTTAATCAAGCCTTTTAGGAAATGAGAATATAGGAAGTGATCGAGAGAAATAGTCATCAAATTCTCCTTTTTAGTTCCGTATAAAACGTGTGAAAAGTACTGATCATAAATAGGGATTAAAGGGTTAATTGGCATCCGTTCGTGTGATGATTCCATTGCTGCCTTGTACTCTTCCTTTCAAAAAGGAAATTTTAGAGAAAAAATGAACTAAGTTTTTGTATGATTTTAAATAGTCTATTCCAAGAAAGGAGTTAATGTTGATATGATGTACCATATTTGAGTATTAACGACAGTTTCTTAGTATTTTGTTTATATATGTGATGCTATTTTATAAATGCAAATAGATAGACTTTTAAAATTAATCCAGATATATATGACCATGATTGAAGAATTATGTATTTGTGAGAATTGAAAGAAGAGAGAAATATAAAAGCCTACTCGAAGCACGATGAAAACTTTGTTCTGTTATTGTCTTTGATTCTCTTTCACAAACTTTATTCTTGGAAGAACGCGAAATGAACGAGTCTATAAGATGACTTTCCTGTGAGTTAGTCAAATTTTATGTTAACAAAAGTGAAGTAACTTGGGTTTCGGACATGACATACAATGTCTCCAGTATCGGGGAGATTAAAACGGCACGTAAAATGATGCCAGTTGTCCAACAATGCTGTAGCCTGCGTAGCATGGCGGTTTTGGTTGGGCGCGCTAAGTAATAAAGGTGGGCGAGGGCAGAGAAACTGCGAGGAGATTGGGGCGGGAGCAACTTGGTTTTTATTTTTCTCGCGACTTCGCCGCTCGTTCTCGCGCGCTTTGCGCGCGAATTTCGGGGCTTCGACACTCGTGCGCCGGCCCGACAAACCGCCATGCTATGCAGGCTAACAATGCTGTGACATCTCTCATGTTTGCGTGGATGTTAATACGTGAACTCTTTATTTAAATGTTTCAACATTGAGTGGTGTTGTTTGCTTCATTGTGGTGTTAATAATTTTGCAAATAACACAGCCCCAGACGGCTTAGTGAACGTTTGTCCCACTGACACAGCTGAAAACGGTCAGCCACGGGGAAGAAGAACCTTTTTCACTTAAAGACCATAAAATTCCTAAACTAAGACGAAGACCAATCGATGGCTATTGTGGATCTACGTGTTAAGAAAACTCCAGTTGTTTAGCTTAGCAGGATACTTTTCAATTAAGAATCGCTTAAAAACAGGGATGATCAATTTTAATAATTTGCCTTTGCCAAACTACCCCAACGCAGTAAGGAGTAATCACAACCAGAAAGCTTTAGAAGGTAAACAACTAAAGAAACGTCCCATTGTTAGCTTTAGTATGGTAACACCTCTTTCATATGTTTTCATCCATTTCCCTTGTGCGTCCATTCATTTCCTAAGCGTCCACGTTTCATGGCAAAGAAAACACTTCACCTCATTTTTTGTGCCCTATTTTTGGTCAACATTTTGTATAGCATAAGAAACGTTTTTAAACAACACCACAGGAAAGCGCTTCTTTGACAATATCGTTAGAGTGCAATTCATCTATATACACTCAAACGGAATTTTCACCATCAGTAGGGCCAAATTTGTGACAAAAAAAGACCCCTCGGAAGAGACTCGAAGTTTTCTGAAATGCTACTCAACAAAGTTCATTGAAACCACGGGCGTAAACTGTTTTCAATCACGATTTATTCTTCTCCATTGAAAAGACTTTCCAGGATAAAAGGGGTGTGTATTATTTCAAAGAGAGTGAACCTCTTTTCATATCGTTCATTACACAAGACTCGAGGCAAATTGGAGACTTATTTGTTTCCTTATGGTTCCGGCTAGCAATCAACGACAACTATTTTTCCTGTGTTACGCATAAATGGCATGTGCGGTTGTAAGTTTTGAGTCTGCGGGTAGATAGCATTATTAATATTGTTATTTGCAATCAAAGAATGTATTTTTGTGGGTAAAAACACTACACCCTGAGGTTAACCGCCTGGTTTGTGAAGAGGAATTCAATGGCACCATGACATTTGGGTGGGGCCATAGAAATTGTAGGTCATAACAATTTGTTGTTTCGTTTCAGAAAGTGTCATGTTTTAAGAATCACTATCAAATTAAAAACAAAGATAAAGACACAAAGAAATTATTGCATTGACAAGCTGCCACAACACGATAAGGTTAATAACATCCTTATATTATAGTGAAAAATTGCTTATATCGAAACCGAAGAAATTCATTTTGCTGAACATCGATAAAGTATTAGCACCAAACGACAGAAGTGCTCTGATTGACAAGTGCTTTTCTAGTGTTGGTGATAATGGTCACATGTTGGTTGGCAAATCGTCCACGCGCCATAGTTTTTTTTGAGTAAAATAAACTGCTGTTTAGCTTCAAGAAAATTGGTTCCATTGACGGAGTAATCTGCTCAGAAACTAGACTAACATAGAGAGAGAAACTGGGGCCAGGATAGAAAGGCCTCTTCTCAGTTTGGATTAAAACCTGATTCAACCTTTCAGTTTATTGCTATATCTTGCAATATCCTTGTTATAGATTTGAATATATTATCGGATAAAATCTTCAATAAATTTGATGGCTTCCAAGAAGCTTTCTTATGTTAAATGTTTGAAAAGAAAAGTGATTCCGTGTTACTGCTGAGATCTGACACAAAGATGAAATCGAGCGAGGATCGATAAGGATTATTGTACATTACGAAAAATGTAAATGAAAGATCTTTCTAACTTTCTCGTATCAATATATAAATTAAAATCACACACCGCGCGTCTGAAAGTCGTGATGAGACCACTTTTAATTGACAATACTGAATCCCTGTAAAATCTACATGGAGGCAAACATTTCTATGTTTTTTAGGTGTTTTACTTTTTTGACCCCCTGTACTATCGCTAAGACGGAGGAAACCTCGAAGAGGAACTTATTTAGATTGGAAACTGACTGAATTTTACTCCATTTCAGTTTTTTTTAATCATTACGTCGAAAATCGCTTTTCTTATCAGACTGGAAACGTGCGGGACTGATGTTAGTTAACATTATAGGCAACCCTGTTTAATACGTCAAAATTCTCCAAAGATGCATTCCCTAACGAGAGAACTGCGAGAAAGAACACTGACAAAAATATTATCATCAATGTCGATTTTGTCATGCAGAACGTCCTTTCAGGTAAGCATTTACACAGTTCTAGAAATGAAAATCAAAACCTTTTAGGATCCTTCATAATCTTAGTTTCAAGGATGTTTGTGACATCATATCTTCGTCGGATCATTAAGAACAAATAAACGGGTAATTTTTCAACATGCCAACGAAGAAATAACTCGCTTTCATTCTAGGTTTCGGTTTACGAAAGCTAAGACGAGAGAACGAGTATATTTTACCACTTGGTTTAATACGAAACAAGACAAGAAAAATGTACCAGTTCCTTATGTCTCTTTCGTTAAAGAACAAATAGAGTAAAGCTTCACTTCTTACAATGCGCCTTCTTTTGTTCAAATGCCGGTATCCGTAGGACGTCTTTACCAAAAAAGCAAATACTCGACTTTTTAACGTTTGCATTCTACGTCGTTCTCCAGCATTTTATAAATCTCCAAATCTCAAACTAAACGAATGTACTTCACAATGAAGGCATTTCATTAAATATGCTTCAGGCAACGAGTAGAACGTTCAGTGAGTATTTTAACGTGCTCCTTGATAATTCAATATCCACGCTTCTTTTTCAAATCTAAGCTACTACTTGAAAACGCAAGTCAAGAAAATCGTCATTTATTTGAAGGCAATTTTTCTGTAAAATACCGTTTTTTTATTTTACCACCCAATTGCGAAGTCCGTGATTGTTTCCTCTTCAAACAAGTGACAAACATGACCATGAAAAGGTAGCAGAATTTTTCAAATTGACAGTAGGACCTGAGAGAAACACTTGGAGCTAAACTTTGATAAAATTACGAGTGGCTTATTTATAATGGATGATGAAAGCAGTTGGGCGTACAGTTTTCGCAACGCCGTTTTTTAAACTATATGAAGCAACCAGTAGAACACCGTTTCAAAGAATCCAGAAACTTCTTCAAGGTTTCTTTTCTAATAAAATGTTTTGCTCACCCTCTTCTCTTGAATACCACTAACAGGTAAAAATAGTTCGCAATAAAACAAATTATTTTTACTTAATAAAACGTCCTCGTGCGTGAGTCAGGATATACCGGCAGCATGCCAGTAGTTTTACCGAGGAGGCTGAAGAGAGCACCAGAAGCCCTGCCTACATGCACCTGTTTTGAGGGGATGCGTTCGTTACTGGGTCTGATGGCATGTGGTCACATGAAAAGGGAAACAATAACCTGCACGACACGGGATTTTCAAAATGTTTTTCAACCACAAAGAAAACCAAGTTGCTCTTTTCACGCACTTCCTAACCGATTTGGTCTTAAGTCGAAAAGGTTTCTCTGATGGTGTGAAAGAACGCACTTATGATAAGTTGTACGCAGCATAGAATTGTATTTTTTGGAAGAGATCCAACGTTTGTTTGGTTTAACATTAATTCGCGTTTTATTCTGCGCCTTTTGGCATGTAAGGAAACTGATCTCCGTTGAGGAACGTCAGGTAAGTAAAACAAGTTGCAAGTTTTTCTTCCAAGAAGTTTTAATTTGATATATCAAAGATCTTACTCCGACTGCTTTCTCAAGTTGTTGCAAGAGAAAGTAGTGATTGTAAATCTTTTTAAAGGAGAAGAAAGTTTTGCTTCTAGTCGAACTAAAATCAATTTACCTGAACCAAAACTTCTGTTCACAGCACAAACAAGTTCTGGTATTCAAAACGTAGGTCGACACAACATGGGCAGTTCGTTTTTTTCTGCCACAACATCACCAAATTCACATCATTCTATTCTATCTTATTCCTTCGTTCTGAGGGCGGGTGTTTGGGTAACGGCACGTGGGATATGAA
Source organism: Porites cylindrica (assembly GCA_964035525.1). Lineage (NCBI taxonomy): Eukaryota > Metazoa > Cnidaria > Anthozoa > Scleractinia > Poritidae > Porites > Porites cylindrica. The sequence goes on from OZ037782.1 coordinate 3,073,280, forward strand.
GAGGCAAACAAAGAATAACTCTCTACATGATAAGTTGCAGTTTCCGACCATTTTTTAATTAATTAAGACGTGGGCGAAAACAGATGTGCGAAACAAACCTCCATCTATCAAATAGCTTTTAAATGCGTTTGACTGTAGGTTTACCCAAAAACAATCACAAATGTGTGCCCTTATATTCCAGTCTCTCACGTTGGTGAAAAATCTACACTTATTTACAGTTTACACTCGAGTATATGTCTGATATGAGGGTTTGCACTTCGATAACTTAAACAGTCGCGTGGAGTTGAAAGGCAAGAATACTCCGGCTCTTCTCCGTAGTCGTTCGATAGCCGGCAAATGGTGTCGTTAATGGTGGGACATGACACAAATACCAGAAAACAAGATTTTAACGGCCACTGAGTTATTGCCCCGAAAAATTTAATAATCCTCTTGGACAGGACTTTTCCATCACTGGAATAATACGCATTAATGTACCTCGTCTACGAACGGTGAAATATTCGCCCTGTTATTTCCCATGCAAGACGTGCTTTAAGGAGCGTACTTTAGGGCACATGTCACGATACAGAAACCACCGAACAGTACTCTGCACGACAGAAGATTTGCATGACACTCTTAACTGAGAAATAACAATAACCCCCTTTCAATGTAACTTTTTTTATTGTTACGTATAGACGGTCAGGCATGTACGTCTACAAGGCGGACGGGAAGCATATGCTCCCACACGAAATGGTTAAAAGGTCTCCAAATACCTTTTTAACCGAAATTAGATTGACGCCTGTTCAGATTTCCTCTGTGATAGTGTCTGGTAGAACGCTGAACAAGCTTTCCGATGTGTAGAGCCTCAATCAACAGTCAGTAAGGTTCGTTTGTTAGCAATGTATTCTGTTTAACACCTGTTTAGCAGAACCTTATCTCGTTCAGCTCTACCTTTATGCTCTACGAAATGTTCCTGTTTAATTAATAGAATCATCTTCCTATATCAGTGAATGTATTGGGCAATCTCTCCTCAAAACAACAAACCCGCTTTTTCCTAATCCTTTACGAAATATACAAGTCCTATTCATTTAAAAATGCTTAACTTCATTCAATGTCTGTAAAAAGGATCTCCTTTTGTTCTTCCCCAGTAAGACAAAAAATTACCCGTGGATTGCTTCTTTTGCCACAACTGTCTCAAGGAGTCGAGGGAATCCTTTCCTTTGGAACCGTTTAAATCCGTATATATTCATTTCATGGCAACAAAGTACGAGAAAAGCACGTAGAATCATTCAACTGGCAGATATAGGCTTTTTAACATTATTATCAGGAAGGAACTGTTAAATTCTAAAATTAGCAGTGGCTTTTAAAGAGGGACATGTTTGCTTGGCCGCTGAAGTCAAAATTTAGAGCAAGCTTCTGCTCGCGAGGCAAAAGGGGAGCATGCAGTGATGGTTGTAGACCTCTTCTTATGCGCTGTACAAACTTTGCTTTTTAGTTAGCTTCAGCTGTTATTTAAAGGATGACCACAGAGTAAAAGTATGTCACCACGTTCAAGTGGACGACAACGATGAAGTAGTTTGTCGAGGATCTTCTTTCTAAGATAGCTGCTGCTTTATTGAGTTAGGTGAAAACCTACACTCTAGTCTTGAGCTTCCATTTAGGTTTAGCGCTAATCTCTCTAAGTCCGTGTCGAGCAAAAATAAATTAAATTGAAAACTACATTTTGCAACTGAATATTGTCGCCGAAAATAAGATGTCTAAGAAAAGCGTCGCTGAGGAGTTGACATTGGTCACAACGCACTGGAACTCATCGAACGTCGATGAGTTCTTTTAAACTAAAGTTGTATAGCCAAAGCTCAGTAATCAATTTGACAACTTAGCTTCAGTTTCTCTCTAAAGGTAAGCGGATCGTTACAAGCCAGGACGTGCTGAAAGGGCGATTTTTGCTATCAGGGTAAATTTTAAGGGTCTCAGTCAGTTTTCTTGGGAAAATTATGAAATAGCCTTTTTTTAAACTGTAGTTTTCACTCCTCAAAGGATTCAACCACTGGTTTCTTAGTTCAGGTTTGAGTTGCATCGTAGTAACTGAACACGCTTCCTAACCGCTACCATTTATAAAGCAGTCAAGTCCCCAAACTTTAGTTTTATTTTACTTTCTCTCCACTGAGTGTTAACAATTTATCTTTAGGTCTGATATAGCCCAAAGTCTTTGAAGTTCCGTCACATCACTACAACCTTAGCTACATTTTATTGAAAATACGCTTCATTTCTCAAGTAGGTATCAGCATTACAATCCGTGGAAATGCAAGCGTGGTTTATTAGTTTTCAGTAAACCTGGTGAAATATATACCCTCATTTCTCTTCTTTTGCAAGTCATCATTATTCTAGAAAAATTCTATAAAGGGGCTGCGTCACGGTTGTCTAGCTCGTTTTGTTAACAGTGCCAATTACGCTTCTTTATGCGCTATGGAAAACTGGCTGGGGTGTGAACGACTGCTTTACAGCATCAGGATGGACTCCGGAAGGTCGGAGGGCAAGAGGAAGACCAAAAAGTACTTGGAGAAGGAGGAAGAGCTGGGCGGTAGTCAAAGCGGTTGCACAAGACAGAAAGTGTTGGTCAGGCAGCAGCATGGAGGTCTTATGCGCCAACTGGCGCGATGAGATATGATGATGACTCGACATGATGACTCACGATGATGATGCGCTATGGAACTTAACGTTAGCGAAGAAATTACCTGTAATCGACAAAATCACAGCTTCTTGTCCAACAAATATACCTCCCAGGCATTATATCAAACGTTGCAAACAACAAAATGAACTTATTGAAAAGCTGCTAGACAGTATAATTTGAAGTTTGCAAAAACACTACTGCAATCCGGTTTCAATCTTCTTCAAGTTTGGTCTCCGGCTGTGCCCAAATTTGTATTTGCTGTGTTATTTGTATACCTCCTTTTCACTTTTTGAGCAGTTCTTTTTATGTTTTATACTCACTTTTGTGGCAGTTTTCCACTGTTTCAATTTGATAAATTTCCTAAACACACTGAGCTTCTTTAAGCAAACAGCCGGGCGAAATAACCTCATTTCTCTTCTTTGGCAAGTCATCTTTATCCTACAAAATTTCTTTGAGACCACACCAATATCGATTGCATCCAATGCGGTCACGTATAGAACAATTACGACAGAAAAGGCATGTTTTAAATTAAAAGGAATATATTGACGGCCAGTCATAGAGCTATTGTCTGAGATGTCACGATTCAGTGTCTCCTCAGATTGAAACAAACACAAACTCTTATTAGAGGCTTAATAAAGATCCCAATCGGAACCGATCTTGCGTATCTGTCAACCCAAGGATTTTTAATATATATATATATATTATATAGGTTGTCTGAGTTTTTCCAATACAATTTGTTCATGTTTTGAGAAATAATCTCTTTAATAGTACCAGTTATCACTGCCCATACTTTTGAAATGGAAATGGCAATCTTGTAGACAGTCACGCAGTATCTATTTTTTGCAAAGTAATCCACCTTAAATGAAACTCTATTACAGTAAGTAAGTAAGTAAGTAAGTAAAGCCTTTATTTAAAGAGGGTAGCACCTAATAGCCAAAGGCTAATAAACTTGTGGCCCTTATCTACATCTTTCATTCCTTTTAAAGTCAAACGGCTCGGCTTAAGTCATTATAATTCAATTAGATGGTTCTTGATTTCGCTAAAAGAACTTAAATATAACCACACAAAGCGCACCATGTTTCATTTTGGCATGGAATTCATTTGACGATTTTACCCAGCGTTTTTCACGGAATATCATTTGAACGGTTGTTTTTACTTAATCCGTAGACTATTGTCTAGCAGTAACATGCAGCGTGGCATTTTTTTATCTGGTTATTTGCAGACCGTGATTTCATAAACAAACTTGTGGATGTTAATTAAAATTTCTAGGCTTTGTACACGCTATGGTGCCTCAGTAGAAATGAATAGAATTTGCCCCAAGGACAGAAAATTATTTCACTTTTCAAGATTTTCAAAGTATGAGCAACAGACGTAACTGAATTGTTTGATAAAAACAGCCTTAAAATAAATTTTAACAAAGAATATATGCAACTTTTGCCTACCTAAACAGCCGTTGAGGGGATAATTGTCAAATAAAAGCGCTCTTAGGGTACAAAAAAAAAAAAAACCCGAAACTGGTAGCCGTTGCTAACTGATAATAGATCCTAAAACTTCATTGTTTAAAACAAACAAGGACACCAAACAAGGATACTCTAAGAAAATGCTTGAAACGGCGTTCTACTGTTTTTGTCTTTACTTCATTTTAGTCCGATAGGTTGATACAGATTGATTGTTTATTTACATGACAAAAAATATATGGCTAGATTCATTTCAAACACGGCCATTTGTAAAGGCTATCGGTTTTTGCCCTTCAAAAAAGACAAAAGGCGATCTACCATATTGTGTACAAGACAATGAGGCGTCTCAATCTCAAGCCGGCACACAAGCATTTAGAGGTTTCGCGTGTGTTGTTTTGACTATGCGCTAAAAGTGAACTTATAACTAGGTTGCTCCGCATTCCCTTGGACGATGGTATGTTTGTCTTGACATCTGGCAGTCGTGGGAGTGTGGTCGCGCATAAGGGAAACATAAGCTAAAAATAAATACAGCTTAAACAGCACAATTTTACAAAGTCTCCAAGTTGTACTTAATAAATTGCTGTAATTGACTGGAAGCTAAGTAACGGTCCGGGTGACTTTGACGACATCCGGACAAAACCACTCTTTTACACGAGTTTTCCTTCGCATATCTCACATGTTATTTGGAATCACACTTCACAACATCGTCGAGTTTTATATCATTAAGCACTCATGACATAAATTAGGAAAAACAATAAACAAGAATTAATTCAGTGACATCTTCTCTTGTCCTTTACAGGTTCCATATTTCACGTGAAATACCGCATTCTGGCAGGAACCTGTCCCTAATCCGCGGCGGGGAGAAATAGCTCGCAGCAAGAACCAGAGGTAACAGCAACGTCTGAAAATCCATATTAGTCAAGACCCCGCGAATGCAAAATAAGGCAGACTTTGCCAGCGGAGATTGTCATGCTTATAAAAGAAAGTATCATCCAAAGAGGCCAAGACATACAGCATAGCAAGACAAAAAGATCAACCCGAAAACATTTCGAAAGAATCAAAAAGCGACGTTTAGGGCAAAATGACTACGAGAAATGAAATCCTTTATCGCGGAGGATACGACTTTTGAGACTTGCACTGCACTCAAACCTGCAAATAACTCATAGTCCACGGCCTTTGCAAATGTCCCCATATAAAACAACAATAGTGTTGGCTAACACCTACCTGACGGTTCATTCATTTACGAGGTAATTGTAGCCAACAATGGTCTTGAACTTTACTTGAACCGATGAAAAGAGTTGTTTCGTCAAGTGCGCCAATTCGTCTTAAAACAGCGCATTACAGTTTGCATGATTGAGTACTGAAAATCAGAAGGCACCTGTACTGCATCAACTGCGGAATTTATGGCGCCTTCCTGGCACATCATCGGGAGAATCTTGGAACTGGGCCTAGTATTTCAGTTCCAGGCCCAAGAAACAATGAGCTCCTGTTACGTCTCAAACAGACGGTCTTAAACTCAACCTTACAAAAAAACTTCAGGTTACAGCTGAGTTTGCACGGGTAAAAGAGTACAACAACAGAGAGCTAAGAAACTAGGCCAAGTATTTTACTTCCATACCCAAGGAAGCTGTTACTGAACAGAGACCTTCTGTTGCTTATCAAATTGACGGTCCCAAATTCACCCTTAAAGAAACTTCAGATTACAGC
>OZ037782.1:3084090-3261590 GCA_964035525.1 Porites cylindrica
CTGAGATCCTTAATTTTCTAGACACCCAACGGACCCAATAAATTACCGGAAGTGTATTATGAATGTCCTTTCATCCTGATTGGTAAAAAGACAATGTCTTTTTTAACAGGCCAATCATGGTACACACTCAAATCCTGGTGCACAGGTGGGGGCCCAGAACAAGGATTTCTATGCTGTTTCGCAGGCAGATTTAACCAGAGTTAAGTTTTGTCTGTGACAGAAGCTATTAAAGTTTTAACCCATATTCATGCCTTTTCTCGCCATTTCTGCTGCTTTTGCTTATTTCCTCAACTATCTCGCCAATGACATGGAGAAAATCCAGAAGTGCACCCTCGCCATTATCTATGACAACTTCTTTATATTTTTATTTTCATACCCTTGAAACTCAATGGTGAAAAACAAAAAAAAAACATTTGGGCTTGACTCAAAGTTGGCTCAAGTTTGGCTCGTGGCTAGTGGTTAGTTCGCGCTCGAGTTTGGCTCATGAAATGACTAAGCTCTGTATGCTTTTGCTCTATCTTGTCTTATTTTAATTTCTTGGACAATAATAAAAATACTTATTATATTTCTTTGCTTTCTTGGATAATTCCCTAGCTTTTTGGTATTGGTGGTTCGACTGATGAAGTTCCTGATTTGTTACTGAATGAGGACACATCGTCAGTCATAACAACAAGCAAAAGACGGTCTGTTGGGGAGGCAGGAGGTTGGTTAACACTTTTATATTTTATCATCTGGCCCCAGTTGTTCAAAGGGTGGGTAACACCATCCACCGGATAAATCTCTATCCACTGGATAATTATGTAGCTCAATAGTTGAAAATTCCCTAATGCTTACATGTATCCACTGTATGGTGAAGTATCTGGTGAATACTGGGCTATCCAATGTTTGAACAACTGTCAAGGCATTGAGCAGTTTTGGTCAGTTTAGACACAATTTTGCTCATTTATCTCAGGCACTTGCAAGTTGTTTGTACCTAAGCCACTTCAGCTCCCTAAAGGCAGTCCACCAGTTTAGTTAAACCTCTGAAGATTGGTCATGAAGGCTTTACATCTTTTGGGGGATAAGACATGATATACATACTTATATGTAGGTTCCAGAGTGATAAGGGTCCTTTTCTAAAAATTTATACTGTCTTGTTTAAGTGACTGAATGAATCTTAAAAGGTGTAACATTAAAGGAGAATATTTAGAAAGAGGCTCTACAGCGGAATAAAAAATAGGTGTTGGCTACCAAATGTTAGCCAGAGAATTCTGCTTAGTAAACAGAGAATTCTCTGATCTCTGATGTCTAATGAACACCCTGTATACTGGTATGTAATGTATATAATAATATTGAAGTCTTCATATTTGCAAGCACATTGACATGTCCTTGATTCTCTTCAGGCGACAAGAAGAGACGAGATGTTGTCCAGTGCATTGTTCATGTTCCCAAGTATGATTTCTACATCATTGCCTCACAGAAGGGCATCATATGTCAGTGGAGTAGTAAGGTATATTTTAGCATCTCTCTTTTGTTTCTTTGTGTTAGTTATGACACTTTTCCAGTCACCTGTGAGTCATGATTACATCAGGAGTATATTACTTAAATTTCAAGTTTCCAGGTACATGCAATAATTTTATTAGGCAGCAAATAATTGATCACCTATGAATATTTTGGTCCTATTGTCCTTATGTTTCCTGTTTAGGTAGCCAGGGGTTATTCTCTTTTCAAACGTTGTTAAAGCATAGCCCAAAAGAAAAATCCTCATGCTGCTGACAGTTTTGATGACTGACAGCTACCTTTATCAAAACTAAAAACGTCACAGGTGTCAGTAGCCCTGAATAGGCTTCTGAAGGTGTTAATTGCGACAAACATGCAAAGAAGCCTATTTAGGGCTACTGACACCTGTGATGTTTTTAGTTTTGATAATGATGGCTATCAGTCATCGAAACTGTCAACATCATTAAATTTTTTTTTTCTGGCTATGCTTTTATTAAGAACATTTGAATAGATATTTGAACTTTTTAAATACTTGCCTTATGAATTTCTTCAAGGGGTTATACTCATACTAGTCAGGGGAACTCCCCAGCTCCCGGCAATCAATCCTGTCACATACAGCTGTACATGTACAAGTCATTTGGTTTTGAATTCCCAGCCACAAGAAAAGTTTCACCTGTGTTACTTCTTATTAATCCAAGAAGTGTTTTTATGTACCAATCTTAAATAATAAACAAAAGAAATAGGATTATAGTCGGTCCACATCTAAATAGCTCTTCATCCACCATGTTCTGAATCAAACTGGAATATAGCACTGATGCTTTTTTGCAGAGGCTGGGTAACTGGAGTTACTAAGTTGTGAAAAATGGCTCAAAGACAAATAGCGAAAACTAACAATAAACTCAACTCACATACGGCCTTGCCTCTGGGATTCTAACCCACCTATGTCAATGGGAAGAGATCCCAGGCCTTCTTAATTATTTATCGACAGTCTGCTTTCCACTAATTATTATTTCCAATACCTTTCACTTAAATTAGTGTTTTTCCTTGTTTTCTCTCACAGTTTCGTCTTCAGTCTTGTGTTGACTTGAATGTAAGTAAAATGTTACACAAATTTATGCTGCACCAACAAATCATTATGTAATTATGTTTGTGACCGTGTTGTCACCATCTCAGTGTGCTGCAACATGTGTGGTCCTCGATTTGTTCCTTTTGTGAGGACTGGTCACAGTGTTTCCTTGATTAATTGAATTTCTTCTGCTTCTGGTTTCTGTATTAACAGGGTTTTATGGGAGAGGGCTATCAGCCCTCAGCCCAACCCCCAACCTGGAGCACCGGGGGAGCACCCTAATAGTCTGGTCTCTACCCTTCAACCTTTCTGGCATGAGTAGTCCTACTACAAGTAGGAAACTCCAGCCAACTGTGGGTTGGAGAGGGTTTCTTAAGTCTTGTACATAACCTCTCAGAAGGCAGTTGTTGCTGGATGAATGGGAGGCCCAGTGTAAGCTGAATAAGGTACAAAGCTGGTATCCAGCTAGCCCTGTTATTGAAACCCATGGGATAATTACTTTAGATAAGATAAGATTTGATGTGATAAGGTGACAGTGATTCAGTTAAGTAGAAGCAAGAGCATGTAGTTTAAGTTTTCCAAATGTGTAGTATGTTTGGTTTTTGGCTCAGCTGCCAGGGTCATTATGAGAGTCAAACTCTGCTATTCTTTGTGACCTTTGTTGTCAACATTAATTTTTTTCCCTTTTAGGAGTCTTCTTGGGTAACAGGGTGTGGCTTTCTACCAAGTCTTAGGAGAATAGCAGTATGTACCATATCTGGCTGCTTATAGAAATCTTAGTTGGAATGATTGTCAAGTTATTTACAACCTATTTTTTGTTTAGATGGGATTGACATTGTTTATACATGTAAAAATCATTAAATTAATTTATTTCAGACAAAGACATTATTCATTTATTTCTCAGGTGACTTCTGAAAGGGCCCTGTCTTTATGGGACTACAGAGCAAAGAGAAAGCAGTTGGTTAGTTGAAATCAGATTTTAACTCACTTCTAGAATATGTATACACACATGGAAATGTCCAAAATAATACAGGAATTAAGTATGGCCCATGGACTCTGACAACTGTTTAAAATATTTTGAACACCCCAGAAATTTTTTGATCAGTCACCAAGGCTGTGCTTTAAGAAAATATAAGGAGCCCAGTTCTCTGAACTTCTGAAATCTAGGGTTCCTAGCCTGGAATTTTACGCAAAAACAATGAAGATTTCCTTATTGCCCAAGAACAAAAGTAAGGTACTAGAGCGGCTGGGAAATGCTAGAGCACAGCACTGGATCATACAGTATAACTTCTAAAGTAAAACGTTTTTTATGTCTTTTCTTTAGATCTCCAAGCTAATCACATGAATATTGCTTGTTTTATTTCAGACCATTTACCAGATAAAACCAATGGAAAATTCTCCCCAGTGTATGATCTACATTCCATGGAAGACTGATTCCATGAATGAAGACACAATACTCTTTGGAGATGACCAAGGTATGTGTTCAGTGTGAGAAGAAAGTAGTGTTTGATATCCCGGGGATGGAAGATTTTGCCATTGCGCTAGTGAATTCTCTTCTTAACTTGCCCGACAGGCAAGTGAAGTTTTTGGGGGAATGGAATCAAAGGTTATTTATAATCTGTTAAATATAACCATCACTCAACCAAGACTACTGTTCAGGCTATGACAAAATAATGCCAGCTGTCTGGAATATGAGATAGCGGGTAATCTACACTATTTTTTATGATAACACCCATTTGTCAATTTTAGCGCGAACCGTTCTTATTTTCTGGCCAGTTTCAGCCTGGAAGTGTTGTTACGGATGTTCTTAAATTTCAATAACGGAAATCTGATAACTTTTAAGCTACATATAGACAAGACAAGACAATGATTATAGTTTTCACACTAATGAATTGTACAAGTACGATGTAAATGTATTGTTGACCGTACACAATAGGAATGTGTTGAAAGAACAAAATTTTACATGCACTCTGATTCCATGTAGGACATAATCTGATTATTCAGATTTTCTTGAGTTAGGAAAGTAAAAGCAGTGAAAAAAGAATTGTTCTTCTCTGAGCCTCGAGTATGTTCTTAGCATGGTGTTGATATTTTGGCAAATTTTAAAAAAGGTTCTTATAAAAAGAAAAGAGTGTACTGAAATCACTTTCTCACTCTGTGGTTTAGCTTGGTGAATTCCACTGTTATGTGCACTTTCTGCTTACAGTACAGTTGTTGAGAGCCTACGTTATTATTTTTTTTGTGCAGGTTATGTTAACATGATGACAATTTCTTCAAAAGATCTTCACATGAAGAACTCAACTAGCAAGGCGGATTCTCAGATAGTTACTATTGAACCAAGCAAGTTGAGCTAGTAAGCGAGGGGATTGTTCAAACGTACAACTCATATACCGTACAATTATATTTAAACGGTTTCACATGTGGACGTATCAGGAAACATTCCATGTCGAGGTTTTGCTTCCAGAAACAAGCAAACAAATCAAATACATGAACAAAAACCTGTGAGATATGACAAGTTTGCTGATACATATTTTGACTTCATTTAGTAAAGAAATAAGATCACTTTCCAGTAGATAACCATTAGGAAAATCAATTTGGCTATCCACTAGATAGAGATTTCACCTTTTGAACAGCAGGGCCAGGTTTTAGACTTAATTGATAGTTACCAGTTTGGTAGTTATACATGGCTCTGTTGAAAACTATATTTTAAAGAAGCTATTAAAAGTGAATAAGGATGTTGTAAAACAAACTTATTCCTTTTGCGACGTGGCTTTTTGTGTGCGTGGCTATTAAAGCTGAGTCATCCTCTCTTTCAAGCTTTCAAAATGAGTACATATTGAGTTGAGTCTTGAGATTATCCCAAAGAACAGTTGTCATTACCGGTATGTTTGGCTTCTTTCCCAGCTTAGGATAATTGTCAGGTCTTACTGAAAATTGTGTCTTTTATTTAATTTCTTCTAGTTCAATAGAGAGAAGGAAATTTCATGATGACTGGGTGGTCAAGGTAAACAAGCATATCATTACATACAAATTCGTTTTTGGCCGATAACATAGTATGCAATACCATAAACTGCTGCTTGCAAGCCCCCCACCCCCACCTGCCACACCAGTTATAGGCCCATCTACACTGTACCTGTAAGCAAAAAAACACATCTGATTATAAGCCCACTCAGATATAAGCTCCTTTCTTAATGCATTGAAATAAACTTGATTTATTTTGACGTTTTGAAGCTTAAATAAAATCCAGTAAAATAAAATGCAAAACGTATTTTTATCAGCAATTCTATTTCTTGTTTCGAAGCGCTTGTTGGTTCTGGTTTTAAGCCCCCCCCCCCCCCCCCCCCCTCTTCCCCCTGGATATAAGCCTTTCCGTTTATAAGCCCACCTAAACCACTTATGAAGATGTACAAACCCCAAGCTAATACAGTAAACGGCATTTTACGGTATTTGAATATGGATGGATCACTGTGCTATGAGAAAGTAATGTTGAACGTTTTCTGCTCTGTTTGTAGCTTAAGTATTTTCCTCAGCTGGAGATGTTTGGTTCCTGTTCGCCAAGCAGCACTTGTTCTTTTGTCTTGGGGAGTATTGAAAGAGTTTTGGATAACAGGTTATTTAATAAACTTACAAATTTCCTTCACATTCTCTTATTTTTCTACAGTATTATAAACAACATATCCTCCATTTCTGTAAACATGTTTTGGTATTCTCACCTCCGTCCAGCTGTGGTTTTACTTTGCTGTAACTTATGTGCCGGAAAAGAAATCATTGTTGAACTGTTTTTGCATCTCTTTTTTTGTTTCTTTTTAGCCCTGCCCGAGAACTTGGTGTTCCCAAGGGCGTCAACTGCTTTGATTACTGCACCAAAGCGAACGTTATTATCACCGCTGGTATGTTCCATTTATGAAGCTGCGAGCACTGACGCCCCGTCCACACGTATCCGGACATTTTTGAATCCGCAAATTCCTCTTTTCTCGGACCGTCTTGAATATTCACGGTAAAGAACTGGGCTCGATCTTGTGACGTCAGTGGATAAAAAAAAGTATCCGGATTTAGCGTTCACACGTTTTCGGATACATAGCGGATTCAATAATTTCCACTCTGGAGAGCGGATTCAAAGAGTTGCAGATTCGTCTTCCAGTTACACCGGATACGTGTGGACGGTAGCCGTATCCGGAAAGAAAAAGTTGCGGATTCAAAAGTACCCGGATACGTTTGTGTGGGGCCTGAGTCTCTCATATTTCTTGTGAATCACAGTAAATCCGACAGCGCGCGTGAGGGGCGGGCGGGGAATCCGCGAAGAACGAGGGCGGAAAGGCCCGAACAAGAATTTCCTCTCTGCTACAATTTCTCCTCCTTTTTACCATTGCATGATTTTAGTATTTCGCTCGCCTCGCGTGGCTCAGAGGAAATAAGGACGACCGCTCGCGGTCTATAGTAGTTTAGCAGTGGAATGTATAATCATTAGGTGGTTTGTACGTTCCCCAGTTGAGGCAAAGAACGGCTCATTTGATCAGCATCAATAATATTAGTTTTAAAAATATAGCCTGCGAAGGTGGCAAGATCAGAGTGCGGGAGTGCTTTTTGACATCGGAGCTGATAAAGAAATAGCCTCGGGCGATTAAAACCCATCAGTAACGCAGATTGCAAAAAATGAAGATCCTTTTTTACACCCAGCCACGTGATTGGTCAAGGTAATGTAAATTAATGGTCCCCCTCCCCCATGAGAGACATACCACCACATTGGGGACTACGTCCCCTACTCTTTAAGAACAGTGTGTGTGTGTGTTCTTTAATGTCCCACAGAATCTATTTGTGCAGGAGGTATGAGACGGGGCCTACGGTTTATCGTCCTCTTCCAAGGAGGCTTGAAAGTTTTACTGTTTGCAGATGTCTTTACAAAGGCAGCATTTTCTCCTCAGTTATTTTAAGACCCTGAGTGTTGGTCCAGCCGGGGTTTGAACTTTGCGGTCGATTGTACAGTTAATTTTCAGTACATTATCGTATCAATCTTTTACCAGGTGCAGACAAGGTCATCAGAGTTTGGCATCCTCTTATTTTCACAAGACCAACAGGTGCTGTAAACTGACTCTTACGATGTGTTTTTCGTCTTATGATATACAATTTACACCAGTCTTAGAGGACTATTGCTAAGCTAGTTATCAAGGAGAAATAAACTAGCAACATCCTCCCCAGTATTTTGCCTCTTGATTTGGCAGTTTTCTCTGCTCACATAGTAGTTACATGCCTTACATATGACATGAGCTAGTGGGCCCAGCCATTCAACTGCTTGCAAGGCAGTGTAACTAGTAGTCGAACCTCGATAATACAGACACTAAAAGGACATACCCAGCTGTTCGCATTAAAGTGGTCTGCTATCATTGCCTCCCTTGTCTTCCCTACCTCCGTCTCTATATGTCTTTTGTGGGAAAGTATAAAAACGCCAGATCTTAGGTTAGCATTACAGGGGTGTGCGTATTAAAGAGATAGAATTTTGCCCTGAGTGAGAAGTAAGTGTTAATATTGGCTTAGGGGAGGGGTAGGTGAGCAGTTTCGCAGAGACGTATAATAATGATCCAAGTTTAGTGTATTCGGGACTAAGGCCTTTGCCAAACGTCGAACGTTTCATGAAACGAACCAAGCTTCGACGGATAGAACGTCTGAAGATCGAACGCGACGAACTATAAAACTCAACTTAGCCTCTTTCGAGAGAAAATTTATCCTGGCGGGCTAAAATTGCTTTTTGGACTGATTCAGTTGATTGGTTAGACGCGACCTAAATCTTAACTTAATTTAGGACGACCCAAATTAGAGTTTGGTTCGTCTATGAAAAGTTCGACGTTTGGCCTAGGCCTAAGAGAACTGTCCGGGATAGAGAGATTTCCTTATTATAGACTGAGATAGAAAAGGTATGAAGGTTGTTATCCTCGGGACCATGAGATCTGTCCGCACTACCCGTTGCCAGTGTTTTAAAGATGTCCATAAGGAGAGCTGCGACTGCATATGTTTGTCGCATTTTTATGCGAATATATCAAATTCAGCAACTGGGCATTTGGGCATACGGAACTCCTCTGCAATGATTTGTTTGAGTAACCACCAAACAATAGCTTCCCAGTGTGTAATAGCCCATTTTACAGTTACCAGCGAAAACGAGGCTGGAGTTGACCTTGTTTTGATACAACCCCTCCTGCTGTATTATGTAAATAATGTTGTTCTTATGCTAACTAGTATTTTTTAAGAATAATTTCCATATGAAAAGGAAAAGGTGTGGAAGTTTGTATCAAAAGAAGGTCAACCTCAGCCTCACATCCAGTCAAAGGCTAGAATACTAAGCCCACAAACTGTAAAATGGTCTATTGCCTATTGCCCAAACTTCGACTTGTATTGGGTGACTAAACTAAAGACTGTTCGTCATTCCCACAAGCAGGAAAGCTCCTTGGTCATCTTTTCACAATCGTCGACGTTGCAGTCAATGAAAAAGATCAACAGCTCATGAGTTTATCAACAGCGAGGGTAAGAGATGCAGTTTCCTTTAGTTATTTTCTTTTGCCTCAAAATAACGATAATTCAAACTTGACCAGTTGCGAAGTTTTGAATTAGGATTTAAAGTGCAATGCTTCACAACATCTCTGTTTTGCTATTCACCCAATTTTAACTTGTTTTTTCTTCTCTTTCTTACTGTTAGGTCTTTAGAGTTTGGGACATCCAAACCCTGACGTGCTTACAGGTGGGTATGAAATCGATAGCCGAGTTTGTAAAATAGATGTTTGCAAACGTGATCCCGAAGCAGAGAAAGAACGTTGTCATTTTATTATACATATGTGGGAGGTTACTTCATGTCGTGGGCAATTTCTACACCTTCTGAAAGACTGATAATAAAAGCGATTTTACTTCACTTAATGAATCACTTCCCAGTGTTCTGCTCAAATCAATTTGCTGACCAATGAATGGTCAGGTTTGACGTCACGTCAAGAGTTGGGCGCTACCTATGGCCTTGAGATATTAACTATATTTCCTAAATCAACATCTAGTTTTACCAAATGCGATTTTTTACAGGTGTTTACCGATAATGAAGTCAGACCTGGAGAAAAACGAATCTCTTGTATGCTCTTTGATGGCAAGCACGATCGGCTTATAACAGGTATAAAGATCATCTTAAGGCGGAGAGCCTGTTTACATGGGTGCGGGGGACCCCATGCAGTTGCAACCGGAGCGTTTCCAAAACGATTCGTTCTCCAAAAACTGCACTTTTGAAACCGTTTAAAAAAGTCTTTGTTTTTTCATCAACGTTTTCGGGGCATTTTATGTGGACGATAGACAAAAACGGAGCGAAAGGGGAGTGGACCTTTAAGTTGACAGCCATAATAGAGAGCTTTAGATTTGAGGTCGAGGACGACTGCGAGTACGAGATTTAACTGAAATTTTTTTCGCGTATTCTCGAAAATTATTCACTAGGAACCCGAAGCTTCATTTTACTAGTTTTTCACCTAAAAAATTAGTACGGTTATATTTATTAGAGAAGGTTTAGCCCTTTCTTGGTCGCAAAATGATTAATCTTCCAAAATTTGATTACTTGTTCCGGCCACTAGTAGAATGACGACGGTTACCACATTTTCCCGCCAAAATGACGTTGATTCACGCGCGAACACTAGTTAGTATGGAGTATTTAAAACCTCGTCCTCGTAGTCGTCCTCGTCTCAGAATCTAAAGCTCTCTAATATGATTCGTTGTTGTTGTTTCAATTTCATATTTAGGTTGCAGTGTGATTGACACTTGGCCGCTGACCAGAGCCATACAGGACTCACTTCAGGTGCCTCACACGCACGACAGACCCATATGTCAGGTAAGATTTTAGACAGTTAGTTCAATCAAAAGTCTACGCTACTTTTATTCAGAAATTTCGATTTTAGTAGGGTTGGACGTTATAGGCGTTTGTGAAGAAAAAAAGGAAAGGAGAAATACGACCGGACCAAGAACTTTTATTTTGATATGTGTATTTTTTATCTGTTGACAGTTGCTGTACAATCCACATATGAATCAAGTTATTAGTGGATGTATTGAAGGCATAGTAAAGGTACCTTAAAATTAACCCTACACGCATTAATCATATAATATATTTATAAATCATTCAAAATATTTCGCCGTTTCTGATTGGCTCAAAGTTTCCGGCTAATTCTCCATAACTAGCTGACCTGGACCAAATTTGGAAGAAACGAGCAAGCCGCCTGGTTTCCAGGCAAATACACCATAGATCAACCTCATCTCCAGTTGCCGCAGCCTAGCTTTTTACTCCCGAGTGGGCTAAACAAAATCTACTTTTTGAGGAGTATCTGCAAGAAAAAAAAACGTCTGTTTATGTCCTGAAAACGTTCCGAGGAGTAGACCAAAGTTTTGAAAAAGTCTACGAGGAGATAAGCCTGTTGAGAACTTAGAAATATTTTGAATGGATAATATTAAATTAAAATGGCATAACAGCTATCAAAATACCCATAAGACTATGATAAACAAATCCACACCACCAAATACAACAAAAAGTAATGTCCGGTGCAAAATTGTTGGTGACAAAGTCGCCGAAGGGCTGAATGTAGTAGTTCGTATAGTTATTTTGTTGTTGGATCTGACAGAGCAATGGAAAGTAGCCTAAACGTGGGGCGACTACTTACGAGATTCCCAGAGATACGGGGTTCCCGGTTTTACCACGGTTCGCAAGCTCAAGCTTAGAAAAGAAGCTGTTGCGTGCAGCGATTCTATAATAGGCAGGGGGCAAAGAAAGTCAGTTTTACAGCCTGCCATTCGGGCAAGCTGTAGCTAGCATGAACTAGCCCACAAGTCATTTCAACTAGCCCCAAAACCCTTTTTGATTAGTAGGATCGATTACAATCCTTCTGTAATTTGAATTTCCCCAACAAACAGCACTTACCCGTCAGGCAAGTTAAGAACAAAAATCACTAGCCCGATAGCAAAATCCACTAGCCTCGGGCTATCAGGTACTACTTTCTTTGCACGTTGATAGGTCAACTGTCACTCATTCCCAGACGCAAGTATCCTCACCACCTCTCTCCCCCATTTAATTTACCTTAATCGGAGAGGCCTGCAGTTGTCATAAAAAAGCTCGCATTTGACTGTGTTTGCAAGGATATGTACTCGGTATGTCAGGGGCAGATAACATTTCCGCTAGATCTTTATTAGAAACTTCGTTGGTGTACGAAAAGTGCAATTTCCCATGGTTTTCCTACTTTATCAAATTTTGATGAGAAGATAGATGCGTTTCTTATCTGACTGCATGTTTTTTCAGACTTAAAACTGCGAACACAACCATGTTAAAACGTTCTTAAAATATTATTAAGCCAAGCCTTACAAGTCCTTCTTTTTCTAACTCTGTTTCTTATTGTGTAATCTGCGAAAGGTATAGCCCATCACTATGTACATCAAAAAAAATATACACCATTTGGTATATTTTATGGAACGCACTTTCTTGACACAGGAATAACAATTCTGTCTTACAGTCGACGACTGTTATGTAAGACAGAATTGTAGCCAATATGTAACCTGATAAGCTGAGCGGGTTAGTGATTGTTCTGCGGTGGAGCCTCCTCGCAAAGCTAGCGGCGACAAAAAGAACACAAGCAGGCAGGCGCGCGCGATAAATCCAGCCAGCTTTGCAGTGTATCATAGTACTATTTACATGTATATATAACCTTTATGGGTGCCGAATGAATAATGTATTCAATCGTCACTCCTTTAATACTGAAGCTTTAAACGGAACGGACCTTTTTTGGCTTTTCGTCTACTAAGAGTACCTCAAGTAAAACAATCTCAGATGACAATTCCTAAAATACTTACAGTACGAGTGAGAATCATCCCGCACTTCATGATAAAAAGTACGAAAGGAAAGCACTGCCCAGTAGTTCACATTTGAACGGTCACACCCATGGGATTCATCCCAGACATTTAGGCTTTGTCAGAATCACATAACCGCTTCTGGGCTATGTTTAATGTTTACACCCTACGGGATTGCTTTTGCGCAGGCACGAAAACCATACCGGTTAAGGCTTCTGTTCACCAATAGGAACAGTGATTTTGGCACGGTTTCTGTAACAGAGCGAAGCTGCGCCGCAGTGATCTCTTAAGCGGAGAGTGACAATGACATGTCGGATAGTGTTCACACTCAACCGGATAGCTTTTTGTGCCGGCATGAAAAGGTATCCGGTTGAGTGTGAACATAGCCAAAGGCCTGGCAGTCAAAGGATGGAAGGCCATAATGTTAACTGATTTATATCGATAAACTTGGTGAGCAGAGTAGTTGCCTTATCATGTCCTTCACTGCTTGCCTTACTTCTCTGATCTTCCAGCAATAGAGTAATGAGTTTATAGTCGAGTTTACGTAAAGCAGAGTTAAAGCAAAATCCTTAGTGATGAAACCTTCGGGAGACAGCCCTCTCTTCGTCAACAACGCCCTTGCTATATTATAAGGCAGATAGCAGGCAATTAAGGTCAATTGTAGCCACAATTAACGCACTGTTTACTGCCCTTTTATACCGTGGAACGTAAGTGGAATCGCCCGGCCTTGATGCTCTTGGACTTGAATTTGTTGGTGATTCACAGTCAAGTAGATTTTTGAGTACGAGAAAATAGAGGTGACTAGACACAATGGTACAAATATATAGGTACACCATTCAGCTATAGAAGGATTCCAAACGTGTATCGTTGCAACGAAAGTAGACACAAACCAAAGTACACCTACAACTATAAAACTTCGCCTCAAAGTTACAATCTGTCTGTATCTGAGCCCCAGAATAAGAGCAAGGAGTCTGTCCAGGCTTATTGCAGTCAGCGTAAATAAAGACGCTAAACACAACATATAGCTTGCGACAGTGTCTACAGTTAGTACAAAGCGACATATACCCCATCGTTCATACAGTAAAGACATCCAAAAGGTCACTGCAAGAGACTCCACAATGAGGCCAACGTAGAGATCAGTTGTAGCGAGTGAACGAAGAAGGTATTTGGACGGCGGATAAAGGGAATTCTCTTTGCGAAGAGCAACAAGAATCAGAGAATTTCCTACGAATGCTGTAATGGAAAAAAGAACGTTAATCCCTGAAAGAACTATCAGTTGGTTGGGTATCCCTCCGACTAATTCTGCCAAGCAGTAGTTATACAGTTCTTGAAGTTTTTTCAAGCTCTCTTCACTAAAATTTGTTTGTGCCATGATTTTTTACCGTGTGATTGCTTGTTTTTAAGGGCGGGCGCTGTACTTTTCGCGTCACGTAACTGAATGTACTGTCCAGCTACGGGCGTTTTGAATTGGATGTCTTCAAATTGAAGTTAACTTCTTCTGCTGATAACTTTTTTGTGATCAACATGAGTAATTGAGAGGCGTTAAAAATGAACTTAATCCGGAAGACAAATTTTGCATGGCCAAATCCTTGTAAACAAACGTCAAAATTCAGTGATTTTTATACAATCGTCAAGTATTAATTTTTTGGTAATAAACCAAACAACCACCCCTTCGTGCTTTTGCTATCGATTAAAAAATCAACGTAAAGGAAATTGCTTTTTTTTTTTTTATCTCATCAGCATCCTGCTTGTCTTCAAAATCTATGACTGAATAAAATGACTGAGAATGAAAAATATTCGACTGCTCAGTACATAATTTCCCAAATCATGAAATGAATAGAAAGCTTCGACTGATAACCTGAATCCCCACTATTTCGAGATTTTCACTCCCCTGTTATTATCAGTTCCTAAATTACCAAAGTAAAGTTTTATTGCTTTGTTATTAGACTTATTAGATTGTGACTGCGCCATCTGGCCATTTCAACGGCTAGGCTAACATGTGTCATTGTGGTCTCAGTTTCGATTGTTTTCTTCAAAATTAAATTTTATAAATTGTAGAAAGTTGTATCGTGATTCTTTCTTTGTGGCATTTAAAGTATGGTTGACGTTTGTGATCTTATGCCACAAAAATCTAACTGCTGTTCATTGTAACTGTCATTTATTCCTTAAGTTTTAGTCCGTAAAAAGGCAGAAGTCAAGTAATTATGAGGCAAAATGTATTCTAAGTCCCCAAATTAAATTGCTGCTAAATACATATTTTTCAAAGTCTTCGAACAAATGTGTCACCAAAATTTCTTTTACATGCAAGGTAAACAGGAAATTTACACTGGTAGTATATCATAATATAGAGAGTCAGACTGAAAAAACATAAACCGTTAAGAAATAAACATCTCACTGATTTGGCAAATTAAAACTGTTCATTAATACTAGAATACACAAACTTTCCTCTCGTTATTTTTTTAAGAAACTTTAGAATCACATTTCCAAGTACGTTTTTGACACATTTGTTCCTTATAAGGTCCCGATAATGTGTCAACGCATAATTGACATGATGTTGCGCTTTCAGATATATTTAGAATGTACTATTCTCTCTAATGGCAGAAGAATCTCTTGCTGTTTTATTGTCGAAGCTTCCCTTCAGCAGACACTTTTAGAAGAAGGAGAAAGTGTCCGCAACTAGAGGTGGTCGGATTTGCACTTCATGCAGAGATGAACTCTTTGAAGGGTTAATGACCGTACACGGGCGAATTTGTCGCGGCGATGTTTACTGTGATTTTAGACTGATCTGTCCGTCGCATTTTTATAATAAAGTGGAACGTTTTAGCTGTGTTCAAATATTGCAGATGATAGACCACCTAAAATTGAAATGTCCCCTAATATACAGCCTGCACACATGTATCTTAAGTAATATTCCTGTGTGAAATTTTTGACGAACCAGATTTTCCGCAATCACGGTTGTTGCCCCCAGTTTCTAATACCGTTTTTTAGTTGGGCGTCCTTCACATTTAGACAAATTTAAAAAAACCTCACAGAAAGTTAAGTGCTACCACAGGTCGCGCAAGCTCGACATAAAAGTGTCTGCATTGTTGCGTAACCTTTGAAAGATAAAATTTCTATGGGAAAAATTATCACATTCGTACTTTACAGAAACCGTTTTTCCTCCATACAAATCCTAATGTTTCGAATGTTACGCAACAAACCGATACTCATATTTCAAGCTTGGGTAACCTGTGATGTTGCATACTTAAGGAATTCTGTGTCTTAAAAACTGAATGCCAATCAAATACTGCGGCAGTTAACTTAGGCCATGTTCACACTATGGCGGAGGATAGCTTTTCGCGTTGGCACGGCAAGCTATTCGGTATAGAGTGAACACCTATCCGATACGTGACTCTCCACTATAGCGATCGGCATTCGCTTCGTTACAGAGATTGCACCGAATTCACTGTTGTTATGTGTGAAGCGAAGCCCTGTCAGGCATGATTTCCGTGTTGGCGCAAAAGATTTCCATTAGAGCGGTTTTCATTTGAGTGTCGAAAGGTAATTGGTTTTGCGTTTACTACGCTACGTGATTGGCTTAAAAGATTCGCGCCACTTTTTTATCCAATCAGAAGGAAAACCAAAACCAATTGTGTCACGCTCGCATGCATTTTCCCGCGCTTTGCGTCAGCTACATGTAATTACTTCGAGTTTTAATTGGTTCACTGTTTTGTCTGTGTCCTTTGTGATTGGCTAGAGTAATTACTTTGGTTTTGGTTTTACGATACTCAAATGAAAACCGCTCTATAGTGTGAAAAAAAGCTTTAAGAACTTCTGGGTGGCTACAAGGAACTTTCAGGCTAAATTGAAAAAAGTCATTGTGTGTTTGTGCTCTTTAGAAGAAGAGCGAGATTCATACGATAGAAAGGGCTGGGTTTTATTGAGATATTGAGGCAGATTTTTCGCGCGGAAAGATGGGGAAAGCTCTAGTTCAAGCGATAATAGTTATATTTCACTTTTTGTAGATTTGATAGGAAATAGGGCTTTATGTCTGCACTCTGACGGATAACTCTTGCCCCTGCACGAAAACCTTATCAGTTAGGACTTTTGCTGTCACATAAGAACGGTGAGTTCGGCGCGGTTTCTCTAACGGAGCTAAGCTACACCGCGCCATCTTGAAAATGAAGGCCACCTACAGGTTTCTGTGTAGCCTGTTTACAGACCCTCTATTTTTTTAAGAGATCGTCGAGCGCGCTCTGAAAACAGAGACCTAAAGCTCTCTAATAGAAAATCGCGGGGGATTTATTCACCAGAATCACAAGAGGGTGGATAGGCTAGTTTCTTTGCTGCTCATTGTTGCATTGCGAGGTAGAAATGTTTAAGAATAAATACATTGTAACAATAACGAAAAAATGATAACCGTATAACAGGGGCACCCAACGGGGATATAGTTCAAAACCATTTAACATAGCATTGTTGAACGTAATTAGTATTTAAACGGTAGATATAGGCATATTTTTATCCCCTAAAAACTTTTCATCTGTTCGGATTTCCTAGCTGAAAGTCTAGTGGTCCGAAAATTATAGGGATCAAAACTTACCTTTTCGAAAATTTCAGCCATGAAAAGGCTCCCGAAAATTCTAGGTGGCCTTTTTTAGGGTAAAAATCCGTTAAAAATGGGTTATTATACCATTTTGTAGATGTTCGAAAATCCTAGGAGAGGCAGGCAAGCAAGAAATTTTACAACAAATGTTCCGAAAATTCTAGATCTCAAATCGTCTTCCGAACAGATATTTTCCGAAAATTGCCGATGGGTGCCCCTGCGTATAACTTAATAAGTAAAGTGAGTATGATGGCTTAACTGGCAGACGACCAATAACATAGCGACTTAATTGACCACCCCACAGGTTGTCGAAACGTCAGTCACTGTCAACAAAAGCCTGCGTGGCAGCCGGCCCACGTATCGCGTGTAGAAGGTTTAGAGTGTTTGCAACTCGGCTGTCAACAACAGTCCTATTCAGGACTATGTTCACCCAGACGATCATACTCAACCTACTCATGAAATGACTCCTGGGTTCAAACCTTTCACAGTATAACTTAAGTTAGAATCAAGGTCGATTGGCAAAAAAGCTGTCTTATCGTGTCTTTAACTGCTTGCCGAACTTCTCTGATCTTCCAGCAATAAAATATTGGGTTCAGTGACGAGTTTGCGTAAAGTAAAGTCAAAGCAAATTCATTGGCGATGAAACCAGATGGTGTTAATCCTCTTTCAGTCAAGAAGGCGCCCGTTATTATGTAAGGTAGATAACAGGTAACTAATGTCAACTGAAACCACAGCGCACTTGATACAGCCTTTTTGAATCGCGCTATATTGATCGGATTCAAATGACTCGGGTTTCCTGGAATGTGTTGCGCGTGTACTTGATACCGACGATGGCTCAATGTAATGAAAATTTTTGTGTAGGAAAAACTGGAGACGATTAGACACAGTCCCATAGCGATATAACCGTACCATTCGGAGATAGGATGACTCCAGAGATACCCTGTTGAACCAAAAAAGGACACAATCCAGATAGCAGTTATGCTTATACGAGTTCTTTTGAAAGTCACAACTTGTCTGTATCTGAGTCCCAGCGAAAGGGCGAGAAGCCTTTCCACGGCTATTGCAGTCGATGTAAACAAAGACACTAAACACATAGTATAGCCTGTAATAGCACTTACAGCTAACGCGTAACGACATATGCTGGATCGTTCATGATGTACCAAAGATATCCAGAAAGTGACTTCAAGAGGCTCCACGATTAGGCCAACGAAGAGATCAGTGATAGCGAGGCAACGCAGCAGTAGTTTGGACGGCGCATAAAGCGAATTTTCCTTGTGAAGAGCTACTAAGATCACGGCATTTCCAAAGAAAGCAGTGAAACAGAAGAGAATATTCAGCCCTGAAAGAAATATCAGTTGGCTGTGTATCCCTTGAGTTAAATCAGTGGAGCAAAAGAGTTCTTCATACGCTTTCAGTGGTGTATTTTCAGTATAGTTGTCGTTGGCCATCGGGAAAAGTGAGCAGGTTCTTTATAAGGATGAGTGTTTTAAATTAACGCATCCAATTATGACAGCAAATAAGTTCGATACACAAAATAGAAAGTTCTAATCTGCAATTTTATCAATGGAATTTTCATTGCACCTGCCAAAACATCTTCTATTAATTGCAAAGCCCACTGTGTTGAAATAGCTTTCGTTTAAAGTTCTATTCCGTGGATGTGGCATCAATAGGAGTTTCTACTTTGCGTCGCTCGCTACTTGCCACTTCCCCACTTCCCGCACTCGAACTTGTTCAACAAGCTTTCAATCAGCTGATGCAGTTTCATCCTTCAAAATAGGTCTTCACGTATTTTAAGTTACGCTTTGTTAGTTGAGTATGCGGATGTGCATGATCTGTTTTCATTAATACACTGCGGGTGTATGAGTGCGGAGTAATTCTTGTTGTTAAGGATTTGCTTATCCAGCTATCATATTTTCTCAGGTGAATGTCCCGGCATTTATTCAAACGCGGCCTTAAAAGTGTAGGGTCCAGCGGTTATTATGCAAAGGGCTTTTATTCATAGTTCTTAACAGCCTACGTATTATGCCGTTATGCCTGAAGTTTATTGTTTCATAAATAGTCCTAAGCCCGGCTTGCAATCTAAAAAATACGATAGATCAGCATTTAAGGTGGTTGCTCATCAACAAAAGAACGCCAGTGCTAATGTGCGCATTTATCGAGGTCATTTTGACAATTGCACCTGCACGCACATGCTTTTTGAAAAAGCGTCATGGAGTGTTTAACTACATATTGCTTTTTAACGTTTTTTGAGTGAATGGATCTTTAGAAAGTGAAATAATGAGACGATTTTGTTTTTTAATGTGCGGCGCTTCGTGGCGTACGTTTCATGTCGACGTTTTCTTGAGGTTTGCGAGAAAAGTCTTTTTAGATCATTCAGTTTTTGTGTTTTTAGATAACTTACTGTAAATTATGTAACATGTACACCTCTTCGTAAACGGCGAGCGTGTCTTTGATCCTTGTGATTTAACGAACCAAAACCGTAGCTAGAACTGACGAGTTTTTAAACAAGGTCTATTAAGACGAGTAAGTAGTAGCCCTGGTTTGTGATTAAGAAATACAGGTGCATAAACAGCGAGCGTCCTGTTAGTTGTATTTTACAACTCTGGCTTTTTTGCCGCCATTTTTGCTGCTATTTTTAATTGGGCATATGAAATAGTGGCGATTGGTCGTTGAGAAATCGCTATTGTTTCAAAAACTGCTTGACTTCCTTTCAATATAAGCGATTTTTTGAACGAGAGTTACCAGAAAACCTTCTTTGGCGGGAACTCCTTCACATCAGATGGGCCCTATAGTTACCCTGTCCGGCATAAGAATCGTAGGGAAATCGCCCGATCTCTCCAGCCGTTACGATGTACTTTTGCACGCTTTTAATCCTTACTGTTAATTCATCTTGTTTAGTGTAATGGTGATGGCGGCCGGGCATGTTTTTTAGACCTCCGCTATAAAAAGCACTACCGCCATACATATAGCTATACATGTATGGCGGTACCAAAGAGGTGGATCCAAAAAAGCTATAGAACTGGCCGTTTATATTAAAATTCGCTAGTATTTCTGAATTTAAATGATCGGCGCCTTTAATAGATTAATGTACTTCTTAGATGAATTGGGGACAGGAGTAGTCATATTTACTCTCAGCTTATAAAATGTCAGGCCACCGACAGTATCACATAGCGCAATGTACGCCTATGACAAGCGTCTATTTACTTTTTGTATGCGTTTTCTTTTTTTCCGACCAGTAATTCACTTAACTAGTGCACAAGGGCAATTGAAGTTTATTTCCTGTATTTATTGATTATTGTATTGTTGTGTTGTTGATTGTTCTGCAGGTATGGGAGATGGAGACAGGCCAGTTTGTGTATCAGGTGACAGACGCCCATGGTCCGTCTATTGAGATAACTGCCATGACAGTTGACAGCTCAGGCTACAGACTAGCAACGGGGGCTTACAATGGTTAGGCTCAGTAATAATATGATGACATTATATGTTATCTTATATATGTGGATGTGATTCTCGCAGTTATACGATCAACTTACGCGGTTGAGCTGTCGTTCAGTTGTGAAAATAAATTGCCGTAAATGTTGGAATTGATGCCCCTCTCAAATAAACGCCCCCTGTCTAATAGACGCCACCCCCATGAGAATTACTTCAAAATACTGAGAAAAATAAAAGAGCAGCAAAATCATTCAATTTAGTCATTTTGTTGCCTTGACTAACAAAGGTTTGCGCATTGCATCTTGTTCAGTGGTCAAGTTCAAGGAAAGGATAGGCCAAAAAATTACAGCACAATGATCCTGAATGAGGATTCTGACATCGAAGTTGAGATCTGAAAGAGCGATATGGATCTCTGGACGGCCTAGAAGTATCAAGGGATGGACTGAATATTTTGTTGAGCTTATTGCAAAAACGCCTCCTATCCATTAAACGTCCCCTCTTGGACTCCTAAAATTAGATAAACGGCCCGGGCGTCTATTAGATCATTTACGGAACAAGCTTGTTGATGATTCCTCTTCATTTAAAGTCCGTGTGTGAAACTTTTCTCTATAGGCACGTTTATATACCTTTGACTTTGACGTTTATAAGGATCATTTTACGTTTGTGTGAAACTGCCCACCTACCCCTCCCCTAAGACAACATTTTGCCTTAAGTAAGATAAGTGTTTATGTTGGTTTAGGGAAGTGGTAGGTGGGCAGTTTCACAGAAACGTAAAATGATCCGTTTACAACAAGCCGCAGTCAAACGTCACCTTAAGAGTAGAACCTCCTCTTGTCTTCTTCTTAGTGATGGAGGAGGAGAAAAGGAGACTCTGCCTGAATCGTGTCAAACCTTTGAAGTCGCCGAAGCCCAAATCTCTGAACAAGTCAATCTTGTTTCCTCTCGTCAAACTGGTTTTTCGCGTGTGAGAATCCGTTTATTGACAAACCGATGGTTATTACTGAGCCCGCTGGACCAAGCGCACGGCTGTTAGGCCTGGGTTCGAACTGTATCCTAGCAACATGCAGCGCATGCTCAATAGTGAACTTACTCGATTCATGCAGAGTCATTCTCGAGTGCATCAAAATTGAGCAAGCGATAGAGAGGCTTTGCTGGCAGAAGTGTCAAACGTCAGCTAGCCGTTTATCGTTTGTGGCGTTTTTCCTGAGTAGCTCCCTTCAAGCTTTAGGTGGGAGAGCAATACGATGACTTTGCTGCCGAAATGGTCGAGATGCTTGCATTTTTGTTAATTTATATGAAGAACATAGACGAAGAATTGAAAAACAAAAAGAGCACAAAAGTATGAAAACCTGAACCGTACGTGCGTAAATAAAATAGAGGCAATGTATGGAAGTTCGCGTGTAAACGTAAAAGTTGAGAACCTCCCTCAACGTTCATGTTTACACGTAGCCATTAATAAATTGCCTCTGTTTTATTTACGTATGTAAATTTTTCAAGCGTCCGCATGTAGAAATTAAGCCGCAGCGGAAATCCATCTTAACGTTTGATATGAGTTTGTACGGAAAACAATTTCTACGTTGAATTTTTCAGGTTCTATAAAGGTGTGGGATTTTGGCAGTGGTCAACTTTACAAGAAGTTCCCGGATGAACAGACAAAGAAGCGGCATGAGGACACTATAACAGGTCTGGTCTATCACACGATGTATGGCAAGAGGTGTCTGCTGGTTTCATCGTGGGGGAAGAAGATTAGAATAATGGAGGTAGGTTATTGATAATTATAGCGTTCTTTAGATCTGCCCGTGTATGAGCACCAGATAAAGTGCAAGTAAAACTTTAAAAATTCGGGCCGGTTTTGTCACAGGGTGGTCACACAATCTGTATGTGTAACCATTTATGCATCTGCATGTGTAAGTTTATAGTAAATGTATTGGAGTTATTGTTTGCTGTAGCGATATGTCGTTAGATATGTGCATGGATCAATGCTAAATATGGGTATCCTGTGATTTTGTGTTTACACATCTCGCTCTTCCCTCTGATACTTGCAAATAAGGAAATAAGAAGTTGGTTTGCAAAGTCGTATTCGCACTCTCGTTTGGATATTAAAGAAAAGCAAAACAAAAGCATGTAGATACAACACTATACCAGTTTAAGGGGGCTGTGACACGGCGTCCAGTTCATTTTGTTTAATTTTGCCAATTACTCGCCCTCAATCGCTATGTAACTTAAAGAGCAAGCAAAGAAATTACATGTAAATAACAAAATCAGAGATCCGAGACAAACGAATACGTCTCCCGAGCATTATTTTTGAAGTTGCAAGTGGCAGGGATCAAGTTTGGTTTCACTAACAACCCAGTAAATGGTAAGTTATTATTAAACGAAAAAAAGTTCTTGTCTGATATGGCCATGTAATTGTTATTCGTCACAGGACCCTGCCGATGTACAAACACTCGTTGAACTTAAGGTTTTATCGGATCTTTTCGTCCCGCCTGTGCCAATCTACAAGGAGAAAGGTAATGATTGTCTTCTTGACACATACCATAGCGAAAATGCTGCATATAAGATTGCTCATACGCTTTCAGCAATTTTTCGTTTCTCTTAACATGTACGAATGTGATGAACCAACCCTATTCACTCCTTAAGTCAGTTGTGGAGTCTGGCCCCGGTTGTTCAAACGTTGGATAGCGCTATCCATTGGATAAATCACTATCCAGCGCATAAGTATTTGCAAACCCAATTGCGCTCCTGGAGGGGGGGGGGGGGGGGGGGGGGGCGGTTGGGGGGCATTCAAGGGAAGTCTAGTTAGAGCTGTGCTCCGAGACCTTCAAACCCCGACCCTATTTAAGACAGGAGACACTATTTCTGAGCTTGATTTCTTTTGTTTTCGTACAGAATTAAGTAATTTTTCACACTAGAATCGTGGCAATAGCTGATTTAGGAAAAAAAATTATTGCTATTGCAAATGTAGACCGCTGATCGCAAGTCTTCACACTCTGAAAAGCTTCCAGTCCAAAAAGACACCCTGTTCAAGATGCTTAATAGTGAAATTGCGTACCCTGTTTAAGACTCAAGACCTTGAAAATCATACCCTGTTCAGTGGCACATACCTGCATAAGACCAAATATGGGAGTGGCCCCCTTGGGATTGCGCTATCCTCCGGATAGAGATTTATCCAGTAGATAGGGTTATCCACCTTTTTAGCATTTGGGACCAGAGTTTTCGACATTTTCAGCCAAATCCTATTCTGGCATCATTTGCATCGACGTTGAGACCTTTTTAACATCACTATCACTATCACTATCACTATCGATATCACAACATAAAATCCAGATTTTCGTAATCTTCTTTTTTTTTTTTATTTTGGGCTTAGTTGCAATGACTATAAACATTGTGCCTGTAAGATAATGACCGCTAAAAACGTAAGAGCTAGCCAACCATATTTTTGGCAAAACTACCAAACAAACAAAAGCGAAGCAAAGAAATATATTTTCTACATGTGTATAGCTCTGAATGGCTTTCATTTGACTGTTTCGTTTGGTTTTTGTTTTTTGGGGGGGAGGGAGGCCATATTCGGGGCTGCAACTTTCTTGACTCGCATTGTATACGTTCTGTTGTTGTTGTTTTTAATTGATGTATTTTTTGTGGTTTTGTTTTTTGTATTAAGATGAACAAGCTCCTTTCGTGTCACGAGCTCCCCTTCCCTCAATTGGAGAAACCCAGGAGGTCAAATCAAGCAATGAGGTAAGGACAAAGAGATGTGCGAGGTGTAAATTAACGGGGATCTCAACCCATTTAAAGTTTCGGTAAAACGGGCAACTTTCTCTGGAACATTGCGACAAAACGAGTTGAAACCACCCAGTATTAAACCTGTCTTGCAGCAAATCAGTTTGTTGCAAGTTGCTTTCGGGAGATACGTCACCTCGGACCGGTAAAACTAGCAACATACACAGAGTTTGTCCCAAACAGTAAACTACAGCGTACTTTCTGCAACAACTTTTCTCAGCTTGCAGCAACCTCATTTGTTGCGAGATAGGTTTGAGCGTGGGTGGTAAAACGTGCAACATCGCAGTCTAATCATTTTGCAGCAGTTTCGCAAAACAGGTTGCACGTTTTTGGTTCCCGTTTTAACGTACCTTAACACTTTAAATTCCAATAGTGACCAACATCAATTTTCTCTTAACGATATCAATGCATTATTTAGAGAAAAAGTGTGAGAATTAATAAAATGATCACCAAAGGAAAACTGCTTTGATCTTTTATCAAATTCTTCTAACTAATTCATTAACGAAATGTATGGAGATCAGTCTGGAGAATTTTTATGTTGATACTGGGACTTAAAGGTTAAAGAATTTAGGCAACAGGAAGTCCTGTGTGCTTGGTTGTTTGTTAGTTTATTTTCTTCTTGATAAAGTCGAGTCGATGGTCTGTGAACCCACTTGTAGAATGTTGGTCGAGTTTCCCCGTTGCCGTCATCACTGATTTTCGTGTGTGCTGTGTTTATTCCATTTCAGGAGTATGCCCTCTTTCACTGTGACGTGACGTGTTTGGAGCATATGTCTCCTTTACTCTTTGCGGGTACCACAAGTGGATCAGTTATAATATGGAACCTAGAGACAGAGAAAATCGCCCTACGGTATTCTAATTATGTATACAGTATATATGAATTACAGAGGGGAATCTATCGTCATTATCGTTCTTGTTGCTTTCTTTGGTTTCCAAAAAAAAAACATGCACTGGATATAAAAGAGTTTTGATAGACTTTCCGGCGAACCTTTAGTTTGTCCGGGCAAATGGTCATCTTGGCCGGACATTTTACGTTGACCCGTCTTTATTTTGGCGGCCCTGCACTCTATACGCTGTTTACTAGCTTGAGCACAAATCTGGATTAATGGATTTATCGGTTCTTTTGCTCCAGGTGTGTTCCGCCAAAATCTACAAGTGCGAACAGTAGCAAATACAAGCGCCATCACCAGGATGAGCAGCTGGTTTATAGATGCCTTTATTTGGTTCATCGGGTCAGGAAACCCATCATTTACGGAAAAGGGTATAATAATTAATTGTCAGATATACCGAAACGTGAGAGTTTAAACTGTTAGGGTAACACCCGCTTAGGCAACGCATATTGGTGTAAATACGGTAATCGCCAAGAAAAAGAACGAGTTGTGGCAAAAGATAATGAACAGTAAATGACAAGTGTTTGCCGTTTGCCGTCAACGGGACTCTCTTTAATAGAACCTTTTAGCATCAGGTTTTCCATGGCAAACCGCAAAATGCATTTGCGGTTAGGCCTTTGCAGTTTCACGGTGCCGGGATTTCAAATTTTAACAAGGCGTTCATTGTTAAGTGTTTTTCGTCAAGTCGAAGTGCATCACTTTTATCGCCCCTAAAACATGAACGGTTCGTTGATTCGAGTTCAAAAATCTAACTAGCACATCGCAGACGGACGTAGAAAGCCACTTCGATTTTTAGTGGCCAAAAACCTTTTGTCACTTACCGCTGGAAGCCCTTCTTGCCGTTCAAACGGAAACTGCAAACGCCACCACAAGACCGTGGTCACGTGACATGCCAAACTAACCGCGATTTTGTTACACTGTGTTAATCCCTATTAGAGAGTTTCTTAGCTGATATGAGGGCTGCCACTATATGTAATTAGTAGGCGTAGAGTTGAACATCTGGGAAGTTTTTTATAAAAGTATCCGGGTCCCGGCCCATACTCCAAGTACTATGACTGATAAAGAGGACAATGCCACGTGCTAGACGCTCTTCCTTAAGTGCTTCTTCTAATTCCTCAAGTAAAATTTCACGGCAACGGTATTATAAAAAAAGATATTTCCTGGACATTCCTTCCATTAAGGATATCTTCTGCATGCTCGTCACTGCTGATCTGGTGATACAAACTTGGAAGCTAACCTGCAGGTTTGGGTTGCGTTCGAAGTGGAACGCAAACCTAGACTTTTGACCTCGGACAGGAAGCAGTCTTTTTTTGTAAGTTTAGCTCAGTACTTTACAAGGCAGGTACGTGGAGATTGAAAGAACAAACTTCCCGAAAGAAGACCGAGGTAAAGTTGTCTCCTCTCTAGTTTCCTTCAAGTACTTGCCATGTTTTTTTTCTCATTTTCGTTCGTTCACTAGCTCGATCTGCTCGCTCGCTCATGAGTTCTAAGGGGCTGCTGTCTGTCTTGCTGGGCCATCCTGTCTCCTCCGCAGAGGCCTCTTTGTGTCGCAGGGAGGCTGGGGAGAGGGAAAAATAAAGCGCGTGGGAGACGATGGGAAGGGGAAAGGGATAAAGCGAGGCCCAGGCTCCCGCCTTTTCCTTCTTCCAATCGTCCCCCGCGCTTTGTATTTTTGATTATTGTTATTGTTCAATGTTGAGATGTCTAGCCGGAGCCTCTGCGGAGAGAGCGGTTTATCCAATAACATTGTTGGATGAAGACGGACTAATATGTTGGATCAGTTGAATGAATTTTATGGTATTTTTTCTTCTTTCAGTAACGTTAAATTTGAAGACACGAGCCGCGAAGCAGCTCACGTTAGCTTTAATACAGAAGATGTGAATGGCAGTCAGGGTGAACAAGCTGAAATTGAAGGAGAAGAAAACGTTCACGAAAACCTTAAGCAAACAGATGAAGACAGCGCAGATAAAGAAGAAGGCGAGGCACGATCAGAGGAGGTGCAAGAAGACGTGGAGAAAAGTGAAGATAAAGTTATTAATGAGGATGAGCAAGAGGGAGATGAAAGTGGCGAGAGTAAGGAGACCATTATTGGAGAGTTTTTACAAGTCAGTGAGCCGGCTTTGGTTTCTTCTCACCATGATGGCTTTTTACGCTTCTGGAATTTATCGGTGAGTTGAACAGTCTCGTTCCTAGACTGTCCCTAAATTCTTCTGGTACCCAGTGCACTGAATACGCCATTCAAGAGATCTAACCCCTGCCCCGACCCCCACTGTAACTGTAATTGTAATTTGTTTACCTACAAAGCACTTAGGAATTGGTAAGAACTCGCTTAAACGTGTCCGTGCGTTACAGACCGTATTGGAATTTGTAAGTTTTATTTTTTTTGGAGCTTTTTGGAGGGGAAACCGGATTACCCGAGAAAAACCTCTCGGACCAAGGGAGAGAACCAACAACAAACTCAACCCACAGTATGGCGTCAAAGCCGGGATTTGAACCCACTTTCAAAATAAGGCTATATGCGAAACCTATTTTTGTTATAAACTGGTCGATTTGCTAGAAAAACTCGCCTGATTTAGCAAGTAACAGTTTTTCGTCTACTTCGATTATTGTCCCCTAGTTAAGTGGCCCTACCATCTCGTAAATATACGCACGCTGAAGTTGAGATCATTTATTAAGGCGAATTTTTATGGCATTTATTCGTAGGGAACTCTGTTATCTGAGGTGCGAGCGATTACCAGGCGGCAGGCATCAGCAGTAACTTCAATGTGCACAGATGCGGACTGTAATTTTGTTATCAGTGGAGATGCAAGTAAGAGTTGTTTTCATATATGGCCTATGCTTCATGTTTGTTTGTTTGTTTAAAAGAACAAAGAAAAAATTAAAAAAAAAAAAAACTTGTGTGAGGTTAGCGAGCTCTTGGCTGTTTATCATTTACAAAAAGTTTCCCGAAAAACCGTTTGAAAAGTAAATGGAACACAGCTTTTCGTGTCGTTTCAGTGGAAAATTCCTGGGAGTTACGGAACATCTGAAACGGTAGTCTGTTTTCCCGGAAGGAGTTTTCCAAACGGAAAGTCGTGTTTTATTTGTTCAAACCCATATTTGATACCAATTTCAGGCTTTCGCGGCCCTTTTTTCGGTAAAAGGAACTGACTTGTGCAAATGGTAAACACAATTCCAGAATGAAATTTACCAGCCCTGAATTTTTCTCACCCGTTTTCCCAAACCCTTATCGATCTGAAAACATAACACTCAGTACTACGGAAATTCCTTACGGTTACAAACCTGAATCAACACGCTTTTGGGCTTTCAATCATTATCTTCTGATTGCGCGGTACTACATCCATCTTGCTAGAAACAAGTCTGAGAACCCAAGACTAGATGTTTTCATCGTTCTTCTGGAGATTAAAATTCAGTGTGAAAGAGAAATTGCGATGAAAACCGAAAAACCAAACCAAATGCAGAAACAAGTGGACGGCTTTGTGCATTTCTGATATGCGTTGTGACTAGTGTGAGCTTTTTTTGTTGGTGCTTTTTCTTTTATATACCTTGTTTGTTTTACTGTTGTATGGTCCTTGGCTGTATTTAATGTACGCTTTCCTTAGTCTTTTTTATTTTCTTTGTCTGTTAATTACATGGGTTGCTTATTTTATTATTGTATGTACCCTGGTTGTATTAACTGTACGCTTTTTTCTTTCGTTTAATAAATTTATGAATTAAAAAAAAAACATGAACCGATCTGTTTGCCCATGTAAATGGTAAACAAGCAATAACTTTGGATTTACCAAGCGGGAACTCGATGTATATGTTACAGGTCAAAATTAT
The DNA here is from genome assembly GCA_964035525.1 of Porites cylindrica. Lineage (NCBI taxonomy): Eukaryota > Metazoa > Cnidaria > Anthozoa > Scleractinia > Poritidae > Porites > Porites cylindrica. Next base: position 3,112,982 of record OZ037782.1, read on the forward strand.
ATTCAGGTAAAAAATTTTTAACCTAGGTTGATTCTCAATCTTCTTTGTCTCCTAGCCCTAATTCATGAATAATCAGGGTTAGGAGACAAAGGAAATAGAGAATCAAACTAGGTTAAAAAATTTTAGCCTGAATTTAATTTTGAACTGTAACATATACATCCATGACTAAAAGTCTTGTTCTTTTATTGACCTATATTTAGAGGGTTACATCACCGTGTGGGAGGTAGGGAGCTTTCTTCTTCACCCTCCAACGGAGAGCAACGCAGAGGAACATAAAGAAGAAGAACAAGAGGGCAACAAGGAAGAAACAAGGAGAGATCCCACGGTATTTAACTCCATTTCGTCCCCGGCTCACCAGTTGATACGCAACTTTTTGTCCAGACTAGCGTTATATATTTCCTCAGGGATAGTAAAGAGGGAACGAAAAAGAATGCGCATATGAAAGTCACTACCAGCGAGATTAAATTTCTTTCTTTACCACTAACTCCACCTTACTACGATCAGTTCACTTAGTGCCGAAGAGACTTAATTTCTATCCCTTTTTCGATGAATATAGACTGGTAGTGTGTCGGTAGAATGCATCACTTGTACGCCATGTAATACCTCATAGGCGAAATAGTTATACCCCATAGGGTTATACCCCGTAGGCGAAACAAGCCGGCGAAAACTAGGCGATTGTTTCCGAGAACATCTTCGAGATGTTGAAAGAATCAAACCAGAAGCTCGCCATTTTAATCTCGCTAATCATGGCAACAAAACAAGGCATTCTTCGGTTTCCAGTCTCTCTTCACCAATGTAAAAAATAGGGAGATTAAGATTCACGTTTACGTACAATTTGTACCACGTGACCAATTTTTCCCCTTATTTTCCGTTTACTATTTATTGCTTCTATGCAGAAATAAGTTATAGTTTTATGCCAGTTTTAACCATAGGAATCGTTCGGGACTGTTTTTATCTTCTTATTTTCTATTCTGAGAAATTCTCAACTTGAGTCTGACGTTTACCGTTTGCGGTAAACGTGAATCTTAATCTCTCTAATCTAGATATAAAACTTATCTTTCAAAGCGGCATCCTTAGTCCCCGTGGAGTCAACAAATGCTTCTCATTCAACCAATTCATTCCTGTTTTTCACGTAACCATGTTCCCACCAAGTGGTTTAACCCGTTATTATACAAGTGAGAAGCAAGATCAGCCCGTCTCGGGAGACTATGGATTTGCGCTCTGTTCAAGGTGCACTCGACAGCGTCCTCTGTGGCTGCACGGTTCAGTGTCAGTTACCATACCGGTCTCTTCAGTTGGTGGCGTCTGCCATAATACTACCATTCTACTAGTTTTACCACTATAAACTACCGGATACTTGTGATAGCCAAGTTCGTAATACTAGGGGTTTTTTTATTTGGTGAAGTGATCGGTTTTTATGGATTTTATCCTTTTTTGCAGAATGTCATTAAGCAGGTTGTTTGTTGGAGGGGACATCTCACGCGAGTTGTGGGACTGGAACACGTGCAAAGCTCTGGCGTCATCGTGTCTGCATCAACCGACTGTTCTGTTAGGTAACTAGTAGACTGTAAAAATATTTATTTGAATTGTTGTTGAAATAGTCAGTAAAGGTACTGTTTCATTGGTCGTATTAAGGGGGCGTTACGGTTGTTTTTTGGGGGAAAATGAGGTTGATTTAGGAAGGAAATAAATTGGGGTAGAAAAGGTATACACATAAACCAGTTAGTCCGCTAATGAGATCAGAGGCACCTTGTTGCTGGTGGTTGACTATCTGGTACTCCTTTCCACCAATTATTCACTTCATATTTTAATTTTTAACAACCCCCAAATCCGATGTTTTCCAATTTTTCCAAAATTTTAAACATCCCCGCCCCCTAATTTTTTACATTAAAAACATTCGAAAAAACATCCGAAAATTCTCAAAAAATGATTGAATTAGGGACTCCAACTTAGTTGAGTCATTTTTTGATTGAATGAAATCTTATCGAGTTATTTAAGAAAAAGGGTGGATATCAACGAAAAATAATGCTTTTAACCAGCTGCCCGCTTAAAACAAATTTTGTGGTCAGGATATGTTTATTATTGGAGCCACTGCGATGATTCAGGTGTTTGGATATTTTCGGTTATCCAACTTTACCCTTTAGCTCCCAAGAGTGACCAACATCAATTTTCTCCTAACAACATCAGCAGATCATCAAGAGTAAAGGTTATGAGAATTACTAAATTGTATCATTATATCATTATATCATAATTAAGTATAAGGAGCCCAATTTTCTACAAGCTATTTAGCTTCTATTGGGTTTCCTCGCCACTCTATCTATTTTAAATGTGCAATCTTAGTAATGTTATATATGTCTATATTTTTTCATTTTCTTTCTGTAATACTTATTTTATGCGGCAAATGCGGTAAATCAATAAAGAATAAATAAATTACCAAAGGGAGAATGCTTTGATCTTAAACCAAATTCTCTCAACTATTATTAAAAGAAATGTATGGAGATCAGTCTGGAGAATTTGTTTGTGGATCTTGGGACTTAAAGGGTTAAAACGTGTCGCGTTTGACAGCAAAGGGAAGGGACTTTAGGATTCCAGGACGTGGACGTCGACCACGAGGGCGAGGTGAACTTTAAGTTTTCTGCACGTATTCTCAAAAAAATAGACACCCCGGAAAACTTTATTTTACTTTTTTTTTCTTTCCTACCAAAAAAGTAAACACGGAATTGCGACTGCACAAGTTTTCTCTGATCACCTTTTTCTGTCCTTATAGAGTGTGGTATCGAGATACGGGTCATTTTATCGGCTTCTTTGGCCAGCCGCGACTCTGGCACCTGCCATCTGCTAAGTCTGTACCGTCCACACCTGTTAGACCTTACGACATCTCCGAGGTAAGTAGACATAATCAGTAGCAGTAGGGAAAACGTAGACGATTTTGTTCCGTCATAAGTTATAATAACTCGCAGGCTGTTTTGTTGTATAAGTGCTGTTAATTGCTGGTCGCTTTTCCTACGTATAATTATGTTAACATAAAATATATTTTTTAGTTAAACGCAAAGATCGTCGCAGTGAAAGACACAACTTGTGAGGGATGATCTTTACATTAAATTTCCTCGTTCGGCGGTTCTGATATACGAATTTCATATATTCATTGTGTAAAAGTATGTTTTATGGTCAAGTAAAGCGATTTTGGCTACAATGGTACTATCCTCGCGTTAGGATTTCAAGACGTGGACGAAAAAATAGGCAGCGTGGTCAGCACTTCAGACTTTCAATCCGGTGGTCCCGGGTTCGAGTCCCTCGCTGGCCACTTGCTGGATTTGTTTTCGGTATAGTCCTAAATCCAACTGGTCGCCTCCTGTCTTTTGGGGTTCTTAATCCTGTTTTGTTACATCTGAATTATAAATTTGTTTCAAGTAGTTGAGTGGAGTGCCTGTAAACTAGCAGGATATGCTAAGTGCACTTTCCACTGTAAACAAACCTTATTTACTTATTTATTTTAAGATACTTACTAAGAGAAAACATGAGGTTCCCAAAGCTTTCATTTGGTCTATTTGATCTGGCCCCAGTTGTTCAAAAGGTGGATAGCACTATCCACAGGATAAATCTCTTTCCTGTGGATAACACAATTGGTTTCTCTAATACTTATCCGCTGGATAGCGATTTATCCAGTGAATAGCGCTATTCATCATTTGAGCATCCGGGGCCAGATTCAACTTACAACAAAATTTTCAGTTTCTTTTTCGATTTGCGAAAGATGTTTGTAACTTTATGTCGTCGGCTTTACCATAATTTGTTTGTACTAATCGTGTAATGTCTTTATATTTTGTTTCATCAGGGCCCGATTAAAACTCTGAAAAACATCCCCACCAAAGCAGTCAACAAAACAAATGACAGCGGTGTGGACTGCCCATTGATGTTTGATGATACAAGGTGGTTATGTCTTTGTTGTTGTTGTTTTGTTATTTTTATTTTGCCATTAATTATTCGAAGTCATACCCCTTTGATCATGGAAAGCCGACATTTGTAGAAAGCGCCAAACGGGCCTGGTCATCGTTGCCAGCGTCGGTTTAGATGCGGGATATAATATGAACTCGCGCAGGAAAAAAAAAAGAAGATACGAGCCACCCGCCGGTCACACGACCGAGAATCTAGCATTTCCACTTCACCCCCCCCCCCGGGGGGGGGGGTGATAGGCCCCATCAAAAGGGTTATCCGGCAGACTCCTAGTATGAGTCCTTCGGGCAACCATGGCCACACTGGAAGTTATTTGAAAGGGGAGGGATTTCAAGAGTTGAGTTGCAGTGTAACTTCGCCTTTATACGACCACCTGGTTATTACGACCATATTCTTTCGACCCAAACGTAGAAATCATCTTATTATTTTGAAGACCCCGTTAATGCGACCACCTCGTTATTACAACCAGGATGTTATGGCCCAACGGTGGTAGCATTAAGCCTTTAAGCCCTAAGAGTGATCAGCATCAAATTTCTCCTTGTAATATCAATGCTTTGTATAACACAGTGGTCATGAGAATTACGGACATGATCACACAAGATGAAGTTGATTGGTATTTCATCAACTTCTCCCCACTACTTCTGTAGGAAATGAATTAGGGCAACAAATGAGAATTCGATTTTTGATCTCAGGGTTTAAAGGGTTAACGGGGTTCCACTGTAATTGTTAAGTATCTTCGCTTAATCTTGAAAGGACAAAACTACGAAGGTTGCTCGATTATTAAGTGGACAGATATACAAAATGTTACTTTTTTGATAAACATGATATAGAGCGGGCAGAAGTTATTAAGCTCATGTCAAGAGTTTGCTGCGTTTATTGTCGGGGTCGCAAGTGGGATATGAGAATGGCCTGCGTGTGCGTGGGAGAAATCGCGTGCGCTCTTCGCGTTTTCGCGCGCTTTACTGTCCCCTTTCCTTTTCACTCTCAAACGCTTGCAACGGACGCAAATAACAGATAATGAGGTTGAATTTTTCATAGAGTAATACGCAATATCTCTTTGTTTGATAGATGGTTACCATTCCGACATTCCGCTCAAAGAGAAACCAGACCTAAAGGCAATGAAAAGAAGTTCTTTGATTCTTTGTCTAAACCCAAGGTAAGTTCAGTGCTTCTCTTCAACTTTTTTCCTAAGCCACTCTAATATAAACAAAACGCTTTCCACTAGTTTGCATGCTGCAACTAAATAACAAGTAGATTCAGTATGGCTCAAGTGAGTGTAATCCGTCTAATTACTTTAGCCTTTTCATACACGTAGTTTTCTTAAAAGATCGTCGCTCTCGCGCTAGCCAAATTCCTTAAAAGAGAAAAGAAAAGAAAAGAAAAAACGTCTGTGGACAGGTTACAAATACCTGCACAGGCTGAAGTCATTTTCTTAGTCAGGGTTAGTTATGTATTCAGGAATCTTTACTTAACAACTAAAGGAGAAAAGTTTTCGAGATTAACTAATAAGTGACAAGCCACGATTTCGAGTTGAAGGAGTCAGGATTTCGTGTCAGGATTCCGAGTCGAGATTTCGAGTCGGCATTTCGAGTAAGGATTTCGAGTCAGCATTTCGAGTAAGGATTTCGAGTCAGCATTTCGAGTAAGGATTTCGAGTCGGCATTTCGAGTAAGGATTTCGAGTCAGCATTTCGAGTAAGGATTTCGAGTCAGCATTTCGAGTAAGGATTTCGAGTCAGCATTTCGAGTAAGGATTTCAAGTCAGCATTTCGAGTAAGGATTTCGAGTCAGAATTTCGAGTCAGCATTTCGAGTATGGATTTCGACTCAGAATTTCGATTCGGGAATTGTTCAATACTCACAAAAGGGTTCCGGAAAATTCGGGTGATAGGAACCACAGGCAGCCCAAGTTCAGTGTGAGTGTTTAGTCATCAATATTCGTGGTATCATATCGTGTAATTCTCAAAATGGCCGTGAATATAAAGGATTTGTGTGGACACACGATACATTGTGTGAGACGATGTTACAAAAGATGACTATCATAAGGTTACCTGGACTACCACTGTTTGTCAGTTCAGTGTTTTAGCCTAAGAGGTCACAACTGAAATCAGCATATTGTGTAACCCAGTGCCCTGTTTTTCGCCCTTTTTTGGATGTTTGTGCAGTTGTTAGCTCAATAGTGTATTTGTCGGCATTTGCTTGGCCATCACTACTGCCGCTGTCACTTTCACTGTCACTCTCATACAAAGTCAGGTCATTATCACTGTTACTTTTCACTCTTATCATCCACTGATGTGGTGACAGGTGCGCGACATCAGGTAAAGTATAGACTTCTGGGATGTTTTTTCAACATTCCTCATTGAAATGTCAGCAGTTTTTCCCACCTTGAAAATTCTTTTTCCTCTCTTACAAAGACCGTCATGATCCAAGTATTGGTCTCGTTCAGAAACGGTCACTGATTCAGAAACATCTCTTGTACGTCGTTCTTGACGGTCATCCTGTCGCTGCTTTTGTTGACTGTTTTTCACGCTTTCTTGTCAAGATAAATGCTCAATGTATTTCTTCACATACCTCTCATCCACAATAAACTTCTCAGAAAATTCCTTGATGACATTAGTATCATCTTGGTGCAAGGAAGTTGAGGCACCAGTGATTGTATATTAGATAAATCGTTTATTAAAAAAAGAAACACCTCGCAGTCCGAAGACTGAATTACGTGTATAATATACAAGTTCTAGTTAAAATGGATTTAAAAAACTATAATAATAAAAATGTACAAATCTAACAAAAACATTTCACTTAGGATAACCTTGTGTTAGGAAAATATACATACTCAAACAAATTTATTAAATGGAGTTCTTTGAGTTCATCTATGTTATTTATATATTGGCACAAACAAAAATTTTTGTGAGGTTGAAATGTATTTGGGGCAAAATTTTATTCGCTAAAGCAGGATGGATAAGGTTCTTTGTGTCAAATACAGTCGAACCTCCCGTAAGCAACCACCCAAAGTGTAAAGACTGAGTGGTCGCTTACGGGAGGTGTTCGTTACAAGAATCGAACCACAAGAGGTCTCTTCCTAGAAGAGGTCCAGGCACCTTCACTTTATGGAAGATCATTATTTTATTGCACGCAATGTCTAAGTTAGGATATGTGTAGTATCATGTTGTTACTAAAGTTCTTCGTATATTCAAAGTAACATAGTGCACACAGCGAAAATAGAGATCAGAGAATGCGTCAAGTGGTCGCTTACAAGAGGTTAAAAACAATGGAAAATCATTAACCCGTCGGGCCCAAAAAGTGGTCGCGGTCGCTTACAAGAGGTGGTCGTTTACTAGGGATTCCAACTGTAAGGCTTTAACTGGGAAAATTTTGGTGTTTTGGATTGACGGTCGCTTACGAGGGGTGGTCGCACATGCAGGTTCGACTGTAGCCATAGACCCTTGTTTTAGCTGGGTTAATGTCCCTTTAACCAATTAATGGATGTTTGAAATTACCCTGTTATCCCTTCCACACGTAACCAAATAATTCATAAGACATCCAGCAGAACACACATGACTCCCCTGTTTCTTTAATGAAAAAAATATGCCTCCTTTTACCTCCTTAAAATACGTTTGTCCCCCGTCCTTTTTAACCCGTGGATAACCAAATGGTATCCAAAGGGTTTTTGTGATGTGTTTCGATATGCAAATGTGTCACTCACTCACTTTGCGTTGACAGAGATCGGCCTTTCGGCTCCGACCCGAACTCACTGCCCGACATGAAACCGACATAGTTCGTTGTTGCCGAAGGGCTCCTGAGTTGTGCATTCACTCACGCATCCTAGTGAGGGAACCCTGGGAACGCTGTTGTTACGCTCACGTTCGCTGCGAAAGCATCAACACTCGCTGTCGATTTCTGACAGTTCTTTATGTCGTGTGTATGCGCTAGAAGTATTTCGATCATCAGTTAAGCATTGGGGCGATGCAAATTTCCAGTAACGTGACAAAGGAAGAACCTTGTCATTAAATCGCGCGTCTAGCGTGGTATAGCCAGTGGTGTATTGTCTATACCCTAAACCTCTGGCAGGGGCTCCTGCAGCGAGGAGTCGAAATATGGATTGACGTTTGTTCCAAAAAGTCACCTTCAAAGGAGTTTTACGGTGAAAAACCAGCCAATTATGACTAGGATGGAAGAATTCTACGACGGTAAGGCCTTTTCTCGACTGAAATTTCTGTACGTGTTAAGTATCATGGTCAACTCGAAAATTAGATTGAATACTGTTGTTTATGATATTGTTGTTTCTTACTTATATTTCGCTGAAACGTTCTGATTTTTATTAGTTTGTAGAGTCTAACGTCGAAGAAGTGTTAACTTCTGCTTTATCCTGCTATTAAATACTGATGTTATAATTAGGAATTATAGTTCTCGGTAATCTTTTCGCTTAAAGTGATTCGCATACAATTTCACTCATAGTTTTCATCATAAAATGTAGCACAAAAAAGTCGGTTGCTTCCGGAGCAGTTCACTTCTTCTTCTTCTTCTTCTTCTTGTTTGGTATGTTTTTCGTTTGTGGTTGAGTTACAGCGGCGCGAAAGCTCTGAGGTCAAAGAGGGGCAAGATAATTTTCTAAAAAGAAAGGCCTTAGCTTATTCTTATCTTATCATTCCTATAAGCGATTAAAGAATAGTTTTCCATATTATACTAAAAATAAGTATAGCTGTCATCGTCATAACGCTACTGAGGGTGACAAGCACGTACAGACGGTAATGGTAGAATGAGGCGTAGAGAGGGAGTTTAAACAAGCTGGGTTATAAAAGGTAGAATGAACAGCTGTGCAAAGTCATCTAGACAAAACAGGTACCTATTTTCGAAAGCCTTACAAAGAATGCTCACTTTTACATTTGGATGAAAGTAGTTTCACTTTATTCAGATTCAGAATTGACAGTTATTTAAACGTCTGCGCACAACGGGCTCCAAGTTTTTAATATCACAAAATGTGGCAAGTCTCATTACAAAGTACGTGCGACAGTTATAACAAAAGTGCGACAAGTCTTAATACAAGGTACGTGGAACAAGTGTGACAAGTCGTATTACAGTGTACGTGCGACAAGAAGTCTTATTGCAATGTATAACAAGTCTTACTACAAAAACAACGAGCGTTAAGTGTTATTATAAGTGCAACAAGTCATTACAAAAGACGTGCGAAAAGTTCTTTATTGCAAAGCGCGTAAGTCTTTTTACAGTGAATGACAAGTGGTATTAGAATTTTATTGCGACAGTTCTTATCACAAAGTACGTGCGCAAAGTGTTGTTACAAAGTGCGAGAAGTTTTATTACAAGGTGTGATGATGATTAGTAAAAAGTCATTTGCTGCTAAATTATAATATCGTATATCTCTTCCGCTCCAGCTAGGTAACGCTGTGAACATCCACATGCTTTTATCCCAAAGTTTTATAACCTTCACAAAACTGAAAAAAAACTTATAATAGAACACAGTAGACAAAAGAATGGCCTTATTAGCGAGGCCAATTTTTTTTTATATTCTCATGGCTGGGCCAGAAAAAGGTGTCCGTCGTCGGTATCACCAGGTGTGCATTTTAAGCAGGTTTAATTAAAAATGTAGGCACTATACAGGCTTCACCAGGGACAAAGGAAGCCACGGAGGGCCCTTATCAAGTGTGAGTCCATAAAATGGTGTTTAACTGTAACTACCTGAGTCTTCGTTCGCGGTAATTTTGGCGGCAAAATCCCTGCTTTTCAGTCACCCAGCGCCTGCGCTGGGACAATCGTTGACGGCCATGGCGGAAACGGCGAAAACCGGTGACTGACTCGATCATGATCCTGACTGGAAATCCTCAACAAATTCTGACTAGACGTCCTAATATGGAAGTCCTGACTCAAAATCTTACCTCGGGATCCGACTCGAAATCCTAACTCGAAATCCGACTCGAAATCCAAACTCGAAGTCCTGACTCGAAATCATAACTCGAGATCCTTCCTCAAAGGATAAGTACTGTATCTCCTCGAATAATAGCCGGGGGCGATCATTCTTTTTTTCGCACTAAAAGAGGGCAATTATTCGAGAGAAGGCGATTATTCAAGGGGGGCGATTATTTCAAATCAGACTGCTTATGGGAAGTCGTGCCCTAAATAATCACATCAAATATACTGAACATTGGCTTTATAAGTGTTCCAAATGTGGTTCTTTGGTAAATTTTCAATGTCAATATCCTCGACGTCAGAGCTTGAATCATCACTGATCAGTTTTGCTGCATCAGACTCCACTTCATCTTTGTTTGTTATCCAACATAAGTTGTCAATTTTCTACTTGACAGAGAGGGGATAAAAGAAAGAGAAAATGGTGAGAGCGGCTGGAGGCGATTATGTTAAATATTTCCGTCAAAGGGGGGAGGGGCGATTATTCGAGGGAGGCGATTGATCAAGGGACGGCTATTATTCGAGGAAATACGGTACCTCAAAGTTTTCAGTGTAGACAATGAAATGGAGTAGCAGTTTTTTTTTCTGGTTTGACGATGAGAAAGAATTTATTTAAATATGAATTTGAACTCAATGACAAGCAAACCTGAATTCGTGTACATGAACATTACGAACATTGGGGTCAGTTGCATATAATCTAACGTCTACGTTGACTGCTAACGTTTAGCGTTAAAAGACAGAATTTGACTGGGCTGAACATCACGAGTTAGTTGTTACGACTGACGTGATGACTTGTGCACCTTGTCCCTGATCCCGGTCTCCAGGGAATTCTTTGTCCTCCCCTTTCCCGGAGAGTATAGACTATGACCTTATATCTACATGTCCAACCATTTACAATATCTCATGTCTTCCCCGGTTCACCGTTTTCCACTTCTGTAGACCATTTTCTTTGTGTTGGCCACTGCTCTCTTGATCACACCCGCGACATATAGTTCTTTTTCCTGTTCACCATTGTCGTTAATGTAGTATTCTAGTAAGAAATCAGGTACACGTAATTATCGTATTTGTGATATTACTTTATAATACCGTAAATCCTCTATTAAGCCCCCCCTCTCAAATAAGCCCCCCCTTTTTAGAGGAGGAAAGTTAATAAGCCCCCTCTCTATTAAGCCCCCCCCCTCCCCCTCCCCCTCCCCAAATTATTATTCTTCACAAAAAAATTAACGATTAACGTGGACTGATCAGTTATGGTTTATTCAGGCTGGAAGTTCATATTATTTTTGCTCTTCGGCCGCATGACCTCCAACTTCATATGCTTAACTTTCTCAACTTTGCGCTCTAGTTCTCTGTGGAGAATTGTCACCATTTAAAATTGTAAATATAAGAGGAGTTTTCCAGAGATTTTCGTTTGTAAGTTGTGTACGACAAATCAATGCAAGTAACCATTCTCATAAAAATTACCGAAGAACATGAGGCCGAAAGCACATTTTTGAAGAATAAGAATTTTGTTTTTGTTACTTTTAGGCTCCCACAAGTGAATTAAATACTTTTGACAGTGACTTTAATTGTACATCGCTTAAGTCTACTTTGTCTCATACTACGGTATTTTTGATATAGGTGATGCGTTTCGCTAAATTAGATAAGCCCCCCCCCTCTCTATTAAGCCCCCCCTTAAAAGTGCTTTAAAAAAGAGGATTTACGGTATATAAATGAATAAGGGAAAAAACGCATGCCGACATTTTTGTGGATGTTTTTGTTGTAGCATTACAATTCTCACCTGGAGAGTACCAGCTCGGGATCCCCAGACGCTGGAGCAGTCTACAGAGCACTTCCTGTTTATAGGGTGAGTTTAATTCTACACTGGAATATTTCCGGTTTGTGGGGTGGGTAAAACTGTGCGGGGGATTTCCGGTATATAGGGTGGTTGAGAGCTCAGTTGAGCAGATAGAACTTTGCCCCTCCGGTTTATAGAGTGGCCTAAACTGCGCAGAATACCTCCTGCTAGTATTTTAGGTAAAAAAGAGAGTGGAGCGAGCACTTCCGGGTTAAAGGGTTCATTCATTCATTCATTCATTCATTCATTTTATTTTGCCATTAACCAGAAATACAACAACAGTATACAGAAATACATTAAAGATAATATACAATATTCCAACTAAATTATTCACGAGATTAAATGTGGTAAAGGCAAGGAAGCCTATACAGAAGCCGGGGGCTTATAAACTATAGGCTTCCTGGAACTATAGGGTAAACCATACAAGTTAAGGGTACGGAATGAAAATTTGTATTCATTGGTTGTTAAATTGTACAGAGAAAAGTTTGTTGAAAATTGCATTTATTGTGCGGTTTATGTATTGTTAATAGGGTAGGTTAGAATCTAATGCTCAGGGGATGCATGTTTCGCGTAAAGTGGCTCGTTACGGTTTCCTGATTTATAGGAAAGAGTCAAAGTGCTTCCGATTTACAATTTTGCAAGATTGACGTTACCATCAGGACAAATGAATATCCACACTAAGTGTATCAGCCATATCTTTTTACGTCTCATGCAAAGAGCCCAGGCTTCGATTTTCTCGTTGATGAACCATGGTTTTACATAGTGTGGTTATATCCTGATGTTGTTTATAAACTGCAAAATAAAGAGTACTTCCTTTCTTTTGGGAATTTCCGGGCAAAGGGGGTTAGTTTTTACATGGCTCTTCCCCTGTGTGAAGGACTTCCATTTTCAAGTAGGTTAAACGAGCAGTTTTAGCTACTTCCGATCTTGTTATGTTGGAATGGTAAATAAAACTTTTGGGTAAAAAGCGTATATCTCACACAGGGTGCTAAAGGGTCAGCATGACTCGTAAAATCTTGAAAAGGTCTTGAATTTTACTAGTCGTCTTGAAAAGTCCTTCTAAATGTCTGATCTGCAAAGGGCAGTACAGCCCATCTTCAGCAGATATAAATTGAATTCAGTTTAGGTCCTTGAAAAGTAGTTGATTTCTTTATTAGATCTTGTCTACGCCAGACACCTTTTTCTGTAAAATTAGATTATTTTTCCGAGGAAAATTTGGCTCATCCTCGGTGCAGAAACCTGTAAAAATCACCGGTAACGTAAAACATTTTTGTGCATGAACAATATTTTGTTTCTATTTCTTTATTTCAAATGCTATTTCTGTACCTCAGATGCAATTGCAAGTTATACCCAGTCATTTTGCAAAGTCTTTTTGCGGAAAGTGGTATAAAACAATGTGATCAACGATGGGCTAAGAAGTGAAAATCGTAAATGACTCCTTGACGTGTTTTAGCCAATAGGGTGATCAAAGGGGATTAAAGAATGCCGATTTATTAAATAAACATTATTAAATGTAATATTTCCTTAAGAACTGTAATTTGTCCTCAAAAAATCCTTGAATCAGTAGTCCTTGAAAATTTTTTTGTCTGAAGTTGTACGAACATGGTCAGCGTTACGGCTTGCCCTGAGCCATTTTAACCTTTTAAGTCCCGATAGTGACCAACATCAATTTTCTAACAATATCCATATGTTGCCAAGAGAAATGATTATGAGAGTTAATAAAATGATCACTAAAGAAAAAATGCTTTGATCTGTTATTAAACTCTCTCAACTATTTTTTTAAAGAAATGTATGAAGATCAGTATGGAGAATTTATATGTGGATATCGGGGCTTAAAAGGTTAATTCAGAGTCAAAGTGAGTTGTATCACGCCAGTTGATGGTGGTTACTGTTGACTACGATTCAGTTTACTAAATTCGCTAGTTGTTAAACCGTCACACGTAACACTGATATGTACCTCATATGACACGCTCTAACGACTGAGATTGTTAGTACATTCAAACCTCCCGCAAGCGACCACCGAAAATGCGATGATTTAATGGTCGCTTACGAGAATCGACCCACAGGGGTCCCTTCATAGAAGAGGTCCAAACATATCTACATTTTACAAGAAAATTCGTTGCATGCAATTTATAATTAACGGTACGTGTAGTTTCATGTCGTCGCTAACACTTCTTTCGCAGACTCTTAGTAGTGTAGTTCATACATCAAACAAAAAAAATCGAACGGTGAATCAAGTGGATGCTTACAGAAGGATGAAAACAATAAAAAATTCCAAAATCGTCATCCAAAAAGTGGTCGCTGTCGTTTTCGAGAGGTGGTCGTTTATATGAAGGTTTCAACTGTTATGATTTGACTGCGAAAACGTTGGTGTTTTTGATAGGTAGTCGCTTATGGGAGGTGGTCGCTAACAAGAGGTGGTAGCACATGGAGGTGCGACTGTATGCTCACCTTGCTAGTGCTTGTATACCCTTTGATTTACAGATTTAGTGCATGAGCTCGGCTGTTTTAGCTTTTAATATGTTTTAGGTGTGTAGAGAGCACTTTGGGGTTTCGAAAGAGGGAAAACAGTCTCCCTTTGCAAATCAGAAAGCATCCGTGTATATTATACAGCGGTGCATGTAGGTCGCGTCTTATATATAATATAGCTAAGCCGTGTTAATGTTTTTTTACAATCTTCGACTTCGTGTAATAAAAATGTATAATACAAGCTCCGGTTGATGGAAGAAGCCAAAACAACTGTACTCGGTTGGGGCCCATGTTGACAAGCGATGGTATAAGGGCTATTATTTTTGGCGTGAAAATCTGAGATAGGACTGAAATAATTTGTGTACATGAAACTTCCGTTGTCAGACAAACTTCATCGAGGATTTGCATCTTCTTCTTTTTCTGTTGGCGGGGTTTAAAGACGGGGGCAGGGGCCAGGGAATGTCACGTGAGTTGGCTAAGACGGACGGACGTGTGTTGAGCGCTCTGCGTAAAATTTTCTTTCGTTGGTAATATCTGATGTTTAATTGTTCTTCTTGCTTTCGTCCATTTGTTTCGTTCTCATGTTTCGTGTTGTACACTATGCGTGAGTCTATTGCCAACCTAAAAAGAGAAAAAAACTATCTCAAATCTAAATTTTAATACATTAGGTCAGCCTCTCTTCGTAATCGTTATGTACGTGCCTTGTTTCAAGTTAGTTTAGTGCATTTATAGTGTCTTTACTGCCATCGTATACTTGTAATATGTCTTCAGCTCCCCCTGCCTCGATTAGTTTACAAGCTATTTGCGGGTAGGAAAGTAATGTAATTAGTTATATATCTAATTTCCAATAAAATTTGTTGTTGTTGTTGTTGTTTTAGCCAGCCATTTTTTTCCTTTTAAGCTCGAGTTGTAGAAGTCCTGAATGGGTAGGGGTGGGGGAAGGGGGGGGGGGGTTGAGGACACAGAAGTAAGCCAAGGTACGCTGACTTATACACAATAACAACACAGCGGTTCCTTTTTGCTTAAAAGTATTAGGATATGAGTAATTGTCAGTGTTGTCAAAAGATGGGCTCTTTCAGTTAAAGTGAATGCTGCCATAGTCAGCACCTGGGAGGAATATCTCACGGAAATAAGCCTTTTTTGATTCTTTGTAAAGAACTCTATACCCCTCATGTATATCTCTTATGGTCAATATAGAGGCGAATAATATCTCTGTTTGCCTGGCTTGTGTGCCAGCTAAGGATAAGCCGTTCTCTTAGTATCGTAGATTGCACGTGTACTTCACCCTTCTCATAGTGAAAAAATCGATCAATACAGAATAAACATGGTTAGCGTCCAAAGCATAAAAATAAATCTTCTTCGTACGAGCCTCTAGGCTACATAATATATATCACAGTGGTGGCCATACGTTTGTCCCCAGCATTAAAAAACGAACAAGGAGAAAACGATTTATCCACGTTATTTAAGAGCTGAGGTCCTCCACGTGTTCACCTAAATGATTCTAGCAGGTAATTGAAGTAAACAAAGGGGTTTTCTACAACGTATCTGCTTGAAAACCAATGCAAGATGGCCTTCAGCGACAGTTTTTCGTAGTGAGTTATGTGCCAATTTTTGCATGATCGACCATAACCGTGAAAGACATGGCATTGGTGGCTGTATTATTAGGTGCAATCAGTTCACGCCCTGTTAACAAGTGATTACACGAGCTTGGCTTAAAGGCAGCTACGCCACTGAGGGCTATACGAACGAGAAACCATCTTTTTATGGCGGGAAAAGGGCAACATAGACCAGTCTTCTATGGAAGTCTTCAAACGTCTTTATTGTCTTTATATCTTAGATTGAGACTCCAGAAAGGCTTAAGACGCCGGCTATCAACATGCAGTCATCATGGTTAACAAACCAGGCTCAAAACCAGAAGGTATCCATTAGGAAACCTTTCCAAATCTTCTCGTATAGACCTAACTAGAATTAATAACAACAGAGGGGAATGGTCACCTGATATAACTAAAGGTTAATAGAAACAGACAGTCAGATCTTCAATAGACTGTTGACATTCCCCTATTTTTCCGAAAGATTGTCGAGAACAGCCCTACAGGCGACCATCTTCACCGAGTCTAGCTGGAAGATGACTACCTAAATCTACTTAGGGGGTGGGGGACGGTTTGAGATGGGGCGAGAAAATAGAGAGACCTTCTTTTTTACTAGCCTCCTTTCCCTCACCGCTCACTATAAATCCCGACCCCCTCCTCCTCGGTACATTTAAAACCAGTTACAACGAATTGCTGCCAGTGACGGTGAGCGCTTGATCTCGACGATCTTTCCAAAAAAAAAGCAGACCTTGAACGGTTCAGACTTTCAAACAGTATTGCAAGATTACAATATTAGCATTACAATATTAGCTCGGAAAACGCACAATATGATATCGGAAAACGCATAAAAACACAAAGGCGAACACATGCATTACCATACATAAACACTCCTGACATAAATAAAGGTGTTAACGACAAGAATACTCAAAATACGTGGGAGGAAACAACATTTTGAGAGCAAGAATGTAGTAAATTTCCGGAAAGTTCAGAAATGCACCGTCATCTTGCACACTTCAACCTCTGACGTCGTCAGAGAGTCGAGCAGTCAAGTACTCCTGAAAAAATCGTGAGTCTTTCTTAAACTTTTTTAACATGATCATTCAACAATTTTTTTTTAAGTTCTGTTTTAAGACAGAAGGTGAATCAACTTTTGTTGAAAATAATCACCGTTCTTACAACCTGAGTGGCATAGCGTTGTGGGAGGTCAAAGTTCAGTTAGCGTTGAAAGTGTACATGCATGTTTTCTTTCTGAATATTGTATGTCTGTTCTGTCAATATAGTTCATTTACGAGTGCTTCGACATCACTATGTATATGAGCTAGGGCTTTTACCAATGTTTTTACGTAGCGCTGTTATATTCAAACGTGTCGCCCTTCCAGACTGGCCTGCCAAACACGTGTGTTACATCAGTCGAATGTCAGAAGGCATTTGGAATACTGGGTGGTCTGTTCTGCAAATTAAGGATAGGAAAAATTAAGTAGCCCCCTAGCTTGTACATTTAATTTCTCTCATTGACAGGCCCATGGGAACAAGTCCACGTTTGCTTACCGAACAACTTCTTCGACACGGGTGAGTTGTACCGCATTTAATTGGGAACGATTGACTGATTGGTACGTACGTACCGGTGTTTTATGCGGAGGGGCTTTTAACACTTTTTCGTGGTGCTTAATTCCAGTAGGGGATGGATTTTTGGGATGATCAGGGGTTAACTCTAGACTTCTCGGTAAATTAATAAATATAATCGTCTTCGAGTTTCTGTCATGCCCCAGCCGTTGGGATGAATTATCTTCCTTCTCGTCTCTTCCCTGAGACGCTTTGTGTGGTTGATGTCTGTTTTGTCAAGTGTAAAAGTTGTTCGTTTTATTTCTTTCTCAGGAACCCGTAGTGTCAAGATTTCCGCACATCGTTCAAGGGCATAAGAGATAGTATCCACAACAGCTGAAATCCCAAGCGTCCGCTTTCAAGATTTCCTCTTCCGTTTATTTATTATGCGGTCTGGCAATGCAGTCATTGCGTGACAACCCAAATAACGAACTTTCCAATGATTGTCTGGTTTGCAGCAAGCTCCACTGAAAATTTAACCGAGGTCCTTGGGTTTGGGGTGACAAAATAAAGAAATTTATAAACAGCCTATATAGCTAGGTGAGTTAGTTAAGATTAGACTATCTTTAAATTCAGTTGTATCAATATGATTTAGCTGAACACTTTGATCACTTAGAAGTTAAGGGCACTAAGATATATTGCAAAGCGTTTCAGAGTAATTGGTTGTAGCGTGTTTAAAATTAAAAACATTAGCCTTCTGGAACCTTAAAAACTCCGTATTATTCTATTCAGTTAGAAGCCATTTCTTTAGCTCTTTCTTCATAGAACAGTAAAACAGTTCCAGTTCCAAACTTGGTACTACTAGATTGGTTGTGGGGTATGGCGTTATATCCCCGCCAAAATTCAAGTTTTGTTTTTAACATTTAAGTTTCCTTTTTAAATCTCATGTTTACGATTTAGATCTGAACTTTTATATACAAAATTCCTACTTTGAATTCAACATTGTACCTTATTGTAATCATTTCAAGTTCTAAGATGCGAGAAAAAGATTCAAGATTGAAGTTTTCGCTTCAACAAGCAAGTCTTTGCTTCAACATTCAAGTATTTGCTTCAACATTCAAGCCTTCATTTGAACATTCAAGTTTCTTTACAACAACCAAGCCTTCGCCTCAACATTAAAGTCTTCGCTTCAACGCCGTGTCTTTGTTTTCAGCTTTCTCAAAGATGCACCAAACAACATACGAGTTTTGAATTCAACCTTCAAGTTTTGAATTCAAACTTCGAGTTTTGATTTGAACTTCACGCTTGATCAACTCGGTCACATGACTATACCCAAGGTCAGGCATGCGCACTGGTAGCCTACCCAACATGCTTTGTTGTCTTCGTATTTGAAAGATGGCGGCCGCCACAGAGAGACGAGATTATTTATTTCTCCACCGAACTGTACTAGAAACTATTTCCAGTTTAGACAACATGTTAGATCCATCACAAATAGATAGTGTAGTATTGAGGCTAGATTGCGTGAAGCGTTATCTAGTAAATATCAGTGATGACTCGCAGACAGATGCCATCATCACTAATCTTGAACAAGTTATCGAGAGCCTACAAGAGGAAAGACAACAATACGAAAACGTACAGGGTCATCCAATGGCCGCCAAGCTTATCAAGCAAGGACGTGGACGGCCTAGTTTTGACATTAGGGAAGAAACGTTGTCATTTTTTCTCGAAAACAGCTTCAAAGTTCCGGTCATCGCTCAACTGCTAATGGTTTCCTCTCGCACCGTCGAAAGAAGGATGAACAAATATGGGTTGACAGTGTCAGGTTAGTGTATTAATAGCTTTTTTCCAGTACGTGATGTGTTGAATGACGTGTGTAGCCATTCAGTTCAGGTTTTTAATAGCAAGTAATATTTATATATTTATTTTGTTAAATTTGACCTTGTATGTGCATTAGGCCATTACATTTTTATTATACCGACCCTATCAAGGGCCAAGGAAATCTTGCTGGGAGGGGAGGGGGTATTTTCATGGATTTCTCGGGGTCATCCCAAGGGTCATTTTCATTTGCGTTCTCCTTACATGTTTTTTGCACTGTCTTTACAATATTGCGCCCTCCTTTCATTGACTCTAAGCTTCCTTACATTGCGCCTGCGCCCTCCTTACAATTTTGTGCCTGTGCCCTCCTTACAATTTTGAACCTTCCTTACAATTGCACTTCCCTTACATTGAACCTAATGAAGGAAATTTTAAATTAATGTGGAATGGTCCATAATTGACCAATGGATAAAAAGAACGTGGTATTGTTGTATTTCATTTTGTTGTTGATATGTCGAGAAGTTCCCAGAACTTGTACCATGACACTCGTATTTTTTAAATAAACTTGTTTGGTATAGTTTTCTTACAATACATTTAATTTCTTAAAATTTTATTATTTCTTTTTTTAACGCCCTCCTTACGTAGTTGCAAGGTGTCTCTAAGTGATGTTTGACATAGTTTAAGAGTGTTCGGGAGCATTCTAGACCTGTTTTGTAAGATTTCAAAAATTCTGATTTTTTGGGCTGCCAGCCATCTGAAGTTTTTTTTTTAAATCTGAGGAGTATTTTCTTAAAACAACCACCCAAAGGGGGTATAAACATTTTCTTCTAAAGCGGTTTTGCAGGAAACCCCTCAATAGGGGTTGCAGATGTAAAATAAAAAGGCCCATTTATGACAATTTAAATGAAATTGCTTTCGTCATGTGGGATATTTGTGTCTATCTGTGTTAAGCCCCAGGCTTACCAGGGTTGGGATTTTGACAATGAGATGATGCCCCAAGCCCTACATGTATGGGTTCATGAAGTGTAGAGACATTATGAAAAAGATGCCTTTGCAAATTAATCCCTGATTGAACTTGAAACTGTATATATGATTACCTATGCAAATTCCATCCTTTGACTTAACATTGATACTGTAGGTGCATAACACTTGCTGAGGAAATGATCATTTCAAACAGTCATGTACCATCACTGATGAATTCTAGAATTAGCACCCAAAGAGGCTGTCTCCCTCAGAAATGACCAATGATTTTGGTTTGAAAAATAAATTTCTCTGTTATATGCAGCCTTTGACGTGGATCTGTACATGTATATGATGGTTACTAACATAAAATGTCATAAAGAAGGAAATTGTTGTGAGGGTCACATGTTTTCTTTTTTTTTTTCAAATGGGGGGTCATGAGTTTTCTTTTGAAAGACTGGGAAGGATCAAGACTTTTCTGAAAAAATACTCAAAATTCCCCAGCACCCCCCCCCCCCCAATAAAAGCATACCTTCCCTAATTGAGGCTTTATGGTATGTATTTTACCTAATGTTGTGTTTGAATAATCCTGATTTTTAGGAACCTATAGCAATATTAATGATGAACAACTGGACAATCTTGTTCAACAAGCTCAGAGGGAACAACCAGGCATAGGACTAAGATTATTGATGGGAAAATTAAGAAGCAAAGGTGTAAGGATGCAGTGGGAAAGGCTGCGGTATTCTCTGCTCAGAACTGATCCAACAGGTGTCCACCAAAGATGGAGAAAGGCTATTCATCGGCGAAAGTATTGGGTGCCAGGTACACTTGCATTGTGGCACATTGATGGAAACCATAAACTGATAAGGTTGGTTTACAGACCAGAATAATAGGTTAAAGCTGAATGCCAAAAATTATCATGGGGCATGATAATGCTGCTTTAAAGTGGTGAAGTCCTTGATCTTTATCCCTCGGTCACTGGATGTTCGGGTAACTGTAGTGTGGCTGGGGGCCACTGGGACCATGTGATGGCAGATGACTTTTATTTAGATTTTTTTAAAATTATTTATCCCATTGCAGTTTCACTAATGACAACAGCAGCATCCCACTAAAATTATTTTCTGGTGTTTTGTGCTATCTTTTATGAAGTTTAGGGCTTCCCTTGTCTTGCAGGGATGAATTTTTGTTCATGTATTAATGGAAGCAAGTATGTGCATATATAAGCAACTGGTAGTTACATGTATTGTTTAAAAGGGTTAACCTTTTGACCATCAGACTGGCTTGATTGTTTTTGCTGGGACCTGGCTTATCTTAGACTTTTGGTATCTGCATAGCAGACAGTTAATCCCACTTCAAAGCAGCTTTAGCATGTCCCATGATTATTATACAAATGAGGTACTTAAATCAGGCTCTACTTTGCAGCACCATTGGAGCTTGGTTTGGATTGGATTTTAATCACAAACAAATGACTCGCACTATAACCATCAAAACACAAAGTAAATGATACTCACCAATCTGATATTCATAGTGATTGATCACTCCCATGTAACTGCAGCACCTGGGTACAGATCCAGGATTTACACTAAAGGGGGCATTGGTGAAGATGTGCATCAGTAAAGGGACATATGAGCATACTGAAGTGATTAGTATGAAGCGACAGTGCAAAACCCTTCCTGAATGGGGGTTTGCAGTAACTGATACTTCCTACCTCACTCATTCATTTTCAGAATTTCCACTACAGCTTGTGAACCCAACTCAGTACAGTACGTCATACTGTCTATGAAGTAACCTACATTTTGTTATCAGAAAGTATGTTTTCAGTGTTGGTAGTAAGGAACTTCTTCATGTTAAAATAGTTATTTTTTGCTTTGTTTAAATCGCCGCCAGTCATACAGTGTATGGGGCTCCACGCAGCTCTTAGAACGAGTTGTTTTATTGGCTCATCAAACAGTAGATGAATGACCTAAACAATGCCCCTATCCCTAAAAACAATAGCTGTGCTTTACAAGGCCAATGGAAATAGAGGTTTTCGAGAGCTGCATGGTATCTTAATCATACTGCTTAATTTGCTGTGGTTGTTGTATAATTCTTTCTAGGTGGAAGATTGTTATCCATGGTGGCATTGACGGGTATTCCAGAATGCCTGTATACCTGCATGCTTCAGACAATAATAGATCCTGTACAGTTTTGCAACTTTTTATCAAAGCTGTTGAGGAGTACGGACTGCCCTCTCGTGTGAGGTGTGACCAAGGTGGGGAGAATTTTGATGTTGGGACATATATGTTGGAACTTCGTGGAACTGGCCGTGGCAGTATTATAGCAGGTAAAGTAATATTTATTTTGACTTGAAGTGGCTTTTGGCTGAGATCTAACAGTTTTTATTATATGGAATATAATTTTGCTAGCACCTTTTCTTTTAGGAAAGAGCACACACAACCAAAGGATTGAGCGTCTGTGGCGTGATGTCTTTGAAGGATGCTTGGATTTGTTTTATCAAATATTCAATTTTTTAGAGAGGAATGGATTTCTTGATGTCTTGGATGATGTGCAAATGTGGTCTCTCCACTATGTTTATGTTCCTATACTAAACAGGCATCTGGAGGCATGGAAAAATGCCTGGATTTATCATCCCTTAAGAACTGAAGGAAACAAATCCCCACTACAGTTATGGATTCATGGTCTTAGTCATACAATGCTGATGACATCCGGAGATCAAGTACAGGTAATAGGCTTATATCAAATCTTGCACATCCTTTACCGAATGGAGGATGTAATAACTGGAGAAAAGTAATATTAGCGGGAATAACTTCACACAACAATTTGTTGTCACCAAGCGCCATAATTTCCTATATGCACAACAACATAACCCTTATACTAATTAATAACCTTCCATGTCATCCTGTACAGTATATATGTCCACATCTATACAAGCTTCTGCACTTACATGTGGTTCCTCCATCGTACAGCCCACTAAGGCCCTCTTTACATGGAAAGAGGATGATCCTAGTGCTAGGATGATCCTAGCAGATTCATTTGGTTTACATGCAAAAATGCGGCACTAGGATGATCCTAGCGCTAGCATCATCCTACCTCTCAGATAGGATGATCCTAGCGCTAGGATCATTGTAGCGTGCAACCATTCGCATGTAAACTGAAAGCAGAAAACATGTCGCGCTCGGATGATCCTAGTGCTAGGATCATCCTCTTTCCATGTAAATAGGGCCTAAACCCCTTATAACCCTGTATATCTCTATACTCTGTTCATCGCTTTACTGCCATGTACAAATGGCCGTTAACTCCATAACCCTGTGCATTTCACTTTCTCCTGGTCTCATATAATACCCTGTACTTATCTATTCAACCCTTACACGAATTATACAACCCTGTATTACTATTCTTCCCTCGTCCTACAATAACTCCTCAATAGTCCAATAAAATACCAGGAGCTCCGATCTGGTTTAATTTGACACCTCTATGAGATGGCTCATCGGAGCCTTTGAATTTGTTTGACCATTATAGCTGTTTCATATTCATACAATTTCTCAAGGCATGAACTTAAAGACCTGCGCCAATGAGTCCTTCTTTTCCACTAAAAGTTATGACAAAACTGTACTAAACCAACAAACAGATAGCTGAAAGTGTTAAAAATCAAACTTTGACCTGGGTAAGCTGTTATGGTATATCCTACCATCTAAGCTTGCTTGCTTTATTACAGAACCAAAGGGATTTCACTTACTATGGAGTTGATTGGAGTGGACCAGTAGGCAGTGCTGGGGACAATGGGCAAGTTGAAGTGCCAGTTACAACATGTCCACTCAACACTGCAGAGCTACAACAGCTTAAAGAACAAATTGATCCCTTAGTTGATGACAGCAATTATGGCATAGACACTTTTAACGAAACAGTGCGTGCAGTTGAGAGAATTCTGCAAAGTCGAGCTCGCGGTGTTTCACCATAAATGTATTTGTATCTTCCAGTTTATGAAAATGTGATACTTTCTATGTAAGATGTTGTGTGAAGCTTTCACTGAAGTTGGTGAATGTCAGCATGCCTAGTGAAAGGAAGGCTAGTGTGCTCTCTTGCAATGTAAATGTTCCCTTGCTGGTGCATCATTGGGTCCCCCTTAGTGCAAAACTCTGGACCCTCCCCTTTAATGGTATTCATTTAAGTGGAAAGAATGAGGCTGCATGCAAGTAGCATCTTTTTATTGTAACTCAATTTTTCAAAGATTGATACAATGTCAAAAGAGTTGTATGTGGCAAATAAACATTTGTACTATTATCCTTTTTTTAATGTACAAGAACTATAGAAAAAACAGTAACTTACCTTATTGTAACCATACATGATAAATATCTTGAATGCTGTATATTGTACTTATCTGTGCATGATACATGTAATGCCTAATTAAAAGAAAATGTTTATTCCTCTTAACAGTACTGATTCTCGCCCAACCAATCAAACTGCTGTCTTCTCTTTGACAAATCTAATAGAATTTATAATATAACATGTGAACAAATGTGATGGGCAGGACAGTACTTCTATAAATTCAATCATGAGTTGATAATGTATCAAGGTCTGATTACAGCCTTCATTGAAAGACTAAAGTAATTCAAGAAAAAAAAATCCTGAACTGAAACATTTTCACTGAAAAAACTGGAATCAATCTAAAAAAACGTACATGCATGCTCTCTTCACCAGAACAACTTCATTAAGTACCTGTAACTTTAGTTCCTAGAGCATGCTCCAGTCTAAACACTAGAAAAGGCTTTTCCATTGCTATCACACACAGCCGTGAGTGAAGAAGAAAATGTACCTTGGTCTGGAAAGGACCTTGGTAAGGTTACACGAAATGAACATGTGGATGAGAATATAGATTCTGTATCATCGAACCCTATCTTGATGATACCTAGCCCGAACAGAGGTAGCCCTGGTGAACCTGTGGCAAAGACTAAGAAGGACTTCAACTCATCGATGGATGCATCTCTAAGAAACTGTAGCATGTATTCTTTGATGTTCTCCTCGTTTGTGTTTAAATCTGATGGGAACTGCAGTTGACCCTTGATGTCATTGGCAGTCACTTCCTTGTCTCCTGCTACAAATAATTCTTTAAAGACGTCTGGATACAATTCCATCCTTTTTCCAAAGCCAAGGGTCTTTAACCCCTCCCTCAGTTGGTCTAGCACCATCTTTGGCTTTGCAATAGCATCATGGACTATCAGGTTTCGTATCACCCTCATCTTGTTGTCATTCTGAAAAAGGGGCAATGGAGCATGAATTTGTAGCCATTTTTAAGAAGTTGAATGGATTTGACAGATTTAGTAGCACTTTGTCCCCTGCCCATAAACTCGAAGATTTTAACTGTTGGGCCAAAAATCACAATTTCACCACACTCTAGCCTGATTATCAGATATTCCTTGATCTTTTGATTTCAAAATGCACGGACCACCTAATAATCAGGCTAAGCAATTTCATTTTATTTATTATCTCAAAGATAAGAGGTACTGAAACTTTTAAAATGTATTTTTAAACTGGCTAATCTACATGTAAGGGTATCTTCAGACAAATGAAGCGATTTTACCAAATGGTCACTGAAATGAGATTCTAGATTCTTACAGTCATCTGCTTAAAACTCAAGGAAACAATCCTTACTGTCAGTTTCATGGTAAGTCCACAATTTGCAAGAATGGTTGTTACTTCCTCCTCGTCAAGATTGGCAACATCTTCTGCTTCTGCAATCTGAAAATTTAACAAGCAATGAAATCAATGAAAATAATTTGACCCCCTAAGTATCAACCTCAGGGAAATGGCTAGTCACTGCTTGAAAGGTTACAAAAAATGAAACAAAGGTAGGCAGGATTGCATATGATTATTATCGAATTTCAATACTGGAAGGCTTCACACCTTGTATCATGCAGGTTGCTACTTAAAAACTTGTATATTTCCCTTACATTGTAATTGCCACAGGAATATTTCAAAATGTAGTTAAAAATGATATTATGGGATTATAGGGGTAAGGGGAAGGAAACTTGCTTAGGAAAACTAGCAGGCTCATAAACCTCCGCTTCCAGACTGCGAACGTCTGTGAGGGGCTGTGTCTGGTGTAACAGTACACAACGGATTTTACATTGTATTGTCTTTGTGATCTATTGTTTTCTTGTAGTTTATTGTTTAGTCTTTGTTTTGTTCTTTTTGTTACTGGTACACGAGGACAGAACAGTTGATTAGGAAAATAAAAATAATGTGTCGTGTCATACTGCAAATTGTTTATTACCTTTGAAATAAAATCTCTCATCTCTAAAGAACAATCAATCACAGCAAGGCCGTCAATTGCTTCCTCTACATTGCCTGTAGCCAAGTAATAGTATATTCCTGGGCTAAAAACAGGAAGACCAGGTCCTCCCTGCAGTATGCTATGCACAATTATTGTACCAACTAACTTCATGAGTCCAGAGGCTACAGTATCACTGTTGTAGATAGGGCTGCAGTATTCTTTTCCCTGGAAAAATGTCTCGGTAATTCCAGTAAGGAGTTGGGTATAGAAGTGACGCACAACACCACCTGTATCAGCTGCAGCTTGGCCGGTGTAAACAATTCGAAGTCTTTTCGATGGATTGAAGTCACTGTCCTTGTAGTATGTCATTGCATCATTCAGCAGATCTTCTTCATCTACTTTCAGTTTCTCCTTTTGGCCATTATCAAAATTCTTTTGCAGATCATGCAATTCTTCACTAAGGGAGCGTGGTCCTTCAAATACAGAATCCATTAGATCTGAATCGTCATCAGACAACTCTAGAGACGTCTTAGATTGTAGTAATGTGGTCACTGCCTGGCGTAAAGTTCCCTGGACTTTTAAGCAATTCTCTAGTTCTTTTCTGGTTTCATTTGGGAACATCTCTGACAACTTGTCAATATCTTCCTCTGTAGCAGATGCATTTGACCCTGCACTAGATGTTGATGGAAAGGCCAAGGGGTCGTCTCCATTACCATCACTGCTAGAAATCAAAAACATTTTTGTCAGCCTCTCCACCCCAGGGTACTATCTCACTGGATTGATTTATTATTTATCACTTTCTTACAAAGGGGGAGTCGTTGGCATCCTAGGATCCCCTAACAACATACCATAAATCCTCTATTCCCCCCCCCCCCCCCCCCATTGGTGCAAGAAATTTATTAAACCCCCCCTCCCCCTTTTTTCTTCACAACCAAAACAATAAATGACAGACTGTATTACCTGTACATTTATACAATTCTAATCTGGGCAGGAATTCACATACACAACACTCACGAGCTGTAATATAATCATAATTACAGCAATCAATGAGTGGTGAACTGCTGTTATGTCACCAAATTATAATAAGCCCTACCCCCTCTCAAATAATCTCCCCCTGTCTATTAAGCCCCCTCCCTATTAAGCCACCCTTAAATGCACTTAAAATAAATAAGCCCAGGGTGGGAGGGGGGGAAAGGGGGTAATAGTGGATTTAAGGTGGATATATTAAAAAGATATGATTCCCCTACCTTTCGTTGAACAAGACATGATCACTCATCGTTGATTGTCGCTTTAAATGTAAGATAATGATAACATATATTAACTGGTAAGCAAATGTGTTATCTTTTTTCAGAGCTTTGTTCTGTCTGTCTCTGGGACAAATTTCTTTTGCAAAAAAAATATCAAATGTCCAAAAATAACTTTAAAATCAATGTCCACGACACTTTACTCCGAATACTTTCAGAAGAAAATGATTATATTGATTTACCCGACTTAATAACAAAAATTTCCTGAAAACTCGGCTTCTTATATTTGCAATGTCCGTGATTGTAAACTTAATTAAATTGAATTTATTTATATTTATTTGCTTATTTATTGAACTACTCTTTTTCTCTAGTCTTTCTTGTGATCTATTTGTATATGTATTTTCTTACGTGTAACCACTGCTCGCCTCGACTAGCTAATCTGCTAACTGCGGGCAGTGGATATTGCTTTTTGTAAATTTGTGATTATTAATAAACAGTTGAAACAGTAGTGACAAAATTTATGTATTTTCACATGACTTCTTGATGACATCCAGAATTGGCCATTGAAAGCCATCTTTTGAAAGCCAAAATGTGAAGAACTGAGTGTTATGCTAACTATATTGTGCATCAGGTAAGGATATTGATCCTATATACATGTATTCTAATGAACAGTACCAATCTTTTCCTTGGGTGATGCTGTTCTTGGTGATGCCTTAGTTTTCCCATGTCAATTTCTTGGTCGCACTGGACACACTTGACCTTTGGTTCATCCTGTTAAATCAATACAGTCTGTCATATATGAGAAACATGTTATACTAATGTCGGGTCTCCATGATTTTTCTGTGACATATATTCCTTTGTGTGGACGAAACAGAAAATATTTGCTGTTCTATGTGCCAGTCATGACTTTGGACAGCAGAGATACAAATAAAAACAAGGCTGTCATTTTGGTCACACTGGGGCTTGGAAACAATTGGCAACATCATAATTGCCACATTTTATGTTTACATGGACAAATTTTATTTGCCACATAAAAACTAACATGCCAGCTTTTCAGCAAATATTTTGTCAAATAAAAAATTGGGCAAGTTTCCTCATTTTTATTATGCAGATAAAAAAATCGGGAAATTTTCCTCAAATGAAGAAATAAAATAAAAACTACCACATGCACAATTTAACATAAAAAGTGCTCGTTTAGACGAGCCCGAAGTCGTATGAAAAAAAATGCGTGTCTTCATCTGAGAACACAATGGAGCCCATGCTACTTGCTCCCACTAAGGCTGGATCACTGCCCAATTCCTGTGTCACTGCTATTATCTAGTTGGTCAAGGAAAATACTGAGCTTCCCAGGTACTTACAGGCTTGTTACTGACTGTCTCAAATAATATTGTCATTTGCACGATTTGCAGAAAGTATGTGTAGAAAAATGGAAACTGAATTACAAAATAAATTACTCTCATTGAAACTATCCAGTTAATAACTTAGGTCTTTTCATTGCAGAGTGACTGGTCTTTTTCTGGTACATGTTTAAACAGTAAACCACTTATGTTTTTATTCTGACCTCTTGGGCAGGATGCATCATGTTGTCCATACTTGGGTCTTCTGCATCCAGAATGTCAAGCTGTAATGGCCTGATGTAAACCACAGAAGCATTTGCAATTTCCTTTATCCTTGATGGAGTATGTGGTGCTGGCAGATGATGAAATCCATGCTCTTCACCGCCTCTCTGGTAGAGAAGGAGCTCATAGCCACCAGCATGAGAGAGTCTGGGATACCTCTCTAAAAGTTTTGAGTGTATTGCATTCCCATTCATTTCAAAAGTCATGCTTGATGGCCCTAAGCCAGAATTTGCCAAGGCAGTCTTCGCAGCGACAGAGGTGGGGGGCTTGTCACTGTCAACACAGCCCAGACAGCAGAATTTCATGGTACAGGTTGGAATTTTTTTTATTGGAGCCTTTCCTTTTCCAGTCATCCTTGTCTTCCCCTTCATGTAGTGAAACACTCTACTATGCTCCTCTGATGGACTAATTGCAGTTGTAGCGAGTCTACCAAGTGCAGCCGGAAGTGGTACACTGGGACTGTAATTACTTCTTGTACTAGAAATTGAAGGCTGGCTATGTTGTGCAGGAGTGTTGGCTGGTGGAACAGACTGTGAAGTACTAGCCCCTAAAAATATAAACTGATAATCTAAAAAAGAATACCACCAATGCTGGAAAAGTGGAATCTGGAGATTATGAGTATTCTGATTTTGACCTTTTAAAAGTCGCTTGCTGTCAACACTGCTTAAAACTGTACCCAATACTGCTGTAATATGCAGTACTGGTGTTATAGTGTACGAAATTTAATATAAACTGATAATCTAAAAAAGAATACTACCAATGCTGGAAAAGTGGAATATGGGGATTATGAGTATTCTGAATTTGACCTTTTAAAAGTCGCTTGCTGTCAACACTGCTTAAAACTGTACCCAATACTGCTGTAATATGCAGTACTGGTGTTATAGTGTACGAAATTAAAAAAAAAAACATGTAAGCTTTTTTAAATATGTAAATTTACTCGAATTTTAATTTCACACACATCCGTTTTTCCCTATTAAAGACTCATGTAAATGACTTTTTCAGTCTACTCTTTTTATACTATACAGTACCTCAATAAAAATATTTATAACATATGAATTCATAATAGAAGTTTTAAAACGTTTCTGCCATTATAAAGTTGGTAACTGATCAGAATACCCGGCCCATTCATTTACATTTGTCGGTTCGTTTTGTACTACTAACTATGTTTTGTAGAACGAGGCAAATAACAATAGGCACTATTCTTATTCAATGAGATGCAAATAAGTGGGCCGGGTATTCTGCAATTTAGCCCTATAAGGCTATAGTCTAAGACTGTGTGCGAGTGCAAGGTCAAAGAAGTTGGAAAAATTCAGTGATGACAGCTGTTTCATGCTCTTTAAAATAAAAAATCTTCTTTAAATTGAAATCAAGCTTACCATCGTTCGCCATAGAGAGTAACTGCTCTGCGACTTGGCGAAGAGTTTCCCTTTGAAAATTGCTCATTGCGACCTCGTGCTTCGTGTCAGACCGAAACGCTCTGTTTATAGTAGCAAAGCATGTTGGGTAGGCTACCAGTGCGCATGCCTGACCTTGGGTATAGTCATGTGACCGAGTTGATCAAGCGTGAAGTTCAAATCAAAACTCGAAGTTTGAATTCAAAACTTGAAGGTTGAATTCAAAACTCGTATGTTGTTTGGTGCATCTTTGAGAAAGCTGAAAACAAAGACACGGCGTTGAAGCGAAGACTTTAATGTTGAGGCGAAGGCTTGGTTGTTGTAAAGAAACTTGAATGTTCAAATGAAGGCTTGAATGTTGAAGCAAATACTTGAATGTTGAAGCAAAGACTTGCTTGTTGAAGCGAAAACTTCAATCTTGAATCTTTTTCTCGCATCTTAGAACTTGAAATGATTACAATAAGGTACAATGTTGAATTCAAAGTAGGAATTTTGTATATAAAAGTTCAGATCTAAATCGTAAACATGAGATTTAAAAAGGAAACTTAAATGTTAAAAACAAAACTTGAATTTTGGCGGGGATATAACGCCATAGTGGGGGAGGGGTTGCTTAACAAGATGATACGTACATTATTTAAGTCAGTCGATTAATTAAAAAAAGATGCGTTCCTAGTCCCTGAAACGTGTATTATCACAAAAATGACGTTTCGTCTGAAAAAGGGATAGATATTTTTCAGCAGAATGCCAAACCTTTTTAATGATATTTCGCCGAGCAAGTATCCTAGTATTGCAAAGAACAGATAAATTGAAGTGGGCCATGTTTATCATAAAGTTCTTGCTTCCCTTAATTTGCTATGTTTGCCCAAACCAGAAACAAAGAATGAATGTACTTTATTCAACACAGAAGTAAAAGCTGATCACTGATTTACATTGAAGTGATGCATCGAAAAAAATATGAGATTGACAAAGTACTGCTCCGTAGCTGGCAGTCGAATGGTTTCAGGTAAAGATTTCTGCTACAGTTTAACAGTGGAATCACTTTGCACAGTGTAATCAACAGCTAAAGACATGGCAAAACAGCTCATGCAGTAGCTTCTCTCCTGACTGGTCACATTTGAGTAAATTATCCGCCGACCTAAGTTAGAATCATCTTGTGCAATCCATGCAGCATGAAGCTACTAGGTGAAAGTACTACTCCATAGCTTTCATCTGAAGGGTTACACGTTTGGGTTTCAGCCACGGAGGCACTCTGTGTACAGAATAACAATTAGTAACACTGGAGAGTCCTGCTCTTTAGCTTTCAGTTTTAATAGTAACATACTCAAGGGTTTTATTCACAGACTCAAAAGTTCCGAGGCCACATTAGAGAGCATGGCTCAGAAGCTTTCCATTTGAATATTAACACTTTAGGGTTTCATCCACAGCACTGACTCAAACGCTAGAACCACCTTGTACAGAATAGCAAACAGCACCGCAGGAAAGTACTACTCAGTAGCATTCATTTGAATAGTTTATCCAGAGAATCAAAACTTGGAACTACGAGTAACATTGTAATATAAGACTCTAGGGTGAACCTCAATAAGCAAATCTCAATATTACAATGAACGGCCTTTTTGTTGTTGTTTCACTTCCAAATCTTCCCCTAAAGATCTAAAATACAAATGTTCGAAGGTATTAACTTTATTTGTAAATACCT
This sequence comes from Porites cylindrica, assembly GCA_964035525.1. NCBI lineage: Eukaryota > Metazoa > Cnidaria > Anthozoa > Scleractinia > Poritidae > Porites > Porites cylindrica. Next base: position 3,145,283 of record OZ037782.1, read on the forward strand.
GTATGTTATGGCATAGTTTGTAAATATTGTATTTATTTATAAGAATAATATATTAATTTTGTGAACTATTTATGTACGGTATATAAAAGGCTGCTAGCTAGCTTTAATAAAAACTGATGAAGTTTCTTTGAGTTATGTGGTCTGATTCGGCGTCAGGGTTTCTCTTACTTTTTAAGCTACCAAGGACACACTATTATATGCGCTTACCCTTTCACTGCCAGGATGTTTGATAGAGTTTTGTAAGGCGACTCTAACTTTTGAGTCTGTGGACCTACGTCTGTGGACCATTCAAATGAAAGCTCTCTACCTGTACTTTCACATGATGCTATTTGCTTCTCAAAATTTTAGGAAATTAAATTTGGAAATTGGTCGAAATTTGCCTTTGGCCACATTTGGCAGTGAAAGGATTAAACATGCCCCCTTTTTACCGAATGACTGGTTTAACTCAACTTCTACGTCCATTTTGTGATAGTTGGCAGTTACAGTATACATACGCTTTTGTCTCTATTGTTTCAACATCAACACAAGAAATCGCGTTCGATAGCATTTGCCTTTAACTCGACATAAACTAGAAATTTTAGTGTGAAAGTAAGTGCTGACATCAGGTTCCTAGTATCATGAAAGAGCTACAATTACAATTTCATTAAAATTAGATGGACGGAACACTCAGTAGAATATCGAGGGGAATGGAGCCTACGTGTGGAAGACCTCTTGTTTCACGAGTGTCAAATAAAGAAATAGAGAACGTACGATAGCTTTCGTTCGAAATAGTTCATCCACAGACTTGAAAGTTGGGAAAGAAATATGATGTAGGCTGCGTTACCTTTAGAGCAGTTCTTAAATACGCTGAACATGTCGTTCATTCATGTAGTTGAATGTAAAGTACAGAGCGGGAATCAGGGGTCTTACGTGTGGAGCACTAACCCATTTCCCTTATTTACCAGCGTGAAATAGAGAAGTAGAAGACGTGTACGGTGGCTTTCGTTCGAAAGTAAAGTTACTCATCCACAGACTGAAAAGTTGAGACCATATGTGATATATGCGGCGTCACCTTTACAGAAATTCTTACATAGACGCTGAACATAGCGTGAAAAACTACAAACCTTTCACCCAAAGATTTAAAATACCAAGGTTTCCTTGTAGTTCAGTAGTTCATGTTGCTCTGTTTGAACTTGTGATGTATATTGTTAAATGGCAGGTGTTGGCTTTGCAAATACTAAAACTCGCAACACATTTCTTTGTTAGTTATGTGGCCTGGTCCTCTCTCTCCACTCTGCTTTCATGGCTACCAGAAACAGCGTCAAAACCTTTTGCCCTCCGTTACGGCTACCTTCCTCGATTTGATGGAGAATGCGATTAATGATTGCGGCTTGAGCTTCAATTTCAAGGTCGAATAATTCGAAATACGTGGGTTAAGATTTCTCAGTGAATGTACGCCAGTGCTCGTCAAAAGGTTGTGGGTTGCATTTTATTCATGTCTGATGAGTAAAAAGAAGGAAATATAGAGATACTAACTGCATAGTGGCAATCGCCGTTTAGAACAGCCCCGGTCAACCATCGGCCTTGGGCCTTAAATAAATTCCACTTTGACCGTCATCACTAACAATATATTGAATACGATTAAAAGAAACAATGTTAAAGTTTTATTGTGAGAAAGGTTGTAAATGTACAAAATAATTTGCTAACGTGTAGCGCAAGAGTTACAATCAACAAATTGCACTAGTGCTAAATTACTTCAAGCCCAGGTGACTGCTTTGCTTAATTACATGGCCCTAAATTATCAACAAACGATTATTTTCATTCTCCACCAGGGTATGTAAAGTTTTTGTACGTTTCCTTCAAATATTCGGGTTCGAGTTCATGGGCTCAGTTATTTTTAATCCCCTACTCCTTTTCTGAATTGTGACTTTTTCTCGATTTCAATACATCTCCATCAATCTCACAACAGGATTTTCACGGTCGTAGATGGAGGTAGTAGAGGCAGAGAAGCTTAGAATTATTTCAATAAATTGTGAAAAATTGACCCACTTTTGGAACGCACAAATCCTGCACTAACAGCGGAAGGTCCCTAAATTAGCGTCCACTTTTCATGACTGATCATGGCGAAGCGTTGGAAATGACGAGGCCCGTTGAGGTGGGCTTGGGTTCACCGGCCCGGAATTACATAAAGAGGCATTTCATTTACAATCTGCATCCATCGAGAGTGTTCCATGTAAACAGGTAAAGGGGAAAAATAAAGCTGTTATGTAATAATAAAGAGTTTATCTTTTTTATAAAATATGTAGAAAGTAATTGCGTGTAACAATAACACGTGTTAAGTCACGTGTAGCGATGTACCTGTACTTCGCGTGAGTCGTGTTTTGGTGAGTTGTGACTTGAAGGAAGCACCCGTGATTAGTCCAAGCATGGCTTATTTCCCATAGGACAACCAATCACCATACTCACTATTGTTTTCGTCCGTGAGATGACCTACGAGTGCTTCAGTCCAGTGAAAGGTAAAAGCTTATACCTAAAGGCCATAAACACGTGTAAACGTGAAACTTCGGCCATAACTTCGCTTGTCCTTTGGCGAGCCGGCTCATTTCTCAGAGGCAGTCTGTTAATTTACGTTACACACTCGCTTATCGTTAACTGTTCCTTCGTCTTGTACGCCAGTAAGACGAGTTTGGCATTGGAGATTGTTTATTTGTATCTGACGTTGGCAGGCTTGGAATGAACTATGACCGGTAAGGAGAAAGAATTTTAGAATTTTAATATGTTAGCTTTTCTAGTATTGTTCCATCTCAGTACCGTCAAATCCTCTTTGTAACTTCGCTGCTACGATGTGATACTATTTCCTTTGATTCTTGCAAGACTATGTCGATGTACTTTAACTACAAGACTAAACATCAATTTAAGGTACTTAAAGTTTCAAAATGAATGTCCGCTTTTATCTCATGAATGAACCTTATGGAACAAAGTCTTATAAGACCTTAAGAAAGCATTGCCGACTGCATATAACACTGAATTAGCCTTCAATGTTTTGTTAATCGCTTCAGAGTTAAAGCCGCCAACATTCTATAGAAGTAGCGAAGGCCTACCAAACACAACTGTAAAACCAATATGGGGCGACTGCCTAGTTTGTGGGGACCGTGGAACGGGGAAACATTATGGTATCGTGGCCTGTGAGGGATGTAAAGGATTCTTCAAAAGGAGCGTAAGGAAAAATCTGCACTATAGATGTCAAGGAAATGGTGCCTGCCCGATCGACAAGGTACAAAGAAACAGATGCCAGAGATGTCGATTGAATAAATGCTTGACGATGGGCATGAAAAAGGAAGGTAACTAGACACTACTCCTATTGAAGAATGTATGCCGTTGTTGTTCCGTCCGTAGCAGGATCAAAAGCGAATGGCTTCCGTCACAGGTAATCACGGACCGATCAAGCTATTATGCGTTGATCCTACCCTATCGACGGCGCTAGACGCGTATATTTTCCCATGGTTTTGCTTAAAAAACAAACTGACAGACCGTTCCAATCCTTGCTAGGCCGACATATCCGTTCCCTCCTGACAAATGGGTTAACCGCGAAAAATGTTAAGACCAGAATCAACGTGTTTTTAACGTTATGTTCGTTTGGTAAGCCAGTTAATTTCCATCAACGACTTCTCGGTCACAGTTGGCAGAAAAGTAAAATATGTAAGAGAACTTATGTTTAAAACAGCCAAAAAAGAAAGTTTAAGTGTACTTCGGAATTTAACTTAAAAGAAAACTTGCTTTCTTTTGTTTTTGTTTTTAAAAACAAATCAGCCTTGCTTTTTAGTAAGGTAGATCCATTTTAAGGCGTTGCTTTTTTGAATAGGAGTTACGGGCGCGCAAGTGAAAGCTAATTCTTACTCCAACTGCACACTGCTTATTTCTTGAAAAGTATATTTGTTTCATTTTTGTGCATTTGCTTGGAAATCTGCGAGGGCGCTTTTTTAAAAGAAACCAGAAATCTTGTTTGGAGTTTTACTTAGAAATCAAGACACCACATGTTTATCTCAGTGTAACCACTATACGTCACTGCGTCGATGTTTGTATCGGAGCGACTGTATTGCACGGTTCAGTGGATTAATAAGAACTGAGAAATACATTTACTTTGTTATATACATACACAAGGCTTGCAATTGAGTGATTTCTGTCAGTGGTTGTGAATTGATTTATATATTAATGCTTGAAGGCGCAATCTGGCGTTTATGCAATTATGGCCGTTTGATTCTTCAATGCGGAGTCAAAGCTCTGTTAAAAACGAATTACTGCACAAAGACCCACGTCGTGGAAGAACATTTTTCCGCTTAAATGGTAGTTTGCTTTGTCGTCCAGCAATAAATGCATAGCCAAGAACTGAAAAAGAAAAGGTACATGATATTGATAACTTGTGTAGATTTTGGACTGATTTTATTGGAGTCGTTTGGCTGGCAGGAGGTCTAATTAAACCTTAAGGGCGTTCAACCAAGAAAGTGTTTGGTAGCTTGTTTGGCTCGATGGAACCGTGGAGGAAGTACTGAGCCTTCCTTGCAAAAGCGTCGCTACATTTTTACTTAAAAGATTTTGTTAAGGAAAAAATCGTAGTATCAGTATCCCGATTGCCTTGATATAAAAAAAAAAATTACTAGTAAGTCAAACCACGTCTCAAAAACTGGAGATACGTACATGACAAAGTCAGTCTGATTAAACTGAGCTGACTGGACTTAGCAAGGGGAGTGCGCGAAAAACTAGTGTGAGGTCACGTTGACTTGATGCCGGATCCTAAAACGTGAAGGTGTTGAAGAAGCACAAGAGACTTCTGTTTTTGTTTTGGCTGGGCTGATTTCCTAGTGGATGCATCAGAAATTTAAGGCGATGCAGGCAGGCGACGTTAGTACCCATTAAGCGTTAAATTTTCAGGTTTACTTTCCGTTAAAGCAAATAGAAATGTGACTGTTTAGCCCGTTAATGAATAAAGACAGTTACTGAAAACTTAAGATAGTTCTTCTGAGGCTATCACTTTTGTTTCATCACTTTGCCTGTGCCGCTCGGTTTGCTTGCTCAAACATCTAGGCGAATAGAGGCTCGAAACTGTTGAGTTTGTTGTTAAGACTTTCAAGTGAAAATGTTTCAATGCTAACCGGAGCTAAAATTTCAGCTGCTGTTGTTGTTGTTTGCTGTACAGCCCGCAGCCTGTTTCGTTAACTTGTAGCTTGTGGATGAAAAGTTCCTTTACGGCGATTAACCATCAAAATAAAAGCTACCGGGCCTTACCGCGCCACAATTAACAGTTGTGTTAGGATATAAAGTCAGCTCTCTCCAAGATGGACACCTTAGGGACCAGCACCAAGGGTCCGTCTTAAGATGGAGATGACCGTCTTGTAGAGAGTCAAATAAAAGGAGAAGGAAGGGACCAACTCTAGGTGTCTGTTTTACCAAGGTGTCCGTTAAGATTGAGTCGATTGTATCCATACCCTAGCTGACGCTGATGAAAAGATGTCAGTATGTCTTATCTAGACACTTGGAATAACCAATCTACTTGAGTTTCATCTCTCTTTGTATTCGTGTTCCCAATAATGAACAAATGAACGCACCTTTTTGGATTCCTTGCTTATTCATAGTAATAACCGATATGATATTCACGGAAATGTAAAAAAACAAAAATGGCAGTTTTCCAGTGAAAGAAATCCAGCCTCTTTCATTTTAAAGACATTGCTCGATGGATTGATTTGTTGCCGCTGAGTACCGATTTTCAAATCGGTGCAGTATTTTTGGTAAGGCTGTGAATTCCACAGGTCTTGATAACACAGAAACGGACCCACAGTTTGCCACTCTAAACACGTGTGGAGGAAAAGGCGCTGTGAGGGTTGGGCAGACAACTTGCTCCTTGCGTTAGGAAGTTTTTTCCCTGAGCGATAAGAAAAACCTAGCTGTAGAAAAATCTATAAAAGCTGCCTTGTGTTTGGGAGATCGTTCCACTGGAAACAGAAGCAGACAAGGGATCTCGGGCGTTAAGCTACTAAAAGAACGGCTTGTCGTTACGATGCCAATAACTTCTGATTACCGACAATATTCAGGACCTGTTTGGTTTCTTAAGATTAAAGTGGAACCTCGATGTAACGAAACTCTAATATAGCTAAGTAACGAATTCCTTGGGTATAACAAGTGATTTTCTTTACCACTGTATAGTAAAAAAGAACCTCGATCCAACGAAACCTCGTTAATAAAAAACAAATTTTGTTTAGCTCTTGGCCGTTCGTTGAGACCAATTTGCACGGCACAACAACTTTGTCGCATGCGATGAGCTCACCCGAGGAACAAGTTGCATTTTGAATAACAAACCTACTACATTCTTATGTTTGTCGTAGGTTTGATCATGATTTACACGACACATCTCGTTTTGTAGGCTTATACTGAGAAAGGCACATCAACAAGCCACAAAGTTGTACAATGTAGATCGTCCTTCATATCGAGGTTGATCCACTTTACGTAGTGGCCATGCAGCCTAGAGACTCGGTGGACAGTAGAATTTGTCTTCAACAATGCGGGATGCAAATGTCAGACAGCAAACTCGAGTCACAGTGAATCTATCCAAAAGCAACGAGAGACTATCAGGCGAAAGAGGGACTTAGTTTGCCAGCTTCCAAGTGCGCGGCTTTACATATCATGATAAACCGAAGGGGAAAGTGTCAGCTGACTGCCGCCCTCTAAAATTCCTACAGTTGCTTAGATTGAACTTTTTAGCTTACAGACTCTTGCAGACTGACTTGTAGAGTAGATTCATGAATCATGACTTCGTGCACTAAGTCTTCGAATGATTTAATGTGGCAAGCGACGAGAGAGTACGATTAATTTCGATTTTATCTTATACACTGGACTAAACAAAAAAACAAAAAACTGTATGTATTTAATACACAACCTATTTTTAACTTGAGATCTTGTTGTAAATTAGTTTTTTAATACACTTTTTTACGTTTTCTTCTACATGCCAGGTCACTTTAAATAGTCTTTATTAAAAACCACGCTTATAAAACGTGATTACCGGACCAATACGTTCTAAAATCGTTATTGAACAAATACTTGTACAGTTTCGTTCATGTCGCGTGTATAGTCACGATCATCTTCAATGAAACACGTTTTTTGTGGTATTCGCTTTGATTTTAAGGTTCAAAGTCAACCAGGAAGTCATGATTTTGTAAGTGCCTTGTTCGGGTGACCTTTATACCCGAAAACAACAACTTAAGGTTCATGCATTATTAAATATGTTGCGGCTGTGTTTCACGTGCAACTTCTCTGTTTATCTTCTGTCTTGTATAGAAAACATGACTGAAAGCCACAGATTTGACTCGAGGAAAACTCGTACTTTGTTAAAACAGGTTTAATTATTCAACGGCTAAAACTGCCCGGCAAAAGTTCTCCAGAATCAATGGTTAAGTAGATTATAAATTCGTTTGAAAACGAAATTTGCAATGTCATGAATGCCGGGATACACTTTAACCTTAATTTGCACACACGTGATAGAGGTGACTGACCATGTGCTTGCGTGATAATGACCACGCCATGTTTTTAATTTTATTCCACTGAGATACTGCGACCAATGTCAACATTTAGTCAAGTCTAAATACCGGTATTAACTTTCAAACAGCCCCGTTTATTAGCTCTGATCTCTCAGGCTACAAACTAGCCAGGTAAATTTTAGGCTGGCGTTTTATACAAAAGCGTCAAAAGCGTGTTTCAGACAAATCTTTAAGGAATATTCAATTTTGTTTTGCCGGTGTGTTACGTAAAACAGTTGTGTAATCAAAATAAACATGGTGACTGGGAAATGCAAGGTTAGAGCGTTAAAGGTTTCATGATTCGATCTCCCGATCTCGTGGCACTAGACTCCATTCTCCTCTAGCCTGAAGCATAGTGCTATTTAATTCCCGACAAACACAAGCATCGACCGAGTCGATGGCTCAATTTCCCCTTTTCTTCCGCCTGCGTTTATTTACTGATCAGAATTTTTTGTCAGCATTAGGAACCTTTTTCCGTTGCGTTTTATCGCGTGATTGTGCCATCAATGATACAGGGATTGCATAACATTGGTTGTGTAACAGGCACTGTTCTTTTATGCATCATGCATACCGAGTTTATTTTAGTGCATTTATTTTGTTTTGTAGGAATTCGTTTAAATATTCCGTCCCCGATCCTCCAGCAGAGACATTTTAACTTTTACAATTTTCCTTTTATAGTGACATTTTGAGGGCTATAAGTTATAAAACCGAAAGGTTATTTAATTTTGCTAGATAAAACAAACATTATTCTTTTACAAAAGAGCTCCAAATCATCGAACATTAATTCTGGGGTAATAAAAAAGCTTCGAGCTATCGGTAACGAGAAATGAAGCCTTATTTTAAGGACATATTTGACTGGTGTTCAAACCGACGTTATTTATTACGATTGTTATGGAGAACAAGTAGAACGCTACAACATTTTTTCAACAACAACAATAAAAAACAGTGTTTATGCCATCAATGCAATTAAGCACCTCTATTTAAGAACTAAGGCAGCGCTGATGAACAGTTTTTAAGTAATAGCCGGCCCTGGCCTGCGTTTCTCAAAACTCTCGAAACGTTTTTTGTAAGTACTCAAGTTCATTAGCAGAAATAGGATTTTTAAGAGAATGTCACATAAAAAGTAAAGACCGAGAAGTATGCTTCCGCCTACTTTGCACAAGAACTTCCAAAGTTCGTTTAAAAAATGGATTAAAAAAAGTCTTTCAGGCCCGACAACTTCTTGGGAGTTTTCAATACACGGCGGGCGTAGCTAGAAGTTATTTCATTCCAGAGGTACGCACAGTTCAAATCAACCTTACTCTTAGATGGATTCCGTTTTTTCAGTATGGTACGGTAACCATCGCTCTTGGTCTAAGCTCTTTAGGCAGGAGTTAACGGGCTTTCGCATGCATGTGCGCCCTTGGAACCCCCCTAGGGCTTCGCAGCCAATGGATGTTAAACTGAGAATGTTTTTAACCATTACAATTTGACAAATGCAAATCCGGTTCGAGTAAATGAGGGTCTAATTTTAGCGAAAATGACCAGAGGGTTAAAGAAGTCACTTCAAGTCAGTAAGGAACTCACTGCCACTGCAGTCACACGTCTAAGCCGATTTTTTTTTTTTTTTTCATGCAACTTAGTGACTAGTGAGTGGAAACATCGACAAAGATTTATCAACTTTTTAGTTAACATAACTGTCGTTGAACATTTCTTCTGAAAATATTGATTTTCTTTCCTGCTAAAAAACGCTTCGCTCCCAAATTATGCTAGCAAATTGCACCGACAAGAACAACCATTTTCGGTTTTTAAACATTGATAGTCTTGAATTTTCAAAGCTTTTAGTAAATTAACAGCGTATTGGCAATATCTCAGTTACTTTCAACATTGAAAGTAGCAAACTTAGAGTAGCTTAGAGGTTTTGTCAGCTTTTGCAAATTTCTCTCCTTGACCGAGGTGAAATTGAGAAGCTCCCTGGGTTTCGAGTTGATCTGGGGTCCGTTTCTCGAAAGTCCTGATAATTAACGGGCCCGGTATACTGCCTCCGTTTACATTTAAGATCGAGATTTCAATAGTTTTGCATCTAACATGATAACACTATCAGTTAATGAATCAAAATGGAGTAGTTTGCCTGCCAGGACCCGCACTCTTATTCTTTCTATTTCGATTTGAATATTTGATTTCGGGCCCCTGATGCGCAAAGGGTTGATAGTTGATACTATATAGTAACTGAAATCACAGCAAATTTAGTAAGATAAAGCAAGAAGCCCGCTCTATTGGTTTTTGTTACCACTAAATATTCTAACAGAATAAATTTTTCTGCTCTTTTCCTAGCCGTGCAGTGTGAAAGAAAGCCCATCACTAAATGCCTGGAAAACAGCCAGAATGAAAACGGCTTTCCAGGGCTAAGCCGGTCTCCTGAAAACCATCCTGTTTTCCCTAACTGTCAGGAAAAGATAGATTATGAACCTCTTTCGCCCAGCAGCAGTACAGCGTCTTTTTCTTCGCCGATAGCCACATCTCCAAGATCGCCTTCTGCAATCCACGCTACAGAAGCGCACCTTAGCATTATAAGCCCAGAAAACCTCCAGTTCAAATTGAACCCTCCAACCTTGGGATTGTCTTCTCTATCAATGGACTACATTTACGAAATCGCAACCCGCCTCCTGTTTCTTACAGTTGATTGGACGAGAAACATTCAGGCCTTCCGAAGTTTGGACAGCACAGATCAACTTGTTTTGCTACAAAGTTCATGGTCTGATCTTTTCATGTTAGGCGTCTCACAATGTTCCAGTTCGTTTCCTCTGTCACCATTGTTGACACTTGCCGCCGTTCACATGGAGCGATCAGAGTGCGATGAGGAACATAAACCCTTGTTAACCAAAGATCAGAAGGTTCTTGAAAAAGTATTAAGTGTAAAGGAACTGCTACTGAGTCTGGAAAAACTTGAACTGGATTTGGTGGAGTATGCATTCTTCAAGACGATTATTCTCTTCAATCCAGGTAAATCAGGTTTTCATTTTCAATGGTGTCTGAACATCTTCTCCATTTTTTTTCTTTTTTTGCAATTTCGAATGTTGATAATGTTCGGTTATGATGTATATCCTTATTATGACAGACAGTAGACAGTGATGATGTAGACAATAATGATGACGATAATGATGATGATGATGATTTTGACGATTTTCATGATGTTTATGTTGCGTTCATGGTGATGTTGAAATTGCTGAGGGCCTATGTTGATGATGATGTTGGTGGTGGTGGTGGTGGTGTCAGTGATAACGATAATGATGATGATTTTGACGATATTCATGTTGTTAATGTTACGTTCATGGTGATGTTGATATGTTGAAAGCCATGTTGATGATGGTGGTGGTGGCAGTCATAATGATGATGATTTTGAAGATGTTCATGATGTATTCGTTCATTGTGACGTTCATGGTTACGATTATATTGCTGAAGTTGATTTTGATGATGATTATGATAATGGTGGTGGTGGTGGTGGTGGTGGTGGAGGCGATGATGACGACGATGATGATTTTGACTATATTGTTAATGTTTAAGTTACGTTCATAGTGATGAAGATATTGTTGAGGCTGACTGGGTAAAGATGATGATGATTATAATAATGATGATAACGATGGAGGTGGTGGCGGCGATGCTGGTGTGACGACGATGATGTTGAGAGCTATCAACAAGTGTAACTGGCTTCAGCTGGAAATAGTTCACCGACGTTTTATGGTTGAGTGTAAACTAAAAACTTCTTAAGTTCACTGTTGCAGCTGCAGCTCTAGGAGTAATAAGCTTTTCAAATTATTAAAAATAGACTGAATTAACAGTCATTGTTATTCCGTGGAAATCGTTACATCCCGTCACCGCGAAGACCAAGCATACAACTGCTTAAGTTGGAATTATCACCACGGAAAAGCACTAATCTGATCGTTTATTTATTTATTTATTTATTTATTTTTTAATTGTTAGACCAGTCTGACAAATTGATTAAGTTGCGTATTTAACTGTGATGACCTTCTCTGCATATATTTCTTCATCCCGCATTTCAAGGATATGAAATTCATATATTCACCATTCATCTTAATTTTTCCCGGGTATGTTACAAGTCAATTTAATAACCTGCTCCAAGTTGGCTTGATAGCTCAATCGATTAGAGCGCGGCACCGGTATCGCAGAGGTCAGGAACCGAATCCCATCAAGCTTAACCTTTTTCAGGCCTTCTTTTCGCTACTTCATAAGTTGCGTATTTAACTGTCAAGATTTTCTGCGGCATTTATTTCTTCATCCCGCCGTTCAAATGTATGGAATTCACAAATTTATCAATCAAAACTTATATTTAGTTAATATATAGTCTTACCCCATAACAGCCTACACAGAACAGATATCCGAGAAATAATTCTACATTGACTTTGTTGTCAGTATATAATATCGATTTTTCAAATTTTTTTTTTATTTTCGCAGACTGTTCAAGCTTGAAAAATCCCAAACAAGTTGAGAGGCTGCAGGAAAAAGCTCACTGCTCTCTCAAGCAGTATGTGGAAAACAAATATCCCAATAACCCTGAACGATTTGCAAAGATACTACTTCGACTACCCGCTACGCGCATGCTCACCAAACAAGCAGCAGAGGAGCTTTTCTTCTTCCCACTCATTGGAACCGTCAGGATTGAGAGTATAATGAATAGCATTATTTCTAGTTCGTTGGCAATGTAAGTAATAAAAATCGATGTATTGTGTGTTTTCACATGACGTCATGGCGGCCATATTTGTGTCCCAAAACAATGAAACGGCGGCCATGTTTGTGTCCCAAACCAATCTTGTGGGAGTTGAACTCTTTTCTTATGTAAACGCTCTCATTTGTTCCAGTAAATTTGCATAGATGCTGGCCACGTGAGTGAAAACACAGAATTTGTTACGTGAAGGTCCACGGATTTTTCCAAATGCCTTCTAGGCCGGGTTTATAAGGAAAAACGTTTTCGAGGGTCATCACAGCCCAAGTTGACGCCTTTGCTCGAGCCAAGAGCTAACAACAGCGCTCGCTCATGCTCCAATTTTCTCGCCTTGATCGTGTTGAGCTGACTGGACGAGCCAAAATTGCAAAAGTGTTAATATGTAGAAAAGTTGGCACGGCTAGGAGGGTGCCCGGTTAGGGGGGGTGACCCGGCTAGGAGGTTGACCCGCCTAGGGGGGTGACCCGGCTAGGAGGGTATTCCGGCTAGGAGGGTGACCCGGCTAGGTGGCTAATAACCCTTCTATCCAGGTTAACTTCTTTCCATATAAACAGTTTCGTTCGCCTTGCTTCCCGGCGTTCTCTTTCAACAGATCGTATTTGCAGTTTTCCTGAGCAATTAGTAAATAAGTTAATTAACTGATGCTGTGTAAACATAGACTTATAGAATCGAAGGTTCACTAGTATGCCAGTTGGTTCCCACTAAAGTAGTTAGACTGCTCTGCGAGCTCTGCTTTTCTAAGATTCAAATAGTCAAATCGGCGCTACGCACCTCGTTGAGTAGGTAAAATACAGTCTTCTGTTATTGCACCTCAGATATGGAAATTTTCAAGCACCTCATGAAAACTCAGGTCAAGTATATTTGTCAATTTTTTGCGACCTCTAAAGAAACCATGTTTGTTTTCTAATGAGAAATAGCTCACGGCAACACAAGGGGGGCGTAAGGGGGGTACGAATACTGTCCAGCCAAACCGGGCAGAAATACGTCTTAACACCGCACAGAATAACATAAGAAAACCGCCAACCGCATTGAAATTACCCGAAATTTTCTAAATACCGCAAACCCCTTGGTATTGTAAAACAGCAATACCGCAACTTAAAATCAAAATTTCCCCAAACATCAACGCAAACCCTTGCGCCCCCCTCCAACATCATGGGTCTGAAGTAAAAGGTGATCGACGAGTAGAAAAGGTTTTAGGCAATTATTATGATAATCTGAATATACGGTATATTCCTTCAAAAGGAGTAGCTACAGGGATACGACTGTTTTTGTGCTTAATGACCGATCATTATGTATTAAACTGAACATATTGCAGTAAATCCGAATGAATTCAATTAAGTTTCCGATGACAATATTAACATTGTAAATAGGTTTTATTAGTGTAAATAGCTACAGAAAAAGTGTATGTTACAGTAGTAATAATTAAAAAAGTCTCATCGATCAGTTCAAAAGACTACTATTTGTGGTCAGGCGGGGTTGCTCGATTTTTCCCGGTCCTCACAATGAATTATTAAATTCCGCCATCTGGTCTCAAAGAGACAAAATAAAATGCAACTTGCTTTTATTAACAGATACATAGTTTATTAAACCCATTATTAATGAGTTATAATCAACTTAACGGGGACGCAATACAGAATATCTTTTTGTCTTCTCCTTCCTTTATTATACCGTAAAAATCCGAAAATAAGCCCCTCCATGTATAAGCCCCTCCAAATATAAGCCCCCCAATCCAGTAACGCAAAAAACCCTCCGTTAAATCGCCCCTCCAAATATAAACCCCTCCGGGGGTTTGTACTTGGAAATTTGCCCTCAAATATAAAGTAAAACAAAGCAAAAACGGTAAATTTACTTCCAACTATGAGACTAACCCAATCAATTTTTAAACGCAAATTTCCCTCCGTAAATAAGCCCTTCCAAAAAAAGCCCCTCAAAAAGGGCCTTTGAAAAATATAAGCCCCGAAGCTTATTTTCGGAATTTTACGGTATTTTGTTTTACCCCCTTTTCTGGCAACGAAACGCCGGACCTGTCCTGTTATGATCTCCTGACGTCATAATAGTGAATGACGATCATCGCTCGCTCGACTCTCACTGATCGACAATGCAAGTGCAAGTTAATGCCCTTTATAGATCTCTCTTTTAGCAATTTCTAAGTGACAATGTTTTCTCAATGGAGTGTAACGCATCACAGCAAAAACACCCCTCTGTAATATGGTTAAATTCAGACCACACAGTGATAATTAAGCCTCCCCCATAGCCAGAGAATAGTTTGTTTCTACCGGCTGATTTTTTGCTTCCCCGGTCGCAATCTATTATGACTTCTACAAGACGTTATGTATTTCGTTGTTCATATTTGTTTAAGAAGCAACGACGAAAGCAAAATGTGGAGGGTACAGGTAATCAATCTCGCCAAAAAGTGTAAATCGTTTCGTTCTTCTACAGCAGTATGTAAAAGATTTTGAAAGTTTTCATGCCGGTAGAGATGTTAGGCCTGCCATACCTTTTGCTTGTATGGGAGATAAACAACTAAGAGGAAAAACCCAGTGAAAAATAAACCAACCCAATGACATTTTCTCCGAGAACCCAGTGAAGATATAGATTCCACTGGGTCTGTTACAGAGGGGTGTACAAAAGTTCATTAGAGAGTTTTAGATTCACGTTTACGAAAAACAGCAAACGTCAATTTGTACCACGTTTACTGTTTATAATACAAAAAATAGTATCTAATTCATGCCAGATTCATCCATTATGAATTATTTCTGCTGATTTCTAAATATAAAAAAAATTGTCACCTTGAAAGAGGCGATTAGCGTTTGCTGTAAACGTGAATCTAAGGCTATGTTTGACATTACAATGGTAAAGCTACTGGGGCCCGATTCTTGAACATCCCGGTAACTTTTCGGGCCCGAAATCAAATATTCAAATCGAAAAATAAAGAAAAATTGAGCGGGTCCTGGCTAGCAAACTACTCAATTTTGCTTCATTCCGATATAATATGAACACCTACCCGAAATGTAACCCTCCACTTAGAGATCGGTGCAGTGTAGCTTCTCTCCGTTACAGCCGTTACAGAAATCGCGCCGAAATCAGCGTTGTTATGTGTGAACAGGCAGAAGCCCTATCCGGCCGGTATGGTTTTCGTGTAGGCGCAAAAGATGTCAGTGTT
This sequence comes from Porites cylindrica, assembly GCA_964035525.1. Classification (NCBI taxonomy): domain Eukaryota; kingdom Metazoa; phylum Cnidaria; class Anthozoa; order Scleractinia; family Poritidae; genus Porites; species Porites cylindrica. The sequence goes on from OZ037782.1 coordinate 3,160,710, forward strand.
AACTTAGCCTAAAACTCGTAACTCAAAACTTATATCAACACGTTGTTTAAAGCTCTTGTAAAAGCCGGTCCCAGCGCCAGTTTTCAGGATCTCCATAGAAAGGGGAATTAAAAAAAGTTACAAAAACCAACACCCCAAGACAGTGATTTAGTTGTATTGTAATATAAATATCAATGTAATGTCGACCTTAAGGAAGAAAAGCCACCGGGCCTTGGATATTTTTTAATTGCACATGGGTTGCTTTCGATTAATACGATAAAAGTCAATTATAACGTGGAAATGTTCTTAATGCGTTATCGGCTTATGCATGATTGGTTGCTTATTTTGACGCTATCGCGTTCTTGACTTTTTTCATGTGGTAGTAAACTGACGTCATCCTTTTAATGCGTCTGTCCTGTTATCGTTGATAAAGTACGTCATAAACTTTGAAAATGTTACGACGAAATTTAGCATCTTTAAGAAAACATCACGCCCAAAGAAGTGACGTCATTTTAGAAACAAAAATCAAAGAGAGCAAAATTAATCTCACGTCAAGGGAAAAGATTACACAAAAGGCAAGCTAACTTCAAACAATTTATGAATTTTATGCTCAACAAATGTGGTAATTACTATTTTGTAAGTAAGTCGATTGTCGTCAGTAACATTGGAAAAGATACTCGAGATAGCGCGTCAGCGATACGAAGTTAAGGGTGCAGCCCTCGCGACACTCTGACCCTGTAGCTCTACAGCATGCTTTGCAGACGACGGGGAGCAAGTGCTAAGGAACGTTTGAAAATCGCCTCTAAGGGTTTATGATTGGGTCCGTGGGTCATTCGTCCATTTAATTTTCAATTCAAAATTAAAAATTGAAAATCGATGTCAATTTTTGATTTTCCAATTTTATTCTTCCTGCGTAATAGATAAACAGGTTTCATAATTGTTTTACCGTTTTCCCCAGTAAACAAAAATGAGGAAATAAACATGCAGCTCTTACTTTCTACAATCAATATTAAAACGGTCGTCGAACCATAGATGTTTTCGCTATTCGCGGGAAAACCGTTTCCGCAGTCATCTGTCAACTACTATGACGTGAATTAAGGAAAGAGAATTAAAAATTGAATGTTGCGATCAATTTTCAATTTATGTTTTTGGACGAAGAATTGGTCAATCGATCACGCTCTAAGTGACGAAAGTACCAAGAGGGGAGGACCCAAGTGCAGAAGTGTCCATTAGGGGAGGGGAGGGAAGAGGGGAAGGGACTGTGGTGGGGGAGTAAGGGCCTTGTACTTTTCCAAGCTACATGCTACCCGACCAAAGACTCCATCTTGAATTGCAAATAGAACACTATAGGGACGGGGGTCGGGGTTGAGTTCTCTCTTTGAGATGGACACCTTTGGGAGACATCTCCAAGTTGCCAATTTAAAAAGTGTCCATCCGATTGAAAGTTGATTAGTTAAGAGGGAGTAGCCTGTGTACAGACGTCCTCCCACCCCTCCACCAGAAAAAAAAAATTTTTCTGAGGGAGGGGGGACGTCTGCACACAGGCTAAGAGGGAGTTGACAGAGACAGGAGCCTGCTTTTGGTGTCTTCAATTTGCAACGTCATAGTTATTGCATTTTGGCTGAGACTTCCAGACTTTGCCTAAAGAAAAGGTAAGATTTTACTCCTACTATGATGGTGAAATTTAAATGTGTTAGACATATATCAGTCTGCCAATGGTGATCAATGTTGATTTGGAATAGAATGAGGATTTCATCTCCCCCCTTAGGGGCGCAGTCCCTTATTTGGCCTAGAAGGGTACGTGGCACTGAACAAGGTGTGGTATCCGGGTCCTGAGTCTCAAACAGGTTATACAATTTAACTATTTAGCGCCTTGAACAGGGTGTCTTTATGGACCGGTAGCCTTGAAAAGATTGTGAAGGTTGGTGATGAACGGTTTACGTGTGGTACCAACAACGTTTCTCCGAATAATATCCATTCATGATGTTACTTAATAAAAAATTTCTTAATTCAACCATTTTTTCCCCCACAGGAAAAAAAAAAGAAGAATTTCGAGCAAAAATACCCACCCGAGCAACAACTTGTTTCGTGTAGTGTTCCAGCTCTTCGTTTGACAGCCGATTTTGCGCGTGTATTCCATTTTTAAGGCAAAACCTTCTAACGGACCGCGAACTTAAGCCTCTCTTTCCAGGATATGCTTCTTATAGCAACAAACTGACTTGTGAATGTGTTTTTCCCTGCGTCACAACAAGATCTCTCGCGAAATCGACTTTTACGGCGCCCATATTTAGGCTGAAACAGCACTCCAAAGTTGTATTTCCCGCTTCTTTCCTAAGGCTAGTTCCCAGGACGTATCCGACATTAAAGATGGCGGACAATTGCAATCCCGTCTCCCTTCTACCCCCCGCCCCCACCCACCCTCCTGGGCACTTCTGCACTTGGGTCCTCCCCTCTTGGTACTTTTGTCACTTAGAGCGTGATCGATTGATCAATTCTTCGTCCAAAAACAAAAATTGAAAATTGATCGCAACATTCAATTTTTAATTTTTTTTCTAATTTCACGTCATTGTAGTTAACAGATGACTGCGGAAACGATTTTCCCGCAAATAGCGAAAATATCCATGGTTCGATAACCGTGTTAATATTGATTGTAGCAAATAAGAGCTGTGTGTTTATTTTCTCATTTTTGTTTACAGGGGAAAACGGTAAAAAGAGTTATGAAACATGTTTATCCCTTATACAGGAAGAAAAAAAATGGAAAATCAAAAATTGACATCGATTTTCAATTTTTAATTTTTAATTGAAAATTAAATGGACGAATGACCCACGGACCTGATTGGTATGTACTGTGATGTCTCCTTTGCCAAAAAACAACTGATCGAACTCTTGGGAGACATGAACGATAGTCGGGGTCTCTTTCTCAATTTATGTGTATTTACGTTCCGTGGGCTTTAGAGAACTAAAACTGTAGGCAACAGTTTGTCACTCAATTTAAGAAAAGTTTGGTGACACTAGATTCGATTCTCCTCATATGCATAGTGCTGTTTAATCCCCAACAAACACAAACGCATAAAAAGATCTCGTGTCAGCTGGGTCGACGGTCCGGCGCAATTTCCTCTTTTCTTTCTCCCGTGTTTGCAGATTAGGAATTTTTATTACAGCAGTGGTTATGTTCTGATGTCCTTTTTACTGTCAGCCCACTTCAGTCATGTAAGGGGTTAAAGCAGTATACCCAGCCTTTACCCATAGGAATAACTTTTATCGGGATCAAGCGCTACTACAATGATGTGGCTGATAGGATGGCCTGATAGAAGATGCCGCCCTACGCTCATGAATGATAGAAACCTGGGATAACAGATAAAAGTGGTTGTTTTGAGCAATGCGTTTATTCAACTTTAATTTCTACAATTTCTTCCTGTTTCTATAAGCGTTTTAAAATCCTTTGATTTTTATCGGCAGTGAACTGGAACCGTGTTGTTTGATACTCATTGCACCAAGATGTAGCCCATGGCTCTAACATCTTTACCGCCATTCTCTGGATGATGAATTGCCGATGCAGCGTTTCCACAGGTGTTGTGACCATTAGGATATCCCCCAGTGCCAAACCCAATTCTGGAGTCAGGGGAAGCACAGTCATTTTCCTGGTTACTTATGATACCGATTCTTGCTTCGCTGTGGTAATTTGGCGACTTTAAATTGAAACCTTCCCGGTTACAATTTATCTGTAAAGATGCCTGATTGCCAATCAGCTTCTTCCAGGTGTGACGACCCAGGTTCTTCGTGAAACGTTTTTCAGCTCCGTCAGCGATCAAGGCGTACAATGAATTGGCGGCTTGGTTGATGACGATCGAATTAACTTGGCTGTCGCTAGTCGTCATTGCGAGGCAAATCTTAGAGAATGGTGTGCTCCAGTAGGTGGGTAATTTTGTCTCGTGATCATCAAGCAGTGTCTTCCCTCCCAGACGATTGAGTTCGTTCTTGTTGGTCCACAATTTGGAATCGTAATGAAAGGTGTCCTAAACGAATAAAGAAATGATAATAATACATCGTCAATTAACAGACAGTTCTCGCATGACATCGTGGCGGTCAAATTGTGCCCTGGGGGACAATTACATCCAGCCTCCTCCCCATCTACAAGTAGTTTTGAGAATATTTAAGCTAAAACAATCAAACGCGAAGAACGTAATGTAATAAATACCCAAGCTAAAATAAACGACATTACATGGCGAGATTCCTCCAAACATTTCGTGACTTGATGACGGTCAATGGCCGCTATCTGGGTTTTAATAAGGAAGGCCAGTGGAACTGAGGCTTTGTCCGTGCCTGGCCATACGACCGGTCATAAAGGGAATCCTGTGTTCTGTGCCCCGTCGGGATTTCCCGCTTCGTTCTCACGAGATTAATTTCCTTTTTGCCTTATACATAAATCCTTGATTTACGAAAATGTTGGGTCAAGATGGGTGTTACTGGGCTGGTTCTTATATGCGTTTTTATGGACCTCAACTTGGTCTCGGTTCATGAAAAAGCAACTAAAAAAGCCTTTTTTGGAAGTCTACCAAAACTGTAAGTCTACCACATTGACCTCACCATTTGTCAATAAAGCCGAAATCTTGTAGGATTCCTTCGTTGTTAAGAACTTAGAAATATTTTGATAAAATAATAAAACAAAAATATAGGTGCACGAGGATGTCATCCGCCACGGCCTTCAGCCTCAATAACAACCTCCACGATCTGCATACAGTCGAACCTCTCTAAAAGGGCCTCCATGCAGTGGGAACAGAAGAAAGTGCCCGTTGTGGAGAGGTGGCCGTTATGGGGAGGTAAGGGTGGTATATGACAGTTTATTTTTAGGGAGCACAAGTTCATGTTTACTGTACATGTGTCCCCTAATCATGGTAATCCAATCGTTTAAAATGTATAGAGATAAAATACACAAAAAGCTTGAATTAAGTTTTGGATGAAAATGTTAACGTGACAAAACGAGCAAGGTTCGCAGCATTCGCTATAGTATGGTAGAGAATTTTGCTTACTGCGCAACCGCAGTATAAATGAAACACAATCAATTGAAAATAGGATTGCCGTGATTGGTCATAAAGAAACGTGCCATGTGACTGGCATTCTTGACTCTTCCATCCGTCGAAACTGGCTGTTGTAGATACAGTTCTGTCGCTATCTCGATAGTCCCTTTGTAGCTAGTCATTCTCATGTAACCAAACTGCCATGTTGGCTGGAGAGTAAAGGACACACTTGGACAAAACAGACAAGAGACTCACATCATTTAAAATGGTGATTTCCTTTGTTTGTCTTTTCCCCTAGTGCATCCGTTGCTCTCCATCCCAGCAAGGCGGATTTTTTTTATCACGTGAGCGACTAGCTACATTAAGTGCGTATTCTGACTGGTTACAAGAAGATTGCTAATGCTAGCTGGCAATAGTTTCGCTGCGTCACCCTTGCAGACAAAAGTTTGTAAATACATATTAATTACATGCAAAGTGACGTCATTTTGCTGAAAATTGCTGGTCGCAGGTGACATCATGGCAGCTATGTTGGTGATCAGAACAAAAGCATTTCTCTCCTCTGCGAACTAAAATCCATTTTTAGGTAAATTCGTTAAAAACCAAGAATGGTTTTCGTACGACACCCCTTGACAAGATGCCAATAGTTGGAGGGACAATATTTAAGTTGGTCTTGTTACTTTTAAAGACGAGGGCTTTCGCTATTAATCTTGTTTGTAATCTAATGTATGAGATTGACCTGGAACTTTCAGATGGTAAACGGCTATAATCAATGCAAAACGTTGTGAGCAAATTGATTCATGACGTTAAATGTTTTATTTCATGTGTGCCTTTTGACTGATGATTAGATCATGAATTCAGTTTGTGTCTAAACAATAATTAAGATCGATCGGTTTTTGCAATTGGTTGCGCATGATAGCGAGAATTATCAAGGCTAGTGTTATCTGCCGACAACGAAGCCTTGATAATTCTCCCTATTATATCTTGTGATTATAGTTTTCGTTGTTGAGGGGTGAGCGCCGTAGGTGTCTGCCGCTTTGAAAAATAGTTATAAATTTTTAAAGCAACTTTTAGCCTAGAAAAGAATGTTGTTTGCATGTTGCTGTTACCTTTTTGCCATCGATCTTCATGACCAGCGTCCATCCACCTCCTCCGCATGCTTCAAGGTCAGCTTTTACCATGTGACAGTACACAGGAATTTGTTCAGAATTAACATTCAGTTTGTAGGCTTTGTTTTCACGCGCCCTATTGAATGGATATTGATATAATGAGGGAAATTGTTCAAGTCTTTAACCGACTGTTTCATTCCAATGTGGACAACTCCTTAGAAACTTTTTAAAAACTAATAAGTTGGAAACAGCTCGATAAATTTCTTTAAGATCTGAAATTCTCACTGGTCATAACAAGTTTTCTTCTACGTCTAATTCAATAAGTGTGGTGAACGTTTTCCGAGATCTTTGTCAGTGGCAATGTAGTATAATGCTCGAACTTGAGAGACACTGTCCCTTTAAACCAGTGGAGTTACCTTATGTACTTTAGAACGACAACACTTACCCATGCCACATGCATGAAGTTACAGCTAATCTGGGCGTCTAGTTATAATATATGCAGAAAAAGCCCTTGTATTAGTCTGAACCTCAATAAAGATACTAGGATATGAAAAAAAGTTGGGTGTTCGATGACGAAACCAAAAAAAGTAATCAAAAATGTTGCTACGTTATTACGTATGCTTTACTCACGAATGATCCGCATCGTAAATGTCTTTGCAACTCAAAGTCGTTTGTCCGCTACCTGATCCACCTAGTAAGTAAGTAAATAAGTAAGTAATAATGTAAGTAAAAGTTATATATATATATATGTAAGTAAGCAAGCAAGCAAGTGGGTAAGGGAGGAAGGAAGGAAGAAAGAATGGAAAATGGAAGGGAACATTTAAATTCAGTAGATTTTTGCATCATGATTGTCTTATTTTTTTACAGTAAGAATTCTTTTAACCCTCGGACGTACAAGGGGGTGGGGGGGGGGGGGGGTCTGGATGCCACCCCACTAAGGTTTTCTGAGTTTTTTTCCTAGAGGATAAAACATCAGCACCTGACGTTTTCAGTAGCTGTTCGTTTATCCTTTGGGCACATTTTGAGACAAGTTTAGTGATGGTCAGTTGCTATGGTTACGAGATATGACGTCATAAGTAGCAGGTGGTCAAGCCACTTTTTGGTAAAAATACATGTCTTTTCAACTTCTTTCAACAATAAAAGGAAATCTTGCGGCTAAAATCCTGCAAAGTTCTTATTTATGTGATATTTTTCATGTAAAGCACAAAAAATTATCATTTCTCGCGGTTTTAAGCTGATTTCTAAATCCTTAGTAAAATTAAAGATGGCGACCATTGTTGGTGACGTCACAGGCCTCCAGCAGCGCCACCACACATAAAATATACCTCACCTTGTTAAGAAGATCAAAGGCTTTCCACTAAAGGTAACACCGTTTCGAAATACTGCAACGTAACATCACAAACGCCGGGGATGGGTTCCATGCACCCCCGCTTGTACCACGGTGGGGGTATGAATTTGCGTGTACAACCGAGGGTTAAATCTTTCTTCCCCTCTTGAAATTAACCCTTTCACTGCTAGAGGGAACGATAAAGTCTTGTGAGGTTGTTCCTGAGGTTTTGAATGTGTGAGTAAACTCTCCGCCGTTGTAACCATATTGTAAACCTTTTTAGGCACCGTGCATTTCACCAACTGGTACCAGGAGTCATAATCCAGATTATGGCTCCTGCTTATACTATTTGTTTTTCAATATTTTACAATAAAAGAGGGAGATTTGTTAATTTTGACTTTGGCCACTTTTAGGCAGTGAAGGGGTTAAATTAAATCCAAACATGTATGACGTTAAAATAATTCAATATATAGGTTTAGCCGGGGCTAAAAGTGAAGCTCTCGTTTATATGCTTATAATGAGGCCACAGTTATAGGGGACAGGTAAGGGGATGGGAGGGGGGGGGGGGGGGCGGTAGTGCCGGGTCTTGTTATTCCTTATCCTTGTAACTCTTGGAGCAGAATGATATACCTTATCGCTAAAAGTTCCAAGAATGTTAGACCTAAAGGTAAGAGAGCGTGTAGGGGGAGGTGCTTGGGGGGAGGAACTTGAACTTCCTCCCACTATTTGTGTTAATAACAAAAATTTTTAATTATGTTCATGTAGTTGAAAAGATGCAATAGTTATTGCGTTTCTTACTGCAGAGGCGTATGGTAAAAGACCGACTAATTTGTTTTTAGAGGCGACTTTTTGTGCCTGTAAACCAGCGGTGATGAAAAGACTCTTATGCGCGAGAGCTAACAACGACAGAGCCAATTAAGTCGATAAGTGCGTTCAATACACGAGCCTACGGGAATCTCTTATTAAGATTATAAAGCTCCAAAAAAGAGCACCTAAATGCAACGCGAAATTGTTCTTCACTGAACCACTTAACTTTGGCCAGCCGAACAGAGATTACTTTTACTTAAAATGAATTGAGATGGGTCTGTTCTGTTCTTAAAATAGAAGGAGTTTATCGATTTTTGAAAACAAATGTTGAGTTCATTTGCTGAAAGTACGAGCCGAAGCCAAGAGAGAATGAGCATTATCTCTTGCCGAAGCAGACTGAATACGCTTTTTTGTCGTTGTTCGTTCTTTATCGTTTTTAGTTCAATAGTTCGAAACAATTTTCGCTTTACATTTTGTCTTACTGACTCTTTTATTGCCTCTGCTTTACAAGACGCGCCTGGCCATGCGATTTCCCCCAAAGAAATCTCCAATTTCGTTTGGGTTGCCATACCTGTTGATTGAGTTATTTTACATTGGTATGCCTGTGGTGCAGACTAACGAGCCGCGTGAGAGAGCTCCGCTATAAATAAGTTAGTGGAAACATGTTAATGTGAAAAACAAGAAAAAATCATTGAATGAAAAGAGTCGTTGTGATTCCATTGGAGAGTCAAATTGAAAGATGAATTTTTGCTTTGGATTTTTGCGAATTTTCGTGTTGCTTTGGTGAAGAAAGAGAGAGCAGACTGCCATGGTTTGCTGGAATGATTGGCAAGCTTAAAACTGGTTTGAATACGTCTTTGAGGCTTTCTGTCATGGTCTTAGCATGTATTGTGTCGTCCGCGTTGCTGAAATTCGCTTAAGTTAGCTTGTTTACCCCGAGAGACATAAACAAGCCAAACTTGGCGAGGTCAGCGGCACCAACGACTCCGTACATCAGTGCTAAACACCATACCTTAAAAAGAGGTTAATGAATAAGAAATTGGGTCCACAGAACCAAGTTGAGGTTTTAGAGCTGAGTCAGATCTTTCTATAACTAATAGTGCACTTGAAACCCGTTTTCTAATGGGAGTAAAAAAAATTAAGAACCGTTTTCCATTCTGGCAATACTAGGAGAAGAGCTTACAGGTTATTTCACAAGCTCCACACGTGTCGTTTAAAACTGCTTCCTGGCCATTCACCGAGCATGCGCCTACCATCAACAATGAAACCGCTAGTGTCATCCAAAATTGCATCGTCAAATTCCTGAAACCTAGAATGAAAAAATGATGATTTATGTCCAAAGGATCCCCAGGAGAGTTAAATAAATTGAGGGAAGACCGTAAACTTTCGCTCAGCCGCCATTGTTTAGGTTTTCAAAGCCGGCGCTTTTCGCTACTAGTGGGCTATAACATATAGTCTAGTAGTGGCTCAACCAATCAGAACGCAGCATTGATAATAGACCACTAGTTGGATTTTACTAAATTGTTATATTCACGCCAAACTATCAGGAAAAAAAATCTGTCACAGTTGTCAGCTTGAAAACAAATTTCTGCCCAAATCAGGATGTTTGTAACTGGTTCTATCCGCCAACTACTTCCTCTCCCCAGACCGCCGCTGGGCTCGCTTCGTTCACCTATTTGAACCTTTTTTTTGCCTTTTTTCCCCTAAGCGGAGCCTGGTCCGTCTAAGAAAATTCTCAAAAAAAAAAGGCGAGAAAGAAAGCAGGATAACAAACTATGAACAATAAATGATAAGTAATCATATGATACTTTATAATAGATGTGCGCCTCATTGGCTATCTTCCCAGCTCGCGAATTGTTGTAAATTTTATAAAACTGGACAAAAGTTTTAGAAAAGGATTCTTAACGTTAACGTAGTTGGTGTTATAGCTGTATTTTGCAAAAATTCCCAACTTAATTAACACGTGTATAGTGAGGTTTCTAAACTAGAAAAACACAAAACAAGAGAAAATTGCTGAAAATTATATAATTTTCGTATCACAGGAGTATCATTTTTACAAACAGGCAAGAGACTGGCAGGAGCTGTTTGCTATCTTCCGAGAACTGAGAGAGCTACCCGAGGGCCTTAGTTTTATATTATATAAGGAGACCAGGAAAATGATGACATTTAAAAAAGCCGCCGATATTTTCGCAAGGACAACTATTTTTCTTCACTATAGCCCTTGATTCGAGTGATCTAGTTAACAAGAGTACTGGCGAACCAGCTAGTACTCGAAAAGATCACTCAGTTTTAGAACCAACAAATTGGGTAACCAACAAACTAATTATTATAATTTGGTACGTTAGGAATCATGAATAAAATTTACAGCAAAACAAAAAAATAAACTTACCACAGTTTAACAAAACCCAACAATGTTATGAGAACGACAGGTCGATTCTTGGCACTATGAATTTCAGAGAGGAGACGAGATTAAATATCTACGCAAGATGGAGGGTTCCAATGTTGCAACTTGAAACTACGTAAAATGGTGTAGGTTTACATCATCAAACTTTTATTGATACTACAACAAATATGCTAGTTAGAGTCTACAGGCTTATACAGTTTTTCTGTAACTTATTATGTCAAGGCAAAGTTTTTAAGATTTTTCTCAATTAGTGTTGTCATGTAAATTTGGCCAAAGTAAAAGTCACTGGCTACATTTTCATATAAGTTGTCTACTTTGAAAAGTCAATTGATCCCTGGGTAAGCTTCAAGTGTCAATGCGTTCTTTCGCCTTCAAATACCCATTGAAAAATATCCACTTATATCGAATTAATTTCTCAGATTATCACACTAATCAATGTCATCACTGGGGCTAAGAAAAAATTTTCGGTTTGTCAGGCAGCCACTACTAATCTTCAGTGGTTGGTGATCTCACTCTAGTCTTAACTGGCAATTTTAAAATTTTAACTGTCGGCTAGGAATCTTAAGTGATAAATGAGTCTAAGATTCAAAGAAATAACTGGTACAGATAAGAAATACTATAAATATTTTAGCTGAGAGTTCAATGAATATCTAACTGAAAACTTATATCCGAGAACCCATATCTAACCACTTCAGATACTTATTTAAACATTGAATTGAATGACAATTCTTGTGGCCACGGATACAAGGCTAAATTACATACGGTCCTTACTATCATAATTTATTGTCATTGTTTCTTGGTCGGTGGTTCTCAAAGAGAATCTTTCCCTTTTAAGGTTTAACTTTAACCCATCTGCAAAATAACGAAAGGGTCTCGTAAAAAGAGTGTCCCGTCATATTGGATCGATACAGCTGGAACGTTTCTCCCCAGAGTCCAAGAAAACCTAAATATCGGTCACGCCTTCCTCACTGTTGGATTCTTGAAAGAGATCGAACTGATCTCGCGTGATCTCAGGCGATTCACGCAACCAAATGTCTCGAAATAAGGGCCAGAGTTCGAGACTGTTAGGAAGTTTTTTGGGACTCTGAAAGGAAACTTTTATCTCATTATTTTAGGCAGAAAAGAAAAACTAGTAACACTTTCTTGAGTTTATGTTTTTATTGATTGTTATTCAATTTGTTTTGAATTAGTAAATTGAATTTCATATTTACTTATTGTTCTCCAATTTGAAAATGGTGACTTCGAATGGTTCTTCCTGCCCAGCTAACGTTAAATTTGGATCGCAGATTCTCCTTACTTATCATCAAAATCATCAGCTGAATCATTATTAATAAATTGTTCAACCGGCAAATTTTTTCAGTCGGTGACTGAGTTCGACCTGTATGTCGGATAAGCTCAGTTTTGTAACGTTGAAAATATAAACAGGACAAGAAGCTTTTCGTCCCATATCAGGACATCGAGTTGCATTCAAAACGAGATCTGACGGTCGGATTGGATATCGGATCTTGATATTATAGTCAGGGTAGTGATTTCCTTTGTTTTTATTTGTCAGACAACAACTAACACTTTCCCGAGTTTACGTTTTTCTTAATGTTTTTAATTAGTGAATTGAATTCCATATTTTCTTTACAATTGTTCTCCAATTTGAAAATGTTGCCTTCAAATGGCTCTTTCTGCCCTTTAAACTCAACCAACTTTAAATTTGGATGACAGGTTCTGCTCACTTCTCATCATAATTATCAGGTGAATCTAAGAATCGATTGTTCAACCAGCACATTTTTTCAGTGTGTGAACGAGTTCGACTTGTATGTGGGATAATTAGACTCGACTATTCTTAGCTATGTTTGTTTTGTAATGTTGAAAATATCAAACATTACACTAAGTTTTTCATCTGATATCAAGGCATCCGGAGGTAGGTTGAAATTAAAGCGAGATTGTTTTGTCGTGTTTGATGTAGCTTCATAAATGAACTATAGTTCAAGAAATAAAAAAGAAAGAAAAAGGAAAGTTCGCGAAAATTAATGGTAATAGTAAGATCCAATATCCAATCTACCATCAGGGTAGTGATTTCCAATGAATGTTGGTCAGAATTTTGGTCAGAAAACAACTAACACTTTCCCGAGTTTATGTTTTTCTTGTTTCGTTGTTATTCAAATTGTTTTAATAACTAAACTAAATTCCATATTTAGTTAACAATTGTTCTCCAATTTACAATGATGCCTTAAAATGGCTCTTATCCTGCTCTTTAAACTCAGCCAGCTTTTAATTTGGATGACAGATTCTCCTCACTTATATCGTCAGAATCATCAGCTCATTCTTTATGTATCAATCATACACAGCACAATTTTTTTCAGTGGGTGCCTGAGTTCGACTTGAATATGTTGGATAAGTTCTTTTTGTAATGTTGAAAATATAAAACACGAAACGATGTAAATTTTTCATCCCATATCAAGACATTGAGAGGTGAATTGCATTTAAAACGAGATTGTGTTGTCGTGTCTGAAAGCTTCGTGAATGAACTATAATTTAGTAGAGGCAAAAAGGAAAGAAAAAGCAAAGTTCTTAAAAGTTAATGGTAATATTAAGATCCGATATCGAATACACCGTCGGGGTAGTGATTTGCAGTGTTTCTATTTTAGTCAGAGAACAACTAACACTTTCCCGGAGTTTGTTTTTCTTGATTCGCTGTTATTCAATTGATTTGTTTTAATAAGTAACAACTGAGTTCCATATTTACTAATTATAATTATTCTCCAGTTTGAAAATGATGCCTTCAAATGGCTCATCCTGCTCTTTAAACTAGGCCACCTTTTTTGGATAAATTTTTTCAGTGGGTGACTGAGTTCGACCTGTATGTCGGATAAGTTCATTTTGTAAAGTTGAAAATATCAAACAGGATACGACGCTTTTCATCCCACATCAAGACATCGAGTTGCAGTCAAAACGAGATTTTGTTTTGCAAACGTTAATGGTATATCAAGATCCGATATCCAATCCGACCGTCGAGGTAGTGATTTCCATTGTTTTTATTTGTCAGATAGCAACTAACACTTTCCCGAGTTTACGTTTTTCTTAATGTTTTTAATTAGTAAATTAAATTCCCTATTTTCTTTACAATGTTCTCCAATTTGAAAATGTTGCCTTCAAATGGCTTTTTCTGCTCTTAATAAACTCAGTCAGATTCTGCTCACTTATCAGTATAATTATCAGGTGAATCTATGAATCGATTGTTCAACCAGCAAATTTTTCCACTGGGTGAACGAGTTCGCAATTGTATGTGGGATAATTAGACTGGACGATGTGTATTTTGTAATGTTAAAAATATCAAACAAGACAAAAGTTTTTCATCCGATATCAAGACATCGGGAGGACTACTAGGTTGACTGATTTAAGACGAGATTGTGTTGTCGTGTTTGATATACGTTCTTAAATGAACTATTAAAATAATTTTAAAGAAATAAAAAGGAAAGAAAAAGCAAAGTTCGCAAAAGTTAATGGTAATATCAAGGTCCCGGCTATCCAATCTACCGTCAGGGTAGTGATTTCCAATGAATGTTTATATTTTGGTCAGAAAACAGCTAACACTTTCCCGAAAAAAAAAAAACTAGTAACACTTTCTTGAGTTTATGTTTTTACTGATTGTTATTCAATTTGTTTTGAACTAGTAAATTGAATTTCATATTTACTTAATATTGTTTTCCAATTTGAAAATGGTGCCTTCAAATGTAGCCTGAATTTCATCCGATTACTTCGAGTCGATATTACTCCCTCAGTAACGTCGGAATCAACCGGCCGTTAATGCCGTCCAGTGACGTCACTTCTCCTTGACCTTTGCTTTAATTCATGCAAAAAGTAAAACACGATTTTTAAGAAGCAAGCCGAGAAATATCGTTTTGAAATGTCTGCATGATACAGCAATGCTTTATTTTTTCGATCGTAATACATGTTTAACGTTCAAAATATCAACTGCATGCAGAACAACTCTGAACCGGTTGTACTAAATTCTATAATCTAACTCGGTCGCAATCACGCAATGAAATAAACACACAAACGGAACACTTAGTTCAAAAACACAATGATTTACTTTAATTGAAAATAAGCTATTTGGTCCTTAACGACGAAAAAAAAAACAAGGAGACAAGAAAGAAAAGCTAACTGAATCATTACACTTTACGGTAAAAATAGCGAGAAGGTCGAATTATAACATTGATCTCAGAAAACTTCGCGTAAACAACCGGCCGCCGAGACCACAAAGCGGCTCTAAATGAAAAACCTACCGACTCTCGGCAATGATTCTTCATTCGCAGTTCAATTTAGCATTTCAGTTTCGAAGACAAGGGCAATTTTTCTGTTTAAGATAAAGATTAAGCTTATCGAAATGTTTGAACTAAACGAAAGAATGCCAGGGATGCCATCCGCTGAATACCAGGCGACAATCCCGCTAAAATTTTTCATAATTATACATAATTATGCGAATGTTTAGACAATCAACCAATCAAAATCACTACCCGGTTTTCGGGTAGTGACTGACGTCACTGGACGGCATTAACGGCCGGTCGATTCAGACGTTGTTGAGAGGAGAAAACGACTCGAAGCAATCGGATAAATTTCAGGCTACCTTCAAATGGTTCTTCCCGCTCAGCCAACTTTAAATTTGGATGGCAAATTCTCCTTACTTATCATCAAAATCATCAGCTGAATCATTATGAATAAATTGTTCAACCGGCAAATTTTTTCATTGGGTGACTGATTTAGACATGTATGTCGGATAAGTTGATTTTGTAATGTTGAAAATATCAAACAGGACACGAAGCTTTTCATCCCATATCAAGACATCGAGTTGTATTCAAGACGAGATTGTGTTGGCAAACGTTAATGGTAATATAAAGATTCGATATCCAATCCGACCGTCAGGGTAGTGATTTCCATTGTTCTTATCGTTCAACCAGCAAATTTTCCGAGTGAGTGACTGAGTTCGACTTAAATGAGGGATAATTTAAAACTCCGCTATTTTCATTTAGTCATGTTGAAAATATGAAACACGGCACAAAGTTTCACTGGGTGAACGAGTTCGACTTGTATGTGGGATAATTAGACTCGACTATGTTTATTTTGCAATGTAGAAAATATCAAACATGACATTAAGTTTTTCATCCGATATCAAGACATCGGGAGGTAGGTTGAATTTAAAACGAGACTGCGTGTCGTGTTTGATGTAGCTTCTAACTGAACTATAATTTTAAAGAAAGAAAAAGGAAAGAAAAAGCAAAGTTCGCAAAAGTTAATGGTAATATTAAGAACCGATATCCACTCTATCGTCAGGTAAGTGATTTCCAATGAATGTTGGCCAGAATTTTGGTCAGAAAACAACTAGCACTTTTCCGAGTTTATGTTTTTCTTGTTTCGTTGTTATTCAAATTGTTTTAATAAGTAAACTAAATTCCATATACAGTGTACTTTCCAATTGTTCTCCAATTTGAAAATGATGCCTTCAAATGGCTCTTCCTGATCTTTAAACTCAACCAACTTTAAAATTTGGATGACAGATTTGATCTCCTTACTAATCATCATAATTATCAGCTGAATAGTTCTGAATCAATTGTACAACAAGCAAATTTTCCCAGTGAGTGACTGAGTTCGACTTAAATGTGGGATAATTTAAGACTCGACTATTTTCATTTAGGTATCAGTGAAAATATGAAACACGGCACAAAGTTTTTCGTCCGATATCAAGACATCGAGAGGTGAGTTGAATTTAAAACGAGATTGTGTTGTCGTGTTTGATGTAGCTCCTTAAATGAACAATAATTTTGAAGAAATAAAAAGGAAAGCTGAAAAAGTAAAATTCGCAAAAATTATGGTAATATTAAGATTCCGATCCACGGTCAGGGTAATGATTTCCTTGATTGTTTTTACTTTAGTCAGAAAACAACTACCACCTGCCCGAGTTTATGTCTTTCTTGATTCGTTGTTATTCAAATTGTTTTAATTAGTTTAAACTAAATTCCATATTCACTTAACAATTGTTCTCCAATTTGCAATGTTGCCTTAAAATGGCTCTTATCCTGCTCTTTAAACTCAGCCAACTTTTAATTTGGATGACAGATTCTTCTCACTTATATCATCAGAATCATCAGCTGATTCTTTACGTATTGTCATACGCAGAAAAATTTTTTTCAGTGGGTGCCTGAGTTCGACTTGTATGTTGGATAAGTTCATTTTGTAATGTTGAAAATATAAAACAGGAAACGATGTTTTTCATCCCCGCATATCCAGACACTGAGAAGTGAATTGCATTTAAAACGAGATTGTGTTGTTGTGTCTGAAAGCTTCGTGAATGAACAGTATAATTTAGAAGAAACAAAAAGGAAAGAAAAAGCAAAAGTTCTCAAAAGTTAATGGTAATATTAAGATCCGATATCCAATCTACCGTCGGGGTAGTGATTTTTATTGTTTCTATTTTAGTCAAACATGCAACAACTGACACTTTCCCGAGTTTGCTTTTCTCGATTCGTTGTTATTCAACTGATTTCTTTTAGAAAGTTCCATATTTACTAATTATACTTGTTCTCCAATTTGAAAATGATGCTTTCAAATTACTCATCGTGGTCTTCAAACTCAGCCAACTTTTTTAGATAAAAGATTCTCCACACTTATCATCATAATCATCAGCTGAATCATTATGAATCGATTGTTCAACAAACAATTTTTTTCAGTGGGTGACTGAGTTCGACTTGTATGTCGGATAATTCCCCTGAGGGACTCGACTACGTTCATTTTGTTTTAATTTTGTTGAAAATATCAAACACGACAGGAAGTTCTCCATCCGATATCAAGACATCGAGAGGTTAACTGAATTTATAACGAGATTGTTTTGTTTGTTTGTAAGAACAAATCCAGTTTACTTAACGGTTTAATATATAGGTAAACACTCGGTCACGGTGTTTCCCTTTGGGGTAAGGGTGAGTGGCACGCCGTGTTCTTGCTGTAAGATTTAACTAACTAAGTGTGACGTCCATTTTTTTTTTCACTATTAGGTTTTCCTTCTTGCTTGTTTAATTGAGATGTGCGAATACTAGTTAATTTTGTCCTAGCACCGGTTGTTCAAATGTTGGATAGCGCTATACACTTGATAATCACTATTCAGGGGATATTAAGTATTAGAGAAACCGATTGCGTTATCCACTGGATGTAGGTATTTTTTCAATGAATAGCGTAATCCAGCGTAATCCAGCCTTTGAACAACCGGTGCCCGTGTACAGTTTCTTTGCGCATAACATTTTTGGGAAACTCCGCACAACATAAGGTAAGCACCCAAATTATACGTAGTGTAGAGCATTTTTAGAATAAACGTGCATGTGAGTAAAAACTGGAATTCGATTGAGAGCCGAGCTTGCGTAGCAGGCGTTTGGAAGTCCAGGTTGGGTATGAGAGCGGGACACGCCACAGAGACACGCAAGACTCTCTCGCTCGTTCCGTTCTTTCTTGTGTCTATTACTGTGAAGCGCCTGCTACACAGTCTAATTAAAAGCTAAAACAATTGGGACATCATTGTCACGAAATATCATAATAAAGTTCAATCTATGGGTAATCCTTGTGTTATACTGAAGGATTTAAAACACTGAAAGATCAAGCTGTTAGAAGTATAAGAGGTTCAAAGATAGAAGGTATCCTCACAAAAATGCTGGGTCGAGACAACTTAAGAGTGATTTTCTGTAAAATTCGAACCTCGGCCTGACACGGTACCTCATCGATTTGGCTGATTTTTGGCATGTAGTCTTAGAATGGTGTCCTAAATACTGAATGCATATTCTAAGGTTCGAATTCTCGTTGGTTTCAAAGATACAGGAATGACAGTTTTGACGAGGCCTCGAGCGGCCGCCATGTTGGTGAACTGAAGGAGATTTACAGTAATTAATTCTAGCCTTATCATTAAAATAACTTAATCGTGACTCATACAGTTGCAAAGAACTATCCTTCCTCCTTTCATTTACCTACTCTTATCTGAAAATGGTTAAGCCTGAGCTACGAACGGCTATAACTTCTCACAGCACTTTTTCGGTACTTAAACGGTACACAAATTTGGTAGAAATTGGAAGACCAATATCACCCATGCCACATCGATTTAGACTAAGCCATTTTAACTAAACATAGTTTGTTTATAGCTAAGTTAGATTGTTGAATAAAATAATTGGGCAAATGCAACGGAACAGAAATATGATTGCATGAATGCGCAGTGGTTCAGCCGTTCGCCGCTAAAACTTCAAAACAAAATTCGGTGAATATTTGAAAAGAAAATTCTTTAAAAATTGATCGTGCCTCTTAAACCCTATCTATCGCTTAAAAAACCCTCCCTTGTAATGTAAACAGATGATCTTTTGATTCTGATCTTGCGAAGAGCTTGAAATATGCGCTAAAATGAAAATTATATATTTTGTTACACACGGTACTAGCTCAAGTTCGCTCTTCGATTTCCCAGACCAATCGGGAGCCGCTCGTGTACTGCACAGTTACAATTTTCTCTGTAGTATTTCGCTGTATACAGCTACAAATTACTATTTTCTTAGGCAAAGATAACGCAAACGTTGTCAATTTTAATCAAAAGGCTAGAAAAACCAACCGTGCACTGTAGCTTTATGCAAATTGTATGGTATTCGATAATTACACGTGTAAACAGGAACCTACCTTTGCTAATGTACACTGTTTGGCAGATCTTTCCAGCGTAAGATATAAAACTAGTACATGAAATGAAATTAAAGAACTCATCAAGTCAAATTACCTGATCGTACCGTCATTACTGAATAATAAGTCCGCAAAATATGACATGGAATGATCGGTGGGAGACGAAGCTATTCTTAGGAGGACAAGGAACTGCACGCTAGAACGGAACTGAAATGAACAACCTCAATCAAGTTCAGTCTTCTTGACGCTATTAAACGTTTCACCCGAATTTGAACAGGAAGTTGTTTTCTATTTTCTTTCTCATTCTTGCACGTATTCTGCAGTTCGCCCACTATTTTTTCGTAACTTTTAATTTTCTAGCTAACTGGAACTGTTAAGAACTACCAACCCCCCTCCCCCCTCCCCCTCTTTGAGTGAACTTTCATTCGGTCTGATTCACAATAATTTCCGAACGGTGACAAAGTGATATTTGAAATGACATTTTATTTAGTATTTTTAAAAGCTCCTTCTTTTTTTCCCGATAGCCAGGAATGTTTTGAACGTAAAGGCTCAAGTGGCGGTGTTTTTCACGACTCTGCTTGTAGACTGACCTCACCACCAGTACCACGGACATAAAATCTGATCGGAGAGGGTCATACAGTAACTGATGGGTCTCTGAAAAGCGAAATGCAGTCACTTGGGGCGAGTAGGCTATATAGATGATGAACTCATTGTTTATAACCCCATAACCGTATCCCAAAAGTCAAACCAGCCCGGGGCGAGCGAACACAATTTTGGAGCCACTGGCCACGCCCTTATGTTTAGCGGGAAATTGGTTGATTAGTCAAATCTCCTTAACTCCACGACCATGCACCTTTCCAAATATAGCCCTTCTTATCATCATATAGTTAGGGCCTCCCGTAAGCATTTGCAACTATTTTGATTTGTAGAAGACTGTTTAGCAGTTTTCATTACTTTAATGTCTCGTAAACAACACGAGGTACATGTTCTGATCTCCCCCCCACCACCCTTCCCCCATCCATAACAAAACATTTTCAGACCAACACTGAATTGCATGAAGGTATGTACAAAAATATGACCATCTCGAGGCAAGGTTCATCACTGTAACTTACCACATAAAAGCCTTTTCGTTGTTTGCCATCGACTGATTCTGTTCTGAATACTAAGGTCCCATAAACAACGCCACGTTTAGAAAGAGCCCGCCCTTTTCAATCCAAGAAAACCCAAGTAGCGATTTCACCAACGGACTTAAGCCGTAAGAAAAGGACCGCGTCAAATAGTGCATGATATCACAAACGCCTCATGATACCTTTAATTCACTCTTTCTTCGATAAACTAATTTTTAATTTTTTAAGCATAAATGACATCAGAATGCGCGATTATGAGCATTGTAGCTTATGAAAAGAAAATTTAACACCTGATGCACATGAAAGCGTCTAAGAAGGGGACTAGGGAGAATTAGGAACATTGTGCTTACCGCTGGAAAAATATTGGCTAGTTCTTTGAATAGACTCAATTAAAGCCGTTTTTGTTCAGTAAGGAGCTGTTAGATGGGGGGAAAGCTACATAAAGTAGATCGCATCAGAATACGGCATAGGACTAGGCTCTCAAAATCGATAAGCTGAATGCAAGACCAATTATTATGTAAAACAGAGAAAAATTCCTTGAGGGAAAAAAATTATGGCTAGGGAAAAGACCCGAAGGTGGAAAGTTAGGATGGTAGCTTCTTTTCAGGTAATCGATCATTTACGTTAACTTCCGCTATCCGACGGACATATCGGAAAGACTGAATGGGTGAGAGTATAACACATTCAAGAAGAAACAAATTTGTGATTTTTCACAACTCAATAAAATAACTTAAATTGTGTACTACTCGGTTATACAAGATTTTTGTTTTCAATTTCAGATTTTTACGATGGGGCATTAGCCCCCGTACTCACTAGACACTACTTTACAATCATCGTGTTAAAATCAGTGAAATACTCCAAAACAATTTGGATTCCTACCCTTATACCTTTATTAAAAATTAAAGTTGGGAAGTTTGTTGTTTTCTAAAAGTAGTTTGAACAGCCGAACGACATTTTTTTACACGGAGTGGGGAAGGCAAAGCTTCACTTATCTCTTCTAAGGTAGAAAGTGTCAGCAAAACGTGAGAGTCGTCCTTTTTATGAGGGTAAAGTGTCTAACCTAATTTTCTCACCGATTGCAAGTGCCATTTCATCCACGCATAACCTCACCTAGTTAACAGAATTAGCAAATGTAGTGGGGAAACGTTGCGAGAGAACTGAGTAAGATGTTAGGGTAAGTTTTGGAAATTTTCCGCACACCTGGAAAGTCCTGGCTACGCTCCTGATAGAGACTTTTGCTGGAGAGAAATTGAAACATGTTCGCTAATATAGTGACGACCAGAAAGGACAAGCCATAGGATAGTTCCAGAAAACCACCCATTACAATAGATCACGAAGTTGTCGCGGCGGAGGATGAACTTGAAGGCATCTGATGAATTGCAATTTTTCAAGGGAGCCCAGACAAGATTATGTACGATGGGCACAGCTTGTGCCCATCTGGAAAATTTAGAGAAACTCAAGGCAAATCGCTGGACAACACATGCTAGAGGTGAACTAAAAATCTTTTGCGCCTTTGAACTCTGTCCCTAAGGGTAAAGGAGAAAGTTTCCCTTTATCAATGCATTAACCGAGTTGATTATGAATGTCTCCTTATGTTGGACGTCTTACTAACAAGCACATTACCACTACTTTCCCTCAGAGGCGTTTTTCATTTGACGAGCAGAGAAAATTAGGTTTTGACTGTTTGAAATTCTGGATGCCAGAGTGAAGACGCCTTTTGTATGATGACGTCATCGTCCTACAGTAAAAAGCGTTCGTTTTTTACCACTGATATTACGTCAATCGGTACACTTATGTTGTCGAAAGGTCCGTGAGCATGGTAAATGATTTTACCTTAAACTGCAGACACATCTTCAATCACTCCTTATTGTTCGCGATATCGGATAAACACTCTGGTCTCCAACTGAATTTTCTTTGCTGTTTACTTTATTTTGAATTAGGACTGTCTTGAGTTGTCCATGCATTGTCTAGCGATTTTTAAGCTTTTTCAAGGAAACAAAAATCTGGAATTGTCCCTAGGGTGAGGCATTTGCGCACAGTTTTAAAGCCCTTCGGTGGGGTGACTGTGGTTTTTGCTGTCCCGGGCTCATCCCTCATTCTTCTTAACCCCTTCCAAACCAATTTTTCTGTTTATCAAGAATCTCCTCAAAACGGGCTTCGTGATTGAGACAAAATACCTGAAAATTGTACACGGAACCGTTGTTAACGGTGTACAAGGTAGAATGAGTCTATTCATTACTTTGCCAACGCCCAATTTTTAAAACCGGAAGTAATGATGTTTATTTCAAGGGCTCATGTCTCATGAGTTTTGAGTAAATCTTCAAACGCTGTAAACACATGTAGCTGGAACTATCATCGCATCGATCCTCGCTCACTAATAATGATAACTTATATCAACTTCCATTATTTATTGCCTGGCTAAGATTTTCACGGATTCTTCAGTTCAGTTGTTTGAAACCAGGCGGTTTCACGTGAGTTGTAACGCCAGGCAAGGAACGTGACGATCCGCGATATGCGTGGGAAAATATTACTTTTTTTCGATCAAGGTGGAAACTGGCAACTTTGTCGTCGAGTAAGGTAATACATCTCAATTTTCATTACTATGGTTAATTTTAAAAGCTCAAGTTTCGGTAAAGGAACTAGAGGAAAATCAGGAAAATTCCAGTTCGACTGTGATGGTTGAATTTTGTTTACGCGTCATAGCATAAACATAACAAATTCATTTTCCTTTTCCTTATACAATCTGCCTTTTTTTATACTGTTTTTCGCAGCAGAGTTATCGATTATATTACAGAGGCTAATTTTATTACACAGATCACTCAGATTTAATGACAGAAACTCTATTATCGATTGTAATTTTGGCAACACCTGGCGAGTATTCGGTGTACAGATTATTGACAAAGTCGCTAGAACAGTCTTCCATTCATTACTTCTGTTTCTGCTCCGTTAAATTTGCCCAATTTTTTTATTAATGAACTCGATTTAACTACAAACAGTGAGTATTCAGGCAGATTGGCAAGCTTCAATGCGATGTGGCAAAAGAGATATACGCCTTTAAAATTCTGTTAATTTTGCTGGTGTAAAAAATTCAAAAAGTATACCCACCAAAAGTTTAATCGATCGTTTCGAAAACGTTATCAATTTCGAAGTAGTTTCTAAAAATACAATAAAGAGGGATTGTTCTTTCAATCTGTATTGGCAAAGGAAGATTAGCTTTGAAGACAGGGTTGTAGTCGAAGGCCCAAAAGCAGCTTCTATTAACCAATATGGCGCCGGTCCGAGGCGGGTCCGAGGCACCCAAAAACCGGCCATGTCGATAATTTCCGAAGTAGGAGGAAATTAGAACCTAAAGTTACCTATTCCTTATTAAAGACCTCAGATCAAGTCTACATGCCAATTTTTAGCCAATTCGGTGAGATAGTGTGGCAGCGCCTTTTTAATATAGCTCGAATCTTACAGACAACTGCTCTTAATACATATATCAAAGCGTGCTTGAATTCTCAAGCGCCATAAGATCTACTTAACAACCGAAAGAAGCGAGCAGAGAACCTTACACCCGCTGCCTTCTCTGCATCTGAAAACGCGACAACCTTAAGTCGAACAAAGACCGCGTTGTGATGCAAGTATGAATTGATATTTTGTTGATTAAACTGTTGTATCATGACACTCTTGTTGCCAGTGTCATCGTGAAACCTTGAATTCCCTGTCAGTTATCATTAACAGAAACGAGACTGCTTCGTATCCCTTTAACTCAGTGACCAGCACCGCAATTATTCAACTTGACGACTTAGATTGGCTTGCTTGCAGGCTGTTAGTAGTCTTTACCAATAGGACACCTGTATCTTTGTGAAGTTTTTTGGGGGAAGGAAGTGTGTGTGGAGTGTAGAGAGGGTGGAGAAAGCAGAATGCATTGCTTAGGGATTTTAAAAGCACTGATGTGGCTAACAGAAGGGCCTGACCGTATGGCCAGGAATGATGGAGACAGAGGAAAACAGAGAGAAAGTGTTTGTTTTAAGCAATGCGTTTATTAAACTGAGAATTTCTACAAATAGTCCTGGCCTTAACTATTTAGAGACCTTTAGATTATGAGACAAGAACGATTACGAGTACGAAATTTTCTCAAAATTAAGTAGTGCTCGCGCGTTAGGCAGCGTCATTTTGGCGGGAAACGTGGTAGCCGTCGTCATTCTACTACGAGTTTTAGCGAGAGTGTCGTAGTAGCGGGAACAAGTCAACAAATGTTAGAAGTTTTAGCATTTTGCAATCGGGAGAGGTAACAGTGCTAACTTTTCTGGTGAAAAAAAGTACAATGAAGAATTCCGGGGTGTCTATTTTTTGACAATACGCGAAAAAACTTTATATAAAATCTCGTACTCGTAGTCGTTCTCGTCCTCGAATCTAAAGGTCGCTATCGCCAAATATAAGTCTACAATTTTCTATAAGCGTTGCAAAATCCATTGATCATTGTGCGGGGCGTGAACTGGAACCAGATTTTTTGAAACTCATTTCACCAAGATGTAACCCATGGCTTTTATGTGCTTATCACCATTGTCCCCACCATACATTGCCACGTTTCCACAGGTGTTGCTATCATCAAGCTGCCCCGCGGTACCAAACCCAATTCTGGAGTCGCACGTCTTGCAATCATTTTCGTTGTTACCAATGATGCCAATTCTTGCCCTGCTTGATGATGTCACAGAATTGAAACCCTCTCGATTACAATTTGTCTGCAGCGAAGCCTGTTCGCCAATCAGCCTCTTCCAGGTGTTACGACCCAGTGAAGTCGGACGGTATTTTCCGTCAGCGATCAAGGAGTACAAGGAGTTTGCGTTTCTGTAGATGACGATCGATTTAACTTGGCTACCGATCTTCATAGCGAGGCAGACCTTAGAAAATGGTGTGCTCCAGTAGGTGGGTAATTTTGTCTCTTGATGATCAAACAGGGTATTCCCTGAAGAAGGATGATGCTCCCTCTTGTCGGTCCACAATCTGGAATCGTAGTGAAAGGTTCTCTGAACAGATAAAGAAGAAAATGATGGTCATATATATATAGTCAATTAACAGACCGTTTTCACATGTTCTTGGTCACATTCTGCTCCAAAAGTTGGCAAGACTATTCAGTTTGGTCGTCTGGGCTCTGGAAACAGCCACATCCAACCTACTCTCCCTCCACATGCAGTTTTGAGAATAATTAGGCTAAGACGACCTTAAATAATGTAATAAATACCCACGCTAAGCAGGAGCCCATCAAATTTGATGGGCTCCTGCGCTAAGGTAGTAATGACGTGATATGGCGAGATTCCTCTAAACATTTCGTCGTGATGATAGTCAATGACCGCCATCATGGTTCTACTAGTGAACCTGTGAAGAGGCTTTATTATATGACTGGCTATATATACGAGAGGTCGAGACAAAGCGAATCACGTGACTGAGTGACTTGCTGCAAAGGGACTATTGAGATGGTGACAGAACTGCATAAAAATTAACTAATATTGAATGAGGCTGAGTATTGTTTAGAAATTCGGCTATTTTGTCTTTGGATAGCCCTGAGCGCCTTGTTTTCACTCAGGCGTAAGCAACTACGCTGCCGCGACGCTGGAAACGAGGTTGATTGATGGGTTATTATTAGGCAATTTACCATCGAATCGATCATGTATTTTTCCTAGTACATCTTCCAAATATGGTAAACGCCGGTTGATTATGAAGAATTAGTCGATGGACTGGAGCCAATCATGAACATGTGCAATATATTTTTAATGAATAATAAATAAAGTTGTTTCTATACCGCTGCTACCTTTTCGCCATCGATCTTCATGACCAGAGTCCATCCACCTCCTCCGCATGCTTCAAGCTGAGTTGTACCTTCCATATGACAGTACACAGGAATTATTTCAGACCCCACATTCAGCAAGTAGGCTTTGTTTTGACGCATCCTAGTAAACGGATATTGAGTTATGATAAATGATAGTTTTTTGAGGCACTGAAATAAAGAAAGATTTGTTTTCTTTGCATGTTTTATTAAATGAATGTCTATCAGATGCAATAAACGATTGAGTTTTAATGGTGAAAAAAAAAAAAAAAAAAAACAGGAATAAATATAACAATAGAATATAAAAATCTTTTGATCACTCGTCGGACAGAAAAATTTTTATGGAGCAATCTACAACAGCCAAGCCAAGTTAATGTAACACCAGCCAAATCGGGTAGAGTGTGGCCTTAATTAAAAATTATATGTACCCGCTAGGAAAAAAAAAATATGTACCCGCTCGGAAAGCAGTAAAACGGATAGTTAGGCCGTTAAAGCCACAAATGTGAAAATTGACTTCAAATGTAATAAAGCCTTCAAATGTTATAAGCAGATGGACCACAAATGTAACAAGGCCCTCATATCCAATGAAAATCGCAGTTACTTGAAAGAGCGCCGCCCTAAAACTCGAAAAATTAAGAAGCGCTTTCATTATAAATACAATTTAATCGGCAGAGCACCGCATTTACTAGAAACTCTGCAGCCCTTATTAATTGTTTTAATAAAAACCATTGGAGTCACTTTATCCCCTTAGGACAACGCTAACCGGGCATGCATGTGCTGCGCGTGCACGCGCCATTCTCAAGCCGCCGTTAATTTGCAATGGAGTTACAGCTGATCTGGGCGCCTGGTTATATTAGAGGCGAAAAAAGCCGTTGAACTAAAGAAAGATACTATGAAAAACCAAAAAGGTTGGTTGTTATATGACGAAACCCAAAAATAACAAGAAATGTTACTAACATGACGTAACTATTTATGTTGTACTCACGATCCTTTATTAAAACGTTCCTTGCAACTAGAAACTCTCGATTGTCCGCTACCTCCGACGCCACCTGACCCACCTAGTAATCGTAAGTGAGTAAGTATCGATAAGTAAATAAGTATGTAATAAGTAGGTATGTATGTAAGTAAGTAAGTATTAAGTATTGGTAAGTACATAAGGAAGAAATTATGGATGGAAGAATGGAAGACGATATTTAATGTCAATTTAACGTCAGCACAGGCAGACCAGCCTCTGTTAGTGGAGCCGTTGTTGATTGAAGAAATACAGATGCACAATACGATGGCTACAATTTGCTCCAAAATGCAGATTTTAACGCAAATGTTCATTAAAAATTTGAAGAAAATGTTAACTGAGTCATATACGGCCGTAAGTATGTACGGAGTGGCTCGTGTTGCCGACATTCGCCTAAGTTGGCTTATTTACTTCCCCGAGAGACGTACAAAACTCAGAATTCGAGAGGTCAGCGACGCGAACGACTCCGTACATGCTAATATAAACGCCATGCCAAAGAAACCACTTCCAGCTTTGCTAGCCGAGGGTTAGGAGAGACTGTGAATAAGGCATTGGGTCCGCAGGAACAAATCGACCAGCTTGGGGGCTGGGTTAGTTCTTTCTAACTTTAACAGTGCGCTTGAGACACGTCTTCAGATGAGAATCACTAAAATAAGAACCGTTTTTCATGTTGACCATGCTGGGAGGAGAGCCATTTTACCCAGCTTACCCTGTAAAAGTTGGATGACTTTATCCAGCTTTAAGCTCTGTTGGTCGAGTTTTATGTCAATTTCCTGGATCATATTTGCAACTTCATTTATATCACTCTGACCAGCACACGTGTCGTTTAAAACCACGTCCAGACCATTCACCGAGCATGCCAGAAACAATGAAAACGCTGCAGTCAACCAGGGTTGCATCGTCTTAGTCAAAATCCTAAAAACCAGGAATCAAAATAAAAAATGATCATTTTTGTCTTGAGGATCCTCAGGAGGGCTTAATAAAAGAGGGAATACCGTATGTTTCTTTTTTTTAACCCCTTCTCCCTTAGTTATAGGGCCATCTACCTGTAAACAAAAAAATACGTAAGGTTATAAGCTCCCCCCACCTCTAGCTTGCATTTGATCAGCACTTTTGTGTACCTTGTCTGAATTTGAGTGCGGTTATAAGCCATCCGCCCCCCCCCCCCCCCCCCCCCAACCACCAACCGTCCCTTAATAGGCCCTCCTGACGAAGTTGATAAGCGTAAATTTAAGGCATGGCAATAATTTACTTTAAATGCGGAATATCAATTATCACAACTAATAATAAAATAAAGATTTTAAAACTTATTTTGAGCAGTTTTCATTGCGAGGTGATTAAGTTTGAAATTAAGTTTGAAAATTTGAGTCAGGTTTAAAAGCCTAAAAAGTTAAAAGTTAAATAAATAACAATGCCTTTATGATTTGGAATACGCCAAAATACGGGGACAAAATCAATCACAGTTATCACCTTGGAAAAACATTCTTGCCCAAAATGTCACCCTGACAGGGTGACATTTAATCGGCTCAATCCACCAACTCTACCCTCTCTAACGAAACAGCTACACGTTTGTACCAGTTTAAGCTATATTCATTTAATCTGATCATCAAATCAAGTCTTTTTAAATTATTATTATTATTATTACAAGTGATACCGGTAAAAGTAAATTATAATTATTTTACACTATATTAAGCTTCGAGTTTAAACGTTAAACTAGATAAGTATAATAACTTGATCAAAAAGGGTTAGCTTTTTCGTTTTTCTTCTGTGCTGCATATTTATACGACGAAGTCACGGCTCGAGGTTGTCCGCTATAGTGAGAAGTTATTCCATTTGATTCGAACCCAGACCCTCATAATCAGCTATAACTAAAAGTTAACGCCTCTATCCACTGAACCACCTTGGTAAACACTGACAAGTCGAATTAAAAGAGGTATATATTCCTTCTATATTGTGATTGACAGTTTTCGAGGATGACTTTTTTGGTTTTTTTTTTAGATTTCCGTGTAGAATTAAATCTTTCACTGATCGAAACTAGACATAAAGCTCACAATAAACCCATCATTAATCTTTTAGGCTTGGTTCATGCCGGGGAACGTTGAAGAAATTTATGAACTAACGATCGCGCGGCTACCGACTGAACCTTATGACCGTACGATACTCTCCCTGCTCGTAAGCACCGTCTTTTCATCGGTCGGCGAAAACATTAACACAACATTGTTCATCATTATTTTCATTGTTTTAGTTTAGGGTGGCAAACCATTTGGCTTTTAGGGTTAGAAGAGCCGCTACATGACCTCTCTCCCCGGAATGAAGAAAAACAATAGGGCCGCCAAATACATCCTTTTAGTTTTAAAGGTTCTCCTTTATCAACAAACGTTGAACATTAATTTCGGCAAACAAACAGTTCAGTTGAGAAAGGATTTTACAAAAGTCTCAAGAGTAGGTCTCCTTTTCGATTTTAATTTGCAATATCGGTCAATTTACGCAACGTTTGAACTTCTGACTCAGTTTTTCAGTTTTTGTTTGCTTTTGGAATAATAATTACTCAGGGGTAACAACAACAACAACAACAAGCTTTATTTGCATGACCATACAAACACATGCAGTATTGCAAAAGCTATGTCTAGGAATCAAAATTACAACACAGGGCAATTACGTTACTTTGATAATAATTTGTCACGAACATCAAAATTCAAGCTGAAATATCATGATTTTATGAATTGTATATTGATAGAGGAATCAGGAGATTTCGTCAGTTCATGGATCAAACCGTTTATAGGTAACTGGGTAATATTTGGAATCAGAGTCTTGACTTTATAGTAAAATTTATTCCATCATAGAGTATGCATTGTATCCACAAAAATGGCAATGCCTATTATCCTTCGTAGTTTGATTGTATCTGCCTATTTCTATCATTAGTTTGCGATTACTTATTCGTAGTTTTACTAAAGCCCTTCTCCCAGCTGTTCCTCTTGTTAAGTCTACGTAACTAGAGGAGGCATGATCGGTTTTAAAAGATCCATAAAATCCACGTTTTTGAGAATGTTGAAGGGTGTTGCCAAAATGGAGATATATTCCTGTTTCATTGAACTTATATAGCTTTTTACCATAGCTATATCTGATAAATCAGGGTTAAATTATGTTATTCTGACATATTCATTAAATGAGAGTGGAAGCCATTTTTGCCATTACAGTGTAAGTCGAATGACATTAAAAAATATTGTTTGACGAGAGATTCCTCATCTTTAGACTGTATATACAAAATGTGTTTCAGAATTTTTTG
The DNA here is from genome assembly GCA_964035525.1 of Porites cylindrica. Classification (NCBI taxonomy): domain Eukaryota; kingdom Metazoa; phylum Cnidaria; class Anthozoa; order Scleractinia; family Poritidae; genus Porites; species Porites cylindrica. Next base: position 3,191,267 of record OZ037782.1, read on the forward strand.
ATTGATTGTGATATTTTGAGGAAAACGACCAAGCTCTGCTCTACAAGCTATATTAGAAGCTTTTTTGGTTACCTCCAAGTATCGTTTACAAAATTGAAGGTGTGCCTTCTCGATTTGTGAGCCGTCCCAGGTCTTAAAATCTGGTTTAGCATACACACCCCAAACTTCACTGTTATATGTTAGAATAGGGGAGATCATAGTATCAAATATTTTACAGGCGAGAGGTGCTTTTAGTTTGCTAAGATTCGTGTGTCGTATCAAGCTGAAGAGGGCTTGAGGAGCTTTCTCCTTGAGATGTTCACGTGACACTGAAAAATTTCCCGATGAGGACATTCGAGTTCCTAAGTAAGTGCACTCTTGTACAACATCAATTATTTGACTACCTATGAGAAAGTGAAAATCAGCATTTTTTCTCGCACTGGTAATACAGTGTAAAGATTTATAGAGAAAAAAAACAAGAACTTACCAATTTATGGTGAAAAATGTACTTTAAAAAGGAGCTAAAATATTCAAAACGCTCTGATCACGTGATTGATGACGGCATGTCCCTCTTTTGGTAATTAAAAAAAATTATCAGGAAGAACGTTACTTTCCTGCAAATTTTCTCTGCCGTGTGATGAAAGGTCAACTTTCTACAACCGTCGGCCTAGTCTCCCGACTTTTTCGCTAATGTTCATTACGCCCTTAAATTTTAAATGCCGGACGTCAATTGGTTATTTATAAAATGCCCCACACAACCAAAACCTCAAATAAGCTATTTGTTTTTAACCTAATAATGAAATATTGTCACAGCAACAAAAAACCTAATTCGGAAAGAGTCGCGTGACTGATGACGTCATCACCCTAGATGTGACATGGGAAGATATGTTATGGCAAATGTTATCTTGTTGTGGTCTGACATTCTTCTACGTATAAAATTGTCAAGGTTATAAGTCTTTAAAGCTTTTAAAAGACTTGGCTACGGCCTTCCTTTCACTGGCAACATTAACAAAAATGGACACAATCAAGGGCTTAAACATAACAGACCACTTTTTAAGGAAATTCCACTAATCTGGTCAAATATCAACTTTTAACAACAATCAACATCCGAAAGACAGTTTCATGAACAAAACCTACGGTTCAACTCCCTGGTGCGAATCAACAATGCCCCCATTTACTATAGGGAATGGGAATGCAGAGGTATTAGGAAAATAAAACACCTGAAAGGCAACAATGACAATTTCTCACCCTTCAAGAGCTGCAGAACAAAAACGACTTAAAGATTCAACCATTGACTTAGCTGTAGTCTTCTTTCTGCTCTTAAATCACTCTGGAGAAGAAGTAAGTTATATGGATATCTTAGATATGTCAAATCGATCCACAGAATACACGTACACCACTAATCAGTCTCTACCTAAAAAATGTACTTTTCTAAACGGCATCTTAACAGAGTTAAAACTCTCTTTTGGCGCCGCCCATCCCATATACCCCTTATAATCTCGCTAGAATAAATTGGCATGCTTTTCTTTTTACAACAAATTCTGCCTCTGTTAAGCCTTTTGGCGTTTCTTCATTGTTTATCTTTTATTTCTTATGCTAAGGCGTAATGATATCTTTTTGTGAATCTTGTCATTTTTGTCGTAATTTTTTTTACAAGTTCCTTCGCCACTTTTGTAACCGTTTTTTTTACGTTAAAGTGTTGTTGAAATAACTGAAGAAATAAATAAATAAATAAATAAATAAGAAACTGAAGTCCGTCTAAGAACTTGAATTCTTAAAACAAAAGCAAGAAATAAAAACAAGATACTAAAGTATGACATATAAATGATTGTTTAGGGTGAAGCAGATAAATTTAAAAACTAAAAAAGAAATGAACATGAAGAATATGACACCACGACTTAGCTGTGCGCCTCGTTGGCTATCTTCCCAGCGCGCGAATTATTGTAATTTAATTCTGATTTAAACGGGCAAAATAGAAAAAAAAAATGTTTTAGAAAAGGATTCTTAACGTATAACTAGTGTTATAGCTGTATTTACAAAAAATCGCAACATAATTAATGTATAGTGAGGTTGCTAAACTACAAAAAAAAAAACAAAAACAAGAGAAAATTGGTGAAAATTATAAAATTTTCGTGTCATAGGAGGAGTGCCATTGTTACAGGCAGGTAAGAGACTGGAGGGAATGTTTGGTATCTTCCGAGAACTGATCATGAGAGAACGACCTGTGGGCCTCAGTTATCAGTAAGGAGACCAAGAAAATGATGATATTGAAAAAAGAAACACAGTGTTGAGTAGTTGACAAGACTTCTGGTGAACCAACCAAAAATCGAAAAGATTACTCAGTTTTAGAACCAACAAACTAATTAAAATTACTTAAAAAACACATGTTAGAAATCATGAATAATATTTACAACTTACCACAGTTTAACAAACCAAACAATGTTATGACAAAGACAGACTCTTAGCACTATGAATCTCAGAGAGAACGAGACGAGACTAAATACCTACGCCAAATAGAGGTTCCAATGTTGCAACTTGAAACTACAGTAAAAGGGTGTAGGTTTGCATCATTAAACGTTTATTCATACTAACATGAATACGGTGGTTATAATCTAATGACTTAATTATGCCAAGAATAAATGGTTTTTAAGATTTTTCTCAATCTGTGTTGTCATTTAAATTTACATGGGGTTGGCCGAAGTAAACGTCACTGGCTAATTTTTACTATGACACGACTGATTGTATTGATTTCTCAGATTATCACATTATAATGTCATCACTGAGGCTAAGAAAAAGTTTACGTTTCGTCAGACAGCCACTACTAAACTTCAGACGTTGGTTATCAGATTCTAAGCTAGCAATTTTAAAATTTTAACTGTCAGTTAGGAATCTTAAGTGATAGATGAGTCTGAGATTCAAAGAAATAACTGGCAGAGATAAGAAATACTAGAAATATTTGGGCTGAGAGTTCAATGAATATCTAACTGACAAGTTATATCCAAGCAACCATCTCGGAACCACTTTAACCACATTAAATTGAATCACAATCCATTAGTGGCCACGGGTACCAGGCTAACTTAGTTACGGTCCTTAGGATCATATTCTCCCTTTTTCTTGGCCGGTGGTTCTCAAAGGGAATCTTCCCTTTTAAGGTTTAACTTTAACCCCTCTGAAAATTAACGAAAGTGCATCGTAAAAAGAGTGTCCCGTCATGTTGGATCGATACAGCTTTTAGATGCATGGAACGTTTCTCCTCAGAGTCAAAGAAAAACCTGCTCATATCGGTAACACCTTCGTAGCTGTTGGCTTCTTGAAAGTGATCGAACTGATATGTCGCGTGATCTCAGGCGATTCACGCAACCAAATGTCTCGCATTAAGGGCGAGAGTTCGAGACTGCTAACTTAAGGGACGTTTTTTCGGACTCTGAAAGGAAACCTTTTTCTTTTATTCTAGTCAGTCAAAATATTTCCCGAGTTTATGTTTTTCTTGATTCGTTGTTATTCAATCTGTTTTAATTAGTAAACTAAATTGCATGTTTACTTTACAATTGTTCTTCAATTTAAAAATGAGGCCTTCAAGTGGCTTATCCTGCTCTTTAAACTCAGCCAAATTTGAATTTGGGCGGCACGGATTCTCCTCACCGCGAGACAGGAAATTTTTCATCCGATATCAAGACATCGAGAGGTGGGTTGATTTTTATAACTGAACGAGATTGTGTTGTCGTGTTTGATAAAGCTCCAATAATTTTGAAGAAATAAGAAGCAAAGCTGAAAAAGCAAATTTCGCAAAAGTTAATAGTAATATTACGATCCGATATCCAATCTACCGACCGTCAGGGCGTAGTGATTTCTATTATTTTTATTTTAGTCAGAAAATAACTAACACTGTCCCGAGTTTATGTTTTCCTTGATTGTTATTCAATTTGTTTTTAATTAGTAAACTAAATTCTATATATTCAGATTTACTTTACAAGTGGTCTCCAATTGGAAAATGATGCCTTCAATGGCTCATCCTACCTTTAAACTCAGTCAACTTTAAATTTGGATGACAGTTCCTCACTTATCATCAAAATCATCGGCTGAACCAGCAATTTTTTTCAGTGGGTGCTGAGTTCGACTTGTATGTCGGATAATTCCTTTGAGGGACTCGACTATGTTCATTTTGTATTGTTGAAAATATCAAACACGACAGGAAGTTTTCCATTCGATATCAAGACATCGAGAAGTGAGTTGAATTTATAACGAGATTGTTTTGTCGTGTTTGATAATTAGCTTCTTAAATGATCTATAATATTGAAGAAATATAAAGGAAGGCTGAAAAAGCAAAGTTCGCAAAATTCGTTAAAAGTTTGTTTATCATGAAGAGGTGAAAGTAACTTTGTTCGTAGATGACCTGACTGGTTTTTTTAAAAGATGATCTCTCTTTGACAAATTTCTTACCGCTATCTTCTCATACGCACCAGCTTGATATCATCGGATAAAAAATTGGTGAAAGAAGAAAACAAAATTATCTTTGATTTTATCTGGAAAGGAAAGGATAAAGTTAAACGCTCTGCACTTATAGCCCCACATTTAAATTCCATAAATGAAACACAAAGAGTACTTTGCTGCAAGAAATTGGCAAATGATCAACCGAGTGGACTGAGAACAATCCTTTAATTTGCATTATCTGAAACCTGTTAGGGGTAAATTAGTCTTATGTTGTGACTCAGTTGATTTGAAGAAATTGCCTATCAAATTACCAGCCTTTTATGAAGAATGTTTGAAAATTTTTTGCAAAGTGCTTAGGGGTAAATAATTTACAGCGGTGATCATATTGGCATGAACACCTGAAATATGTCTGGAATGTTTATTGTGATGTAACCAATCACAGACGAGATCATCACACCACAGAAACCACAAGCAACGAACGGTTTCCTATCTGTCACGGAACAAATTATTTCCATTTTGTTTTAACATTCAGTCTTTTTACCAGTAAACAATTGCTTTTCCTTCCTATTTGTTTACAGTATTTGCTATAATAGCGAAGAATACAGGTTTGAGCGATTTTGAAATAAATTACAAAGCCGATGTGCCGGGCCTACGCACGCGACGGTTTGGCGCGCGAAATTTCAAACTTTTTGTAACGATCGAAATCGGTAGTTACGCCTGATCGCAAGTTACAATGTTGCAAGGTAAGCCGCTAGAGTTTTCTGATTTCCATCGCTTCGCAGCTAATCGAGTAAGCGTAAACACTTTTTTGTGAAAAATCGAAGCAGATCGAAGAACTGCGATCGGAGATATTTTTTTCTTTTGCGCTCAAAATGTGCTAATTTGGACTTGAAATCTTCCTGGCTAAATCTCCTCATAACTAGCTTCCTATAGCATGTAATTAATCCCCCAGATATTAAATGCGTAAATGCTTTCAGAGAAAAAGCAAAATTCTATTTTGGAAGGAATACCGAAAATTGGAATGTTTACGTTGCGCTATGTGCCAATCATTCCATAAATGTTGAATTTGGTCGGCGGTCTTTCCAGTTTGCGACCTTGCGATCAAGGGACTTCTGCCAGCACAGTAGTTCGAAGGTTCAATCGTTAGTCCACACAAATCGAATCCCCTTGTTCTACAAAAAAATATTAGCAAGGATTATGCTATCAGAAACGAAAACATCACGATTGTTCATTTTGTATTGTCTTCATGTGATATGTCGTTACATGGAAAGCTGGTCGCCGTCGCGTCGGGTTGGCTTCCAAAACTTTTCATTTCTAAAATCGAACGATGTACTGGATGCGGTCCTCGGCACTGATCCTGGGGAACAGCGGTGTTTTAAATTCCTAATAAGGCAGTTTGTATCCTTAAACAAAACGAAAATAATCTGTTCCATTACCGATCGGAAACTGTCGTTGCCTGTGGTTTCTGTGGTGTGAAGATCTCACCAGTGATTGGTTCCAACACAATAAACATTCCAGACATATTTTAGGTGTTCACGCCAATATAATCACCGCTGTAAATATACATGATTTAAATGGAAAAGACTTGTCAAAAGTTATCTTATGGACCAACAAATTTATTTGTATCGATCGGTGACAAAAGTTATCTTATGGAACAACAAATTTATTTGTATCGATCGGTGACAAGTCTGTGTATTTTCGAAATTTCGCTGAGAAAGGGATCCTTCGAGTGGGTGATTTAATCTCGAATAAAAATGAAGTTAAAATCAAAAGCGCGTTGAGAGTCTTGCACCTTTCGCCGTTGGATACCTTTATGCTTGTCTTTTTAATAGACGCTCTACCAACTCAATGGCGTGAATCGTTGAAAACCTGCATCTCTACAGGTGACACACCATTCAATTTGCGTGATGAGATAAAGTTAAGCTTAAGTGGTCAAATTGTTTTACAAAGCGTATTCCAAAATTTTTTACAAAGAACTTCGAAACAGAATCGTCACTCCACCAACTGCTAAACTTTGAACAACAATTAACATCCGAAAGACAGTTTCTTGAACAAAACCTATGGTTCAACTCCCTGGTGCGAATCAACAGTGGCTCTATTTACTATAGGGAATGGGAATGCAGAGGTATTAGGAAAATAATATAAAGATTTAGCCAGGGCTAAAAGCGAAGCTCTCGATAATATTTATAGTTTGTTCAAACAAAATATAAAATCGTGAAATGCTAAGTGGCGAAGGCAACGCCGGAGATCGCTGTAAAACAACAATGGGTCCAATTAGCAAAAAAAGCAACTATGCACGTGCAGCACATTTTTTTGTACATTCAGTTTGCCGTTGATTTGCACGACTACAACGTGAAACCTCCAGAAACTTTTTAGCTACACGTTTTATGGAGGAAAGTCGTACGTGTTCTCGTTCACTTTTTTTTCACTGCCACTCATTTTCACCTTGTATTGGTGGCCGCTAGCATTTCTCATTTTGTCACCGCCGCTACAAAATTTTCATGTTGTTCTTCTAACAAAAAAATGTCTCCTTTGTTTTTTATCTCTCGCTCTAGACCTCTGTCGCCCTTTTACTCGTTGAGCTTCGCCGGCCTGCCGCCTACTTTCTCTTTTTCTCTGTCTTTCTCCTTCTCTATATTCCAAATTTGTGGACATGACAATTAATCTAAGCTAAATACTTTAGACAACACGGATACAAAAACAATTTCCGCTTTCCGGTTTCGTCTTTATTGACTCTTTAGTTGTCTCTGCTTTACAAGACGCCGGTGGCTATGCGATTTCCCGCCAAAATAACTACGAGTTGTATTTGGGTTGCCATACCTGTTGATTGAGCTGTTTTACATTGTAATTACCTGTGGTGCGGACGGACGGTCACGTGGTTACCAAATTTTCTCTAATGGGTAGGTTACTTCATTTTCTTTTCCATGGTGCTCCGCTGGCGCGTTTCGCGCGCAAGAGCTCCGCTAAATCACCTGAAAGGCAGCAGAACAAATACGACTTAAAGACTCAATTATTGACTTACTGTAGTCTTCTTTCTGCTCTTAAATCACTCTGGAGAAGACTGAGTAATCTAAGTGACTGTACAAACAACGGCAAAGAATATGAAAGCTTTTTGACTAAATTATCCAAATGTCAAAAACCGTGTAGACTTGCATATAATGCTCTTGTTGCAAAGAAAGCCTCTCCTCCTACCCATAGCCAGTACTGAGTGGATGGAAGCTTGTGGCCTACCACAAAATGGTGTGAATTGGACAGCTGCTTGCCAGCTAGGTTCCAAAATTACAAGAAGCACAAAACTCCGTGAATTTCAGTTTAAACTTCTGAACAGGACATTGCCAACAAATGACTTTTGGACTAAGACTGACGAATAAAGGAAAACACCCCGGTGCTCTTTTTTAAAGAAGTACAGGAAAAACTAACACACCTTTTCTGGAGCTGCCCTATAATAAAATCTTTCTGGGAAAACGTAATAGCGCGCCTAAACTGTGGCTTTTTTTTTCCAGGTCGTTCAAGACAATTTTTCTTTGCGGATATTTCTCTAGCAATTGGTTTAAGGCCTGTTTCGTCAAAGTTATATCAACATGTAAATTTTTGCCTTCTTACACGCCAAGCACTACATTTGGCTCTGTGAAACAAATAAACTGACCGTGACATTATATGGATATCTTAAATATGTCAAATCGATCAACAGAATACACGTGCACGAAACCGTAAATCAGTCCCTACCTAAAGAATGGACTTTATTATATACATACTGAGATTTACTCACAGTTTTCGTCATAAGAAAAACCGCTTTGAAAAGTCCTGATAGCCAATCACAGCAGCGAAATGGCTTTCTGACATGTGCGTAAGGTTTTTCGTCCAAAAAAGCACATCCAGATGTGCAAAGAAAACGAGAATTGCAGACCTCCTCGACAAAGGTGTTACATCTGCTGGTGTAAGTGGAAGCTCATAAGGAGTTAGCAATCACAATTAACATTCATTCAAAATATTTCTCCGTTTCTGATTGGCTAAAGTCACACGCATAATTCATCATAACCAGCTACTATTTGGAAGAATTTTGCCATAATGAACCGTTGACGTCAAAAGTGCAGCAAAGTTGCAGGTTAATGAACCGGTAACCGAGAAGACCTCGGGACGAGGTTGAGTTGTTTGGGTAGTGGGAACAAAAAGGTGGAACAGTCGACTGAACATTTTACTCGTTTCACGGCGAACTATTGAAAAACATAGCAAAAAGCGCAAGAAGACAATTCGACGGACGACATCTGCTATTTGGAGTATATTTGCAGGCCTAAACAGCCCACTATCTTCTAAACTTCCCGATACTATCGAGATGAACTTAACATCGACGCTGGTAAGTATGTGAGTGAGTGAGAGGCCCGCGCTCTTGCTGTAAGATCTAACCAAGTGTGACATTGATTTTTTTCACTATTAGGTTTTTCTTCTTGCTTGTTTAATAGTGCGAATAGTTAATTTCGTCCTGGCCGCAGTTGTTCAAATGTTGGATAGCGCTTTGCACCTGATAAATGACTATCCAGGGGATAAAGTATCAGAGAAACGGATTGCGTATCCACTGGTTTGTAATTTCTTCAATGAATAGCGTATACCAACCTTTGAACAACCGGGGCCAGTTTTATAGTTTCTTTGCGCAATTCTAGGTGTTTTAATGCCTCTTAAAGATTTTTGGCGAAACTTTGCTCAACAGTAGGTAAGCACCCAAAGTATACGTAGCGTAGAGCATTTTTACGGAAAACGTGATATCGATTAAGGACTGCTGAAATTCGATGAAGAGCTAGCCTGTGTAGCAGTTGCTTGGAAGTGATATGGGTGCAAGAAAGAAAGGGAGACTCGACGGAGATACGCAAGACTCCCTCGCTCGCTCCGTTCCTCAATTCTTTCATGTATTACCTTTCAAGCGCATTCTACACAGTAAAACAATTGTGACGTCATTGTCACTCAACATCATAATAAAGTTCAAACTATGTGTAATCCTCGTGTTATAAAGGATTAATAATAAAGATCAAGCTGTTCAAAGTATGAGGTTCAAAGATGGAAGGCATCCGACAAAACTGCTGGGTCGAGCCACCTTTTAAAATACACCAAAACGTGTTTATATTCGAATACGCGCCATAAGATCTACGTAACGATCGAGGTGAGCTGAGAACCTTACACCCGCCGCGCTATCTCTGTATCCGAAAACACGACAACCTGAAGTCATACATTAAGGCCACGTTTTATTTTCATGTCGAAGTCGAAGGCTAAGAAGATTTTTAACCATTACAACAAAGAGAACAATTTTGTTCTCTTTTGTTACAAGGCTACTAGTCAAAAAGTATAAATAAAAACATTATTTTTAATTACAAATAAGATTTGTCTGAAAATCCGATCCGGGAACCATACAACGACCAGGTTTTATTTTCGTACCAAGGAGGAGGGAAATTTACTAGCCCAAAAACTAAAATAAAAACATTCTGTTTAACCAGTTTTTGCGTAATCATGCTTCGTGTTTATTTTTTGTTTGTTTGTTTGGGCAAGTTGACTTCCCAGCATTGCTTAGTTTTTAATGCTGCATATGAAGACGATCATAAACCTTTACCCGCCAACAAATGAAGAAAATGTAATACAAAAAGAACACCGCAAAACATCTTGCTAACTTAAAATATAAGTATAAGCAAGAATTGACACAAATAAATAAACCTAATATTCGGTTCTTATTTCAAGACCATTATCAAACGTGAAATACAAGATGGAAGAGCGCTGAATCGAACTAATATAAGGAGAACTAGCCAGAAAGGTGTGACTGAATATTAGCAAACTAATAATTGTGACAAGATCAGTGTGGAGGAAAGTATAACAAAAATGCTGAAATTCAAATTAAACCTAAAGCTAAAACAATACAAGCTCTTTGGCAGCTTTAGGGCCTGTTTACATGGAATGGGGGACCCCGGTCTAGTGGGGTTGGTTTCTTTTGTTTTCACGCCCTGGGCCGGGGGACAAAAAACAAAAGAAACCTACCCCACTAAACCGGGGTCCCCCATTCCATGTAAACAGGGTCTTAATGCCATAGTTAAGTTGAGGTATGTATACCTTTTAATTATTAAAGATTCCAGAAAACATAATTGGTTATAGTTAGTGTCGCATGCAATAATTGTTGCGTTATTCAAAGTAGTTTGGTGAACGTGGGAAGTGAAATTAGCTACATCGGCTTTGTTGCTAAAACAACCTGGCAAATTATTCAGAGAAAACAAAAACTTAAATGCCTCGCAGCTGTGTAACTGTTGGAACATTGCAGAATTATGGTCAGAGCTGTGTTCATCTAATCTTATTCTGAGACATCTGTGTATTCAGCATTACAAGCGGGACTTGTCATCCCATACATCTTCCTGCTTACTACTCAAATTGCTCTCAATAGTTTTCAGATCAATTGCAAAAGCTGAATCCAATAGTTGTTCTATTATTCATTGAACATAATATTTACTTTAATATCATTTTTGATCAATGTCAAGTTACCTTCTTCGTTATCTTTGTACAGTAATTTGGCCCCCCAAAATTAACGCAAGCCCACAATGTGTTTGAAGTCAACTTTTGCCGCAGATCGCACTCGAGATGATATTTTAAAACCTACGTTCGATACGGAACACTTGTAGCTTCGGATCACTGAAATGTAAACAAAATCCTCAATGTAGAAGTTTTGAAGTTGATATGCAGCAGAAAAAGAGTCAATCTTTACCTAGTACAATATTCCCCAAAATCGGTTTCAAAGCAACTATAATTTTTTATAAATAACTAAGATAGTACGCGCGTTCTGATTGGTTAAAAACGTATGGTCTATTGTGCCGGTAAACTCATAGAAAACTTAAAGTTATTTTATAAAAGCATTAGACCACACTTTCTACGGGTTCACCGGCGTGATAACCCACTTGAGATGTTGGGAAAACACTCGAAAAGCTTCTAAATCACACGCCTTCGACTCGTGATTTACAAGCTTTTCTCGTGTTCTCCCAACATCCCGCGTGGGTTATCACGACGGTAAACCCATAGAAAGTGTGGTCTATAGGCCACTTGCACTAAGAGGTCACGTGATCAATGCTTCCTTTCAACAATGAGTTGGAATCTTGATGATGCCAAAAATTGACAGAGCGCATAAAAATTATTTTACGCCAGAAAACTTGATAGGAAACGCAATTTAAAGGGAGATATTTTATGGCACACTGATTGTTCAACAAAGTAGTATGATTTGTATTGGCCGCCATGTTGAAGTTGTTTTTTAGTTCGCCACGCCATTTAATGTATATATATATTTTCTATATAGTTTTTATGTAGTGTCAGGTCGAAGATATTAGCTTATGTTAGCTACTCTAAAATTCGAGTTTAAATAAAGTTTTATGTTATGTTATGTTATGTTGAAGGGTGTGGCTTGCCCTCCAACATGGCGGCCAAAACTACTTTTTGCTTATATCTTGTTAAACGTTTGATAGTTACGCTCAGATGTGCTGTAAACTTTACCACATCATCTTTTCAACAATTTCCTTTAAGTTTAAGTGCAAAATTTGTGTTCAGAAAGAGGTAATTCATAATTTTAAAAATCACATTTTTGTCACGTGACCAACTACGAACTTACTCGTGCGGGTTTGAAACACCAAATCACTATTATTTTGTTTAAGATATGACTCATTAATCGTAATTCGAGGGCAAAATCATATAACTTTCCTTTTCATAAAAACGATGTCACTTGACCTTTTAGTGCAAATGCCCTATTGCTTAATTAAACTTGATCGTTTCGCGTAGATAAATTTTGCTTTGTGTTGTAAAGTTGAACATGCAAAACACCTGTCAAAAACCTACGCATAAGTAGGATTTCCCTCAGACAACGTTAAAGTTACATTATTGCAAAAAATTCTTTCCAGTAATGTATATGATTAAATTACCGACTAAGGTCACTCAGTCGGTAATCGCAAAGAGCTGCGACATGCAAAGAACAATTCATCATGCACAAAATTAAACTTGTGAACTAAAAAACAACTTCAATAAGGTTGCAAAACAACAAATTATCGTCGAAAAAAAGATAAGACTAAAGGCTCTTCTTATACCTCCTGACAATGAAAAAAAAGAAATTTTCTGTATGAAAACTACCTACCTAAAGATCTTAAACGCAATTTAAGATCAGCTGCAAGTTCGAAGCCGAGCCATGTTTCACCATTTCGAGCTATTTTTAATAACTTGTCCATGCGAGAGTCTTCATTCAAGCAAATTAACTCAGCAAATCATCAGAAAATACAGAAAACTGCACATAAGGGTTTGTTTTGTTCGCTTCGAATCCAGCTCCAGCAATTGTTTACGAGCAGAGAGTCAATTGTTTTGAAGTCACCGCCTGCAGTTGTCGTTCTCTACTGCACAGCGAGTGAAAACGAAAATTCGCGTTAAAATAGGCTTAAGCTTACTTAAAGCACAGAAAATTATTTCTTAATGAGGATTAAAAACTTTCACAGTGCGCTGCTGGAAACCAAAACTATGTAATTAAAAATGAAAAAACTCCGACTATTACTACTTGAGCAATTGAAAAATGATCGAAGTAGTCTTTTCTTCTCGAGTAAGCTTGCTGGCCTTCTCTTTCCGAGAAAGTTTTATTAAAAGCGCACAGGTTTGTTCCCTCTCATGCGTTAGTTTTCATGTTGGTTCTTTGACTGAAGACAAGGATGAAGCTGGTTCTACAAAGGTAATAAATCTGGGCATGTAAAAAAATAACCGTAAACTACTAATAACAGAACACAAGCAGGTTTTCATTCAGCCCGGCGAAAAAAGGCGAAGTACTGGACAAAACGTCAACTCACAAATCGAATGCACAATCTGAAAAAACTCGCCTCTTTGGAAATCGGTGAGGGTAAAAGACGGAATGAGTTTGCGGAATAGCATGTGGCATGGCTTGCGGTACATAATTATGCGGAATTTAATTTATTGAAAATGGCGCAATGAAATAAATTAAAACAAGACAGCATGCGCGCGTCTCTGCCTCGCCTTTTTTGGCGCCACTTTGAAGGAGCAATCGCTTTGCCGGTCCATTTATTATTGCTACTAAAGCAAGGGTAAAATTGAAACAGAGCCGGATATACCAAATAGGGTCACTCTTTATCGTATGACGCCAGAGGGTAAAACACGCTCGCTGAACGTGAAGTCAGGCTAGCTACAATGCTAGGGATCAAACTGAATCAAGCCGAATCGCAGAGATCATATTCCAGACTGAATGAATGCGTCGAGTCAAATCGAGTGAAGCGGCGAACTGCTCTCTGTCTCCTTTCGGCGCGGTTTCGGCGTCTCTTTGCACCTTTTTGTGTGAGTGTGTTCGTTTGATCGAGAACTAGCCAAGTCATTAACAGTGGCGGATCCAGGGGAGAGGCCCGGGGCCCTCCAAAAAAATTTTTTTTGAGACCCCCCCCCCCTTACTGAGGGTCTGGGTGACCCCCCCTCCCCCGTTATCTGAAGGTGTGGATCCGCCACTGATTAATATGTATTTTTTTACCAGTTGGTGTGATGCCGAACCGGCTTTACTAACTCAATAAAGGTAAAGGTAAAGGAGATAAAAATGCTCAAAGTTGGAGGGAAAAGAAAAAGAAAAGAAAGAAAGAAAGAGAAAAATCACACAAACTCGATTGCCAGGATTCGAGCTTGCGCTTCTCCGCCAGCTGTTAGCTTCGCGTGCCTGAAACTTCACCACGCAGCCAAGGGAAAAAAATACCAGATATGTTCGATCTCTGAATATATGTCACGATCAATCACATGCCCCACCGTCTTAAAAAGAAACACTTCTCATGTTGTTTCAAATGCAAATAAAGGTAAAAAAAGTGACGTTAATCGTGCAAATATCTTTTGCTGGAAAAAAATTAAAGCAGAAGAGAGCATGACCTTCCAAAACATCTTTTCTTCAATGGCCGACTTTCGTGATACATTATCGGTGCTGCTAGCAGCCCAACTAATAAAGGCAAGTAAATATAAAATCTTTGTAGCTGTGCAAAAAGCTAATCGACCGTGAGAAATCAGTCTTTCCTGGCTTTTTGATTGTCATCGTAGTCGAGCCCGCAACATTAAAAAAGCTGCTGCTCGTAAATTGTTTGGCGCTAAAAAAAGGGCGCAATTTTCGGTTTAATTCATTTCTTTAAGTCATTCTGCATATATTTCATTCCGCATAATTATGTCATTCCGCAAGCCAATCCACATGCCATTCCGCAAACTCATTCTGTCTTTTACCCTCACCGTTTGGAAATGTTCAAAACTTTTTATTCTACCTCAGACTGACGGAATGATCTGTTTTTCCTTTAACATTGGTTGTTGAGAATCCATGTAATTTTCAAGTGAATAAAAAAAACATAAAAAAGGCTTTATAAGGAGCAAACGTTCGCACCTCGTATATTTCATTCAGTCTCAGTCAGAACTCTCCCAGAACGACACAAACAAACAAAGTCAACACACAGAAAAGCCCGCCCGCCGGATGCACAGAAGCTTGCGCAGAACGTTTTTCCGCCCTGAAGCCCTTTCCCATAAGAGAGGCATTGCTTACGGATCAAGCATTGACAATGAAGTGGCTGACAGAATGGCCTGATCCGAGGTGACGCCCAAAACAAAAACTTACTCGTCATCAGAGTGGTAATAGACTTTTCCACTCGACAGAAACATTAAGTCTACACGTCACTGACTATCTTTTCAAGGCAGTAGATGAGAAAATGATTACAGCTATGATTTTAATCGATTTGACTAAGGCCTTTGATAGCCTATCGCATAACCTTTTGCTTTGTAAACTTCAAGACCTGGCAATGGGTACCTCTGAGTCTTCCACTAAGTGGTTTGAGAGTTACTTGGCGAAAGATATCACACAACTCGAATAGGCTATCCTTTCCATTACCTGTCTGTTCTGGAGTTCCCCAAGATCGATTCTCGGTCCCTTATTGTTCCTCCTTAACATCTTCCGTGATTTGCCGAATATCGTCTCAAACTGCGAAATTGAATCTTACGTGGACCATACTAAGCTGTTTCTTTCCTTTAAATCGTTTGATACCGACCTGGCAATAGAGGGTTTTCAGCTCCACTTTGTTTATCGTATGTGTGTGTATGTGTTTTGTTGCTATTTTTTTAATAGACGTTCCACTCATTAGGAACAAGAATGGAGTTTATTTAAGAACCAAAAGAGTTAGGGTTTACTTTAGAGCCACCTGTTGTTTTCTATAGAATTTTTATACCCCTGCAATACTTTCTACAGACTCAAGTAAACAAAGATTGACTTGCTTGATAGGCAGTTTTCGCTTTGATGCGCTTCGACCTCGTTTTCATGTTTTGCCCATGATGAAAAATTAGTACGATTTCGTATTGCCTAACTTCCTTTTTCCTTCTTTTGAAGTAAAGATCTTTCAGTTAACCTCTGTGTCTTGGTTTTGTTTATAACCGATTTTTAGTGAAAATAATTTAATGATTAAAGATTTTTCATATAAAGATAACATGTTCAAAATTTTCCCGCTTTTATTTTGAACACATAACAGTTTCTACAATATCCAATCAGACTATAGCAAATAGCTGATTATATAAAAAAAATCACTTTTCTATTTATAGAATATTATCTCAACATTTTTTCTTGATGACTTCAACCCCTGGGTATTGTGACGTCACTTGCTCCTTGCCAGCTAAAAATAAACTATGACGTCACCCTATCTTAATGGGATGTATGACGTCATCGGCATTAATTTATGCCATGCAAAAAGTTAATTAAATCCACAAAGAAACGGAGTAAAACATCCTTACTCCACTACTAGTGTTGTCTAAAGTATTAAGCTTAGATTAATTGTTGTGTCCACAAATTTGGAATATAGAGAAAGAGAAAGACAGAGGAAAAGAGAAAATAGGCGACAGGCCAGCGAAGCTCAAAGAGAAAAAGAACAACGGAGAGCTAGGGCGAGAGATAAGGAGCCATTTTTCATTGGAAGAAAAACATGAATTTGTAGCGGCGGTCAGAAAATGAGAAATGCTAGTGGCCACCAGGGAAAATATTAGCGGCAGTGAAAAAAAAGTGAGCAAGAACATGGACGACATTTCCTCCATAAAGGTGATGTTACACGGGACGATTCGCAACGATGATTTTTAGTGCATCACAGCGTTGCAATGTTCCAGCAATGTTGTAACCATTCGAAAAAATGTCGCAACAATGCTGCAATTGTGAGTTGCGCTAAACGTCGTTGTTGCGAATCGTCTCGTGTAACATCACCTCAATATCATGTCTATGATAATATATTTTCCTTCTTGATCTCAGAAAATTGCCTGATTATTTCAAATTGAAAGCTATTGTTAAATAGTATACAGACTCGGGCGCTTGCACTGGAAAAGCTATACCAAAAAATGTGGTGAAGCCCCATTCTGACGCCCAAAGAGATTCTTTTTCTTTAGTACAGTGGACTTCTTGAAGAAAAAAATTCCATATTTCTTGATCTTAAGCCAACGGAAAGTTTCCCGCCTTTATAGGGAGTTGTTGAGTTCCCATCTCAGGAGTGTGTTCCATAGAATGTACCTGGTGAAGGAAGCTGCCTGTCGGGAATGAGTTAAACCATGTTGAACTTCGTGAAAGATGCGTCATCGAATTAGCTCTGCACTCAGCATATTACCTAGCGGATGAAGAACTTGTTAATCGAATCGCAGCACTGAGCGCATTGCAATTCATGAGAGACTTCTAGCCTAGGTGTCGTCCTAAACGATGGTGGATCAACTCATAGACGCTGCTTTTGTCCAAGAAATGTACGAAACGGAAGTCATGCAATGTGCTGTCAGCCTTTTGCACGCGCCTCAATGTGGCAGATACAAGCTATAGGGGCAGTTTTCAACATACTGAGTAACAGCAGGAACGTTTAATTATCCTGAAACGACATCAGATGTAAAACACTTTGTGTCCATGCTTTTATAGCACTTAACATGAATGAAATTTAATTCCATATGCAAGTTACCTTCAACCAGTGTATCTACCCACCATTTTTAATGAGATGATCCTTTGGGGACTGTCAACCAAGCTTTCTTTCTGATTCTATCAATGTCTCATTCTATTGTCGTTGTTGCTGTTGTTGCACGACCCCATATCTAGGTTCTATGTTCCACTGTACTACTATCTTATTTAAACTTAATCTAAACCGTGGTAGGATTAGGTCAGTTGGTAGAGTGCTTGACTGTAGAGTGGAAGGTCGCAAGTTCAATTCCCGGGGTCGGACCAATACTCAGGATCTTAAAATGACTGAGAAATGAAGGTATTACCTTTGCCCTGCTGCAAATGGCTAGACCTTTGCGTGGCTCGGATGCATGACCACGTAAAATGGCGGTAGTAGACGTAAAAATAGTGTCCTCAGTTATTACTTTTGTGCTAAATACATTGACACTCAAATTAAGTGCTTTCGTCTTTTTTATTTCGAACCACTTTCACAGCAGTGGTCTTCCAATGAGTCATAAGTTTAAAAAGAATATTACATGAGTTTTTGGTGCTATTTTCAAAATAAACAATTAGAATGTTCTGCATGAACTGGGAGCTACAAGATACAAGTTCAAGGCACTAGGTTATTATAAAGAGCAAAAAGCATATTCAAACAGCTGAAAATGGCATCTATTACATGCTCTCCTTTCATCCCCTTCAAAACTCTTTGAAAATTAATGTAAAGGACGGTAAAAAAAATAGACAATATATAATAAAAAACTAAACACTTACTGTACAATACCTTGCTCAGAAATAATGCCTGTCAGGCAGATAAATTAATATTAAGTGTCAACTATCCAAAATTTTCCCATCTCTAAATTGCAGCCTCCTTGAGAGTGATTTTACTTAATGCATGAAACAGGAAGTAGAATACTAAGCACTATTATGCACTAATTTTATTGTCTTCTTTTGTTTATTTGTAGCTATATTTTACACTAGTTGTCATTAAATGTTTCATGGGTCAAGTAAAATCGCTCTAAGTCGCAATCATATAAAGGACTGAATGATAGTCATATCATTAAAAATCGGGTAAAACTAAGACACCCGAATATTACATGAGTTACTGGTGTTATTTTCTAAATAGACTATTAGAATGTTCTACATGAACTGGGAGCTGCAAGGTACAAGTTCAAGGTACTAGGTTATTATAAAGAGCAAAAAGCATATTCAAACAGCTGAAAATGGCATGTAGTGTTTTTTTTTTTTTGCTTTTCGCGCGAAACCGTGTAAATGATTCTCGTGATTTTTTTCCTACCAACAATTCGAACAACATAGGCAAAATAAGCCCACTATAGCCCTGTAACTAGGAAATCAACGCCCACTTTGTTCAATGAAAATGAAGCCTTTGATACTAGTGTGATCGTCCCATGCCCAACTACGAAGAAACTTTTTTCTAGCTTAACTTCGTGTAGCGAACAAGACTGTAAACAATATGCTTAACTTACCAGTGTTGTTGGGAAAACATGCCCGCCACATTTCGTTGCTAACAGTTGAAACGGTCCAAAGATGCTCGGAAGAGATGTATTAATCTCATGAGTCCGAAATATTCCGTGATCGTCGCAGAAAACAAAGGATTTTCGTCGAGAAATTATTTGGGACTTTTTCTCGTCGATCTGGGACTTTTTACCCACTTTTTGCCAGGCCTCGCGCTATCGCACTCAGTTCCAGGCCTCCTCCGGTAACTCGGATAGCGCGAACTGGCCTGGGTACGAGGCTGTGGGAGTTTGTTTGCGTCCTGTACGTGTAACTAATAAAGCGTAGAAAGATCGTTCAGCTAGAATTCGAATTAAGGGTGTTAGATTCCTTTAGATTATCCGGGATGTTATCTACGTGGCCGGTCAGTGTAAAACGCAGACTGCGGACTGCAGACTGCAGATTGCGGACCAGGGGTAAAATGCAGACTAAGTGTAAAATGCAGACTGCAGACTAAGAGTAAAACGCAGGCTGGGGTAAAATGCAGACCGATCGAGCATAAACTGTAGTCGTGGAAGGGTTTAAGGGCAAAAAAATCCCGCAAATACATGTAAACGAACACTTACTTGATGACATCTGCTTTCACAAATCCATTCCTTTCTTCTCTGGAACGTCGTCGACGATCCGAAAACATAATCGCAATCTTGAACCTTTTTTCCATCCGAGAGACTTCACGCTTCAACTTTTGATGCGAAGTTTTCGATATACGTGACCAGGGACCGTGAACTGGTACAACAGCACGATGTTTACGCTTAAATGAAAGCTGCTGACCCAAAATACTGTACAGGAAGAATTATGGCGATAAAAAAGGGAGTAAGTCATTCCAACAACAAAGAAAGATGTTCTGCAGGAAATTTGGATGACCTTCTATGAAAGTATTGCAAATCAAGGTACGCAGACTTAAGCTGTTTGGATGTTCATTGAAACTTCTGGCAAATGTGCAATTCACTGCGACTAGGAAGCGAAGTGTGTGACTGATACCGGCTAGCTATTTCACCGATTTGAAGAAGGAGCACAAATGTTTAAAAAAGTCTACAGTCTTTATTCTGCATTTTACCCCAGCCTGCGTTTTACTCTTAGTCTGCAGTCTGCAGTCCGCAGTCTGCGTTTTACACTGACCGGTTATAAACATTGTTATTTACCACCAAGTTTCTGTCTACCACCCTTGCATTCATACCTTTCTTGCGGGCCAGAAACATAGCCTTGATTAAAACGTTTCTCTCCATTTGAATAGCTTTGGCATAGTCTTGCGTAATATACACGTTTTCATATTGCGAAGAGATTCGCAGCCTTACATTCGCTTTTAGTACCATACCTCTGTCCTCTCTGAACAGAAAGCGTGCAATGATTGGCCTTGGATAATTAAGCTTTCGATGTCTCGTCCGACGAACGCCGTTTTCCCACTCTATGAATAGCATGGAATTGAAGATTCTCAACATCTTTGTTTAGCTCGTTTTCGATGATATCGTTAATGATGTTTGCACAGTTTTCACCTTCTTGTTCTGGTAGGTTCATGAAACGTAGGTTTTCCCGCCGGGAATAATTTTCAAGAGCAATTACTTTCTACTGCTCCTCCAAAAATCTCACTTTCAAGGCGTCAATTTCGGTCTCGAGCTTGGCATTCTTTGATGAAGTCATAGCCAGTTCACTTTTCACATTATCCAAACTACTTCAATTGGTAGGTTTCCTTGAAGTCTGCGTGTGACTTAAATTCTGCTTGTAGGTCTGCGATGACATTCCACACTGATTCAAGTGATTTTTTTAGGACGCTACATTCCTCCCAGGCTAACAAGAATTACGGAGCTGACAAAACACCTCCTTCCGCCATCTTACTCGTCCTAGTCCCCCATTGTAAAGTGGTTTACTGTAGCTGACTTTTTGTACGCTCGAAGCTATGTTTACCACTACAGAGGAAAACGCGTACGAGGCCGCTTTGTCACTGTTTTGTGATTTCGGGATTTTCTCACAAGACCAATTTGGCCTATAAATAGAAATTAATTTATGGAGAGAAAAGGAAGGCAAATATTTTCGAAAATTTTATGTGCTAGCAAGTTAACAAGGCAAAGAACACTACAGATTAACAACGCTCACCTTGATCGTAGTCGCTGTTGACAGCATTGGAAGAAGCGACAAAAAAAAAAATTTCTCATTCACGGTGAGTTGAGAGAAACAAATAAAGCTCTACTTTTCTTCTCAGAATTGGGTAGTAATTCTTTTAAACCGTTGATACTAAAGCTTACGAAAATCGATACAAAAAGATTAAAACTGTCATTGCCATGTTTGAAGATACTGTAAAGATCTAACTTTTGCAGATCCACTGTTTACGGCTTCGTGTTCACGCATGAATTCACCCGTCAATCATTTTAACTAACCGTTTTTTTAATGGTTTCCTTTCTGATTCTGTTGAGATCATTTCGTATTAAAATATACTAAAACAATTATTCACCTAATATTGTTGAATAATTATTCAACAATATTAACTGAGCCTTCGACGAATAATTGTTAAATATTATTGTATTGTACGCCGTACGTGTGGCCATGGATGAAGCATGAAGCGACAGAGGAGAACAGAGAGAAAGTGTTTGTTTTGAGCAATGCATTTATTCAACTGAATTTCTACAAATCGTTCTGGCCTAAAGAAAGCCTGTAAGTCTACAATTTCTATAAGCGTTGTAAAATCCATTTGATCATCATCCGGCGTGAACTGCAATGGAACCAGCTTATTTGATTCTCATTGCACCAAGATGTAACCCATGGCTTTTATGTGCTTATCGCCATTGTCCCCACCATACCTTGCTACGTTTCCACAGGTGTTGCTATCATCAGGGTGCCCTGCGGTACCAAAGCCAATTCTGGAGTCGCACGACTTGCAATCATTTTCGTTGTTACTAATGATGCCAATTCTTGCCCTGCTTGATGATGTCACAGAATTGAAACCCTCTCGGTTACAATTTTTCTGCAGCGAAGCCTGTATGCCAATCAGCTTTTTCCACGTGTTACGACCCAATGAGGTCGAACGATATTCTCCGTCAGCGATCAAGGAGTACAAGGAGTTTGCCTGTCTGTAGATGACGATCGATTTAACTTGGCTGCCGATCTTCATAGCGAGGCAGATCTTAGAAAATGGTGTGCTCCAGTAGGTGGGTAATTTTGTCTCTTGATGATCAAACAGGGTATTCCCTGAAGAGGAATCATAGTCCCTCGTGTCGGTCCACAATGTGGAATCGTAGTGAAAGGTTCTCTAAACAGATAAAAGAAGAAAATGATAGTCATATATCGTAAATTAACAGACCATTTTCACATGTCATCTTGGTCACATTCTACTCCAAAAGTTGGTAAGACTATTCAATTTGGTCGTCTTGGCTTTGGGAACAACCACATCCAACCTCCTCTCCCTGTCTTCACATACAGTTTTGAGAATATTTAGGCTATGAAGACCTTAAATAATGTAATAAATAACCACGCTAAGGTATTAATGACGTGATATGGCGAGATTTCTCTAAACGTTTCGTCGTGATGATGGTCAATGGCCGCCATCTCGGTTCTACTAGTGAGCCAGTGTGAAGAGGCTACACTATATGACTGGCCGTTTTACGACCCGTCAAGATGAAGCCAATCCTGTGGTCTGTGCCCCTTCTCACGAGAAACAATTTCCTTTTTGGGCATGTAATAAATCTTTTATTTACCAAATGTTCGGTCAATATGACTGGATACTGGGCTGGTTCTTTTCCACGTTTTAATGGACCTCAAGTCGGTCTCGGTTCATAAAAACGCAAATAAAAAAGAACTCAGCCGAATTCGAGCCATATTAGCCTCATGGTTTGTCAGTAAAGCCCTATTCTTGTAAGAAACCTCCGCGGTAACATTTTCGCGAGCGGCACACAAGATTCTCCCCATGGGCGTATCTCGGATCGCCCACTTTTGCTTAACATTATTAATATGGTAGAAAATATGCCAAAAATGGGTAAAAATTAAATCAAACCAGTCTTCGTACAAAAATTCTGGTCCTTCATTATAACACTAAAAATTCATCCGAAACGCTATTAAAAAAAAAACTTGCGCCAGGATTGCACTGGATTGAAATCACGCCCATATACCCCATTCATACCAAAGCTTAAATAAGTAACTAACAGCTAATTTTAAACATGAGCCGGAATGGTTTACACAACAGACTCCCATACAGTGCGGACAAGTATGGATTAGCAGTTTTCAAAATTTGATATTTCAATACCTGTATCCCCATCCAAAAGCTGACGGTATCTTAGCTTCCTTTCAGCTTATTGTTTAAATGCTGTTTACTAAATAGTTACTTTTCTAAAACCAGCTCCGTTGTTCACTTATGTCTACTGACGATTGCAATCTGTCGCAAAACTGATTTGCTAGCAATTCTCGGTCGTAATTTTAGCAAAAAATGGTTTAAAGGAAACTGCTCGAGGTTGATCGATGGGTCATTTAACAATTATTCCACAAGTGGGCGTAGCGCCGAGTTGGCTATAATCATCTCATATCCAACAAGTGCGAGTGGAATAATTGTTTTATTAAAAACGCCCACAAAGCAGTATCGAGAATTCTTCCCGACTTTATTTGTAAAAACAATCGATTTTCATCTTGTTTTTAATTTTGAGCAGACCCTAGCCTGTACCCAGACGTTGTTTTATTTTTCTTTTCGTTCTTTTCGAAAACATCGGCAAGCTCGCGAGCGAAGCATTGTTGCGACATTGTTTCACGTCTATTTTCTTCTTCTCCCACCACTACCCCCTTGCGCTGGCGGTCAATGAATCCCCTGCGGTCTACATTTTATCACCCGCGCTCAACGGACTTTGAAGAGAAAATAGAAGATCTGTGAAGCAGACGCTTACAGTTGCCATATTTGGAGAGCATGGTATAATTAAATAACAATTATTCCTCGAGCCAGAAGGGGCTCTGAGTCGATAACCCATGAGGCCGACCAATCAGAGCGCAGCATTGATAATAGACCACCAGTTGGATTTTACTAATGGCTCATATACCATAATGGCTAAGCCAATCAGAGCTCTAGAATTGCATTATCCAATAAGTCAGTTTTTAATAACAGGCAATATACCATAGAATCAATCATGTATATTTCTTACATCTTCGATTCCAAATATATGGTAAGCGGCGGTTGGTTATGAAGAATTAGTCGAGGGATTGGAGCTAATCATGAACATGCGAAATATATTATCAATGAATACTAAAATTGTTGCATCGCTGCTGCTACCTTTTTGCCATCGATCTTCATGACCAGCGTCCATCCACCTCCTCCGCATGTTCCAAGCTCAGCAGCTTCCATGTGACAGTACACAGGAATTTGTTTATACTCCACATTCAGTGAGTAGGCTTTGTTTTCACGCTTCCTAGTAAACGGATATTTATATAATGATATATTTTTGAGGAACTACATGAAATCAAGCAAGATTTGTTTTCTCTGCATGTTTTAGTAAGGGACCGTCCTCATATTCAATCAGATGCAATAAAAGATTGGATCTAGAGACATGAAAAGAATAAATATATTTAGTATATACTAAAACAGTGGATAGTGTTTTTCGGGCGCTCTGAATGGCTACTCAATCAGTGAATATCCTGCACTATTCACTGATTCACCTCCAGTTCCTCCGAGCGAGCGACGCCAAACTCGCGTAGGTTGCGAGCAAAATGCTTTCCCGGTTTGCTGCCGTAACAAACTAAGAAATTTCACAACTAATCAAGCGAGCTATTTCCCAAATACATGAAGAAGGTGACGAAGTTCGGTTTGGAAGTTTTAACAGTCTGTCTTTTTGACTTGAATAGTTATCGATAAAACCGGTGAAAAAGTTTTTTGTTTACAAATGCAAATTAAGCCTAAGTCTTGCGTTACTTTATTTAGTTGACTTGTTCATAAATAAGCTTAAAACAAAATTTAATAATCTTTTTTACAGAATTATTTTAAATACAAACAGAATTCACAACTCCTTTTGAAGAAACTTCCCCGCAAGAGCTAAACAAACGCCTTCAAAAGTTTTATTTGTCGCTACGAAAAAGCGACGACCGCGGCCGTTCGGTCATCGTGCGCCAAAATTGTAATCGTTGGCAACAGTAAATGAGTTAAAAATCATCATTTTGTGCTCAATTATCTCACTGTTTTAGTATATACTAACACCATTATTCACCTCAGTGTCGGTTGCTAGTAGTTGATATTTACCTCGCCGCTTCGCGGCCTCGGTAAATATCCAATACTAGCCACCTCCACTTCGGTGAATAATTGTTATATATAATTAATAAACAAAGAATATGACAATCTTTCGCTTGTCTTGTTATGGAGCAATGTTAGCCTTACGACAAAGAAAAACTTAATGAACAATTAATATACCTCGACGGACGCACGGTTAGAAAAGTAGCACCAGCCGAATACAGCGAAAGTTATTTGAATCGGGTGGTGCAGCCTTAAAAAGAATTATTATTCATTCAAAATATTTCCCCGACTCTGATTGGCTAAAAGCACACGTTTAATTCACCATAACCAGTTACTGATGACCAAATTTGGAAGAATTTTGACTTTAACGAGGAAATGACGTCAAAAATGCTGCGTTTTCGCAGGTTAAGGCACCGTTAACCGAGAAGACCTGGGGACGAGGTTGAGTTGTTTTGGTTGTGAACTTGAAAAAAAGGCGGACATTTCACTCGTTTCAAGAGTAAGAACTAGGCGAAATTATAGCTAAAAACATGGCAAGAACAGCAAGAAGACAACTCTAGGGGCGACATCTGCTATTTGAAGAATATTTGCGGAGCTGGACAAACCTAAACGTACGCTATCGAAGATGAACTGAACATCGATGGATCGATGGAGGTAAGCGTGTTTTAGCTATGTTTTTAAACTAGGAATTATTTTGAATGAATAATAAAACAGTTATTGATTATGAATAATAAAACAGTTATTAAAACAGTTATACAGTGAATTCGGCTTTCGTATCATATAAGAATTATGGAGATCGAGGAGGGTGTTATCCGCCTCGGCCTACGGCCTCGACGGATAACACCCTCCTCGATCTCCATAATTCTTCATAAGATACTCAGCCTCATTCATTAACTGTTAATTATATGTACCCGCTCGGAAAGCAGTAAAACGGATACAGGAACGGATAGTTAGGCCGTTAAAGCCAGAAATGGGATAATTGTCTATGAACACAAATGTAAAAGTTTTCAAATGTACTGCAGATGAACCACAAGTATGAAATGAAAACCGTAGTTTCTCGAAAGAGCGCCGCCCTCTAATAAAGTCGGAAAATCAAAAAGCGCTCTCCCGAATAAATACAATTTAATCGGAAGAGCGCCTCATTTCCTAGCTAGCAACTCTGCAGCCCTTATTAATCGTTTTAATAAAAAACAGCGGAGCCACCTTATCCACTTTAGAATTAGACACCACTGATCCACATGGGCCTACCGAGTTATCCGGGGGCCGGGGATACTCCCTTATATAAGCCATGTAGATATGTGCCGCCCCACCGCCGTAGGGGTTTTAGGCCGTTTTGGTCTGAAAACGGGTCTGGACTTTCCCCATTTTGGTCCGGAATAGGGTATGGTTTTCGAGGGAACTACGGGACTGTATGAATGTAAGTAAGAAAGAAAGAGAAAGATGCGAATTTGAAATGATTTTACAGCAAGGAGCCCAAAAGTGTGACCTCCTTTAATTAATTATAACTCACATCCTTTCATGCAAGCATTAACCAACCAGAGGTCGAGGACAGCTTCCAGCTGGCTTCTGATTGTATTAAATCTCAGTATACAAAAGAATGTAGATAATATAAATCAAAAGCGGTCACAACTTTGGGCTCCTTGCTGTAAGAATTTATTTTTGTTGCTGTTCTATTATAAGTAATGATGATATAATTTCTTAGAGGCCAGGTCTGAAAACGGGTGTGAAAAATGACATTTTTTGGTCCTGAAATAGGGTCAGGATTTGGAGAACTGAGGCACACACCCACCAAGAATTCCCAGGAGTACCCCCCCCGGGAAAGTTATCTGGGCGCCTGGTTCTATTATATGCAGAGAACGCCCTTGTATTAGCTTGAACCTAAAGAAAGATACTATAACAATAAATTATGACAAAAGTTGGGTGTTATAAGGCGAAACCAAAAAAGTAACAAGGGATGATGTTAAAACTGCGTAGTTATTTATGTTGTACTCACGATTCTTTCTCAAAGATTTCCTTGCAACTCGATCTCGATTGTCCGCCACCTGAATGAGTAGGTAAGTAAGTAAGAGTATAAAATAAGCTATTGATGAAGGAACGAAAAACGAACGAAGGAAGGCGACATTAACGTTCTGTAGTTTTTTTGCATCGTTACCTTAATTTATTTAAAGAAACATTTCCTCTATGTTCTTGAAACGCTAGAGTGAGTTGTGTAACTAGGTTGTTAAATAACTTTTGTATGTGTGTCTAAAATTCTGCGGTGTGATCATTTTTAAACGAAATTAACTTCTTTGGTAGTACGTTTCAAAGGATACTACCTGATTCAATCAGTTTTGCTCACTATCCGAAATTTATTTTCTTCCATGTTTACCTAGCAAAATTAGAAAACAAAGTAACATCTAACACACTAGAAAAAGTGTAGAAAAATGACATTGTTATTGAACCGTTTATTTATGCTTTGAACTGATAATATTCTGATGTTATTGTGTATTATTTGAGACACGTCATAGCCTCAATTGCATCAGTTAGACTTGCGTCATCTTCGCCATGTGATTACTGTGAACGTTGTGATTCGTTGTGTTTATTTTTGGTTGTTCAGGCAACTGTTAATCTAAAAATCTAGAATTTAATTAAACAGGCAAAAAATCAACAATGAAAGCGATCTGCAAGTTCAGACTGTTCAGATCATTACGGAATTTGGGACAGTTTCGGGAGGAAAGTACAGCACATCACAACAGGTTTAATTTGGCTGGGCTAATTTGTACAGTCAGACTAAAATGGATCCCAGTGGGCTGGAATAGACATTTGCGAATGGGCTGTCTTAGTTCTTGTGGTCAAATTTGCTGAATCGGATATTGGGCAACTTCGTAATACATGTACTATACTAGTAATAGTTGACACTACAGCTGCCCCCGCTCTATATGTTCTCGGTTAATTGTATTCCTGGGCCGAGTTGTTCAAAGCTGGGTTAAGATAACCCACAGTCTGCTACACAGCCGTTTTTAGATTCGTCACGCAATGCTCCTCCCCACTAACGGCTGCTGAAAACCGAACTACATTCCTTTCCCGTGATTTGTGGGAAGGAGCGTTGCGTGACGACTCTAAAAACGGCTGTGTAGCAGACTAGATAACCCAGGGTTAGTGCGAGATTTGAATTTAGATTTGAAAGCTTAAAAAGCAGTTCAGTCTTTTGGTCTACTGAGTTGATGATTGGAAGTTCAAAAAATAGCGGAGAAAATTATCCGAGAAAATGCTTTTGAACACAAGAAAAAGAAACTCGGGTTAAATTTAACCTCGGGTTAAGCGCTAATCGGCCTTCGAACAACCGGGCTTTGTGTAGCTCTTGAACTATACCGATTCATATTGAAGATTTTTACACATAGTCCATACAACAGGTGAAATAAAAACAGGAAACGCAAGATTTCATGGACTGATTCTGGTCGATTTGCACAGCTTTGATCAAAACATTCTCAGTTTCGAGAGTTTCTATATTATTATTAGAGGTGGTAATTTTTCCCTGTTTCTCTTGCACTTGTTTTACCTATATTTTGTTTTATTAGCCGAAAGTTTAAGGTTTAATCATTCGACAATTCACGCCCGCGTTGTGGTCATTTTTTTAATATTAAGGAAATTCTTTGATTTTAAAAAAAACTTTATAGAGGCAAATCTATGATTAAAGAATACGTCAGCACAGAATTTAATTGTCAACGAATTTCTGTAAGCCTCCATCGTTCTGCTGATAGACCTGATAAGCTAGCTTGATCTACACGTTCGAATTGGGAAACTTGCTTGTTTCCGAACTGAGTTTTATTTCCCCTAAGTGATTTGTCAGATTTGTGTCTGGCAAATTGTTTCCAATCAAAGATTTTTGAACGATAAGCTCTTGTCTGGCAAACCCTCCAAGTTATACTGCTTATACACAGTTATAAGCCCCTTATACCTTCATCCGCGCTTAACAAGTGTCCGGCTTTGCGTCCTAATCTTTCAAAGCAGTTGCTTCATAGAATGTCACTGAAAACACGTAACTCAAGGGTATCGAAGCGTGACTGTGCAATAAGTGTCGCAAAATCAACCTAGGAGGTCTCTTCGGGCATAGCTGTTAAAAGTCTTCCTAACCATCTCTTACTTGCGGGAGTGCATAATTGAAACGTCATCATTACCGAACGATTCCTGATACGGCCCGTGTTCAAGCAAATCGAGATTTTTTCTGTATATAATATTTCAGTTGCAAGTACTTTTCTTAATATACGCGCGAGCTGCTAGGATGCCTCCTCGGGATTTCTCTCTCTGTGCGACATCCCTGCGGGGGCAATAAATTGACCCTTTGGGGCTGAAACATATCTTTCTAATTCGCAGGGCACTAATGAGACTAATACTTCCTTACATAGGAAAAGAATCAATCAAGGACCGTTTCTGGATTCTTGCCATGCCGGAAGGGGAGCTTACCCTGTACGAGTTCAATAATGCTATCCAGCTTTTCATCAAGTTTCTTGATCATACATGCAACTTGACTTATTTCTTCAGCACCACACGTGTCGTTTAAAACGGCGTCCAGGCCATTCACCGAGCATGCGCCTGCTAGCAACAATGTAACCGCCGTAGTCAACCAGAATTGCATGATGAGTCGAATTCACTGTAAACAAGGGATAAAAATGTAAGTGCTCATAACGTAAAAAAAATATTTTTTTTATTGAAAGTACACATTAGTACGAGACAAGAGCCATAATTTGTTTCGAATACAACGTGATCTTTGTAGAATTTTTTTGGACACGTTCAAATTTACCCCCATTTTGGCACTCCACTGGGTTGTCTCTCGGAAACAAAGGAGCTCCGAACTAGATTAAGGAACTATGACGTAAGTTCAGGAACACGTGACTTAAGTTACAAGTAAACAAGTGTGAAGTTCCTTGAATATTAAATCCAATTCGCAAACTTAAACAGCTGTAGAAACTAAAATAAGTTGAAGTGAGGTGGAACAACACTGGCGACCCAAAGAAAGGGATAAGCATGCATAAAATCCCTTTTTCCAGTTCCTGAATTTATGTCTCATGACTTCACAGAAGCCTGATCAATTTCTTGATGAGCGGCACGATTGTCTGAAAGAAATTTAGGCTTTAAAAACTTGCCTAAAAAAATTATTTGCTCAAAACTCAACTTTTTCTCCAATATATTTTCGTAAAAGAACTATGAAGGACAAATGATGGTTTAATTAGGATGGACAAGATAAACAACAACAGCATTTTTTTTATACTGCACCCTTTCTATATAAATAATCCAGGGTACAAAGTGGGTTTCAAATGATTAACTTACAAACTAAAAAATGACGATGAAGAATAAGATTCCACGACTAAGCTGTGCGCCTCGTTGGCTATCTATGTCATATCCTTCCCATGAGCAGGCGAATTATTAGCTAATTATTGTTAAATTTAATTCTGACTGAAACTGGCAAAAAGAAAAATACTGGAAAAATGTGTTAGAAAAGGAATCTTATGGCGCAACAGGCGTTATAGCTGTTATTGGCATAGTGAAGAAACGTCTTTTTTAATACGGAAATATTGGTATTCTTGAATATTATGCGGTTTTCAATGTCATCATTTTCCTGGTCTCCTTATATAAGGTCCACAGCTAGTTCTCTCATCAGTTCTCGGAAGATACCAAACAGTGTGACTCGAAACTTTTATAATTGTCACGTGATTTTCTCTTGTTTTTGTGTAAGTTTTGTCTATTTTACCAACTTATAGACGTGTTTATTTGTCAAATTTTCTCAATCTTTTGACTTTACCCTTGCGCCAAAAGCCTGGTTTAACCTTTTTTTTTAAGCATGGTATTTAAAGAATGCCAATACTTCCGTTTTAAAAAGGACATTTCTTCACTATAGCAATTTTATTGATTCGAGTGTTACGTATCTGAAAAGACTTTTGGTGAACCAACAAAAAATAGAAAAGCTCGCTCAGTTTTAGAACCAACTATCTACAACACAACAAAAAAAGAAACTTACCACAGTTTAACAAATCAAAGCACAAAAATGATGGACTAGAATTCCTTAAAAGATCAGTGTTGTGGGAACGACAGCCTCTCAGCACAATAAATCACAGAGAGAACGAGACGAAGCTAAATACCTACGCCAGATGGAGGGTTCTAGAGTTGCAACTTGAAA
Source organism: Porites cylindrica (assembly GCA_964035525.1). NCBI lineage: Eukaryota > Metazoa > Cnidaria > Anthozoa > Scleractinia > Poritidae > Porites > Porites cylindrica. Next base: position 3,222,482 of record OZ037782.1, read on the forward strand.
CTACATAAAAGGGTGTAGGTTTGCATCATCAAACTTTAATTCACACGAAAATAGGCTAGTTATACTCTTCTGACTTGACCAATTTTTCTGTAAATTATTATGCTAAGAAAAAACGGGTTTTAACATTTTTTCTCATGCTGTCATGTAAATTTACATGGGGTTGGCCAAAGTAAACATCACTGACTGATTTTCAATGTTATACTACTTGCTCTTTATGGCCGGTGCGAACTTTGAAATGTGAATTTGATTCCCTGGGTAGCTTCAGGTGTCAATGTGTTCTTTCCCCTTCAAATACCCGTCGAAAAATATCTTCGTATATCGTATTAGTTTCTCAGATTATAACACGATAATGTCATCACTGAGGCTAAGAAAAAGTTTACGGTTCGTCAGACAGCCAATACTAAACTTCAGAGATTCTAGTCAGATTCTAGTGTAGCAATTTTCACAGAACTCTATCGGCCGCGATATAATAATAAGACGCTTTCGATGGTGTTTGACGGAAAGCTAAAAATGGGTAAAATTTTAACTGCTTTAACTGTCAGCTAGTGAAGAATATTATTATAAGTGATAGATGAGTCTAAGATACAAAAAATTAACTCCATTGATATGATAAGAAATGCTAGAAATAGGCTGAGAGGTGACTGAATAATTATCTATTATTATTCATTCAAAATATTTCCCCGATTCTGATTGGCTAAAAGCACACGTTTAATTTACCATAACCAGTTTCTGATGACCAAATTTGGAAGAATTTTCTGTTTAGCGAGGAAATGATGTCAAAAATGCAACGTTCTTGCAGGTTAAGGCACCGTTAACCGAGAAAACCTGGGACGAGGTTGAGTTGTTTTGGTTGTGAACTTGAAAAATGGCAGTAAGAACAAGGCGAAAAAAATAGCCAAAAACACGGCAAGAACAGCAAGAAGACAACTCGAAGGGAAACATCTGATATTTGGGGAATATTTGAGGAGCTGTACAACCCTAAACGTGCACTATCGAAGGTGAACTTAACTTCGATGGATCGATGGAGGTAAGCATGTTTTAGGCATGTTTTTAAACTAAGAATTATTTTGAATGAATAATAAAATAATTAATGAATTCGGCTTTCTTATCATATGAAGAATTATGGAGATCGAGGAGGGTGTTATCCGCCTCGGCCTACGACCTCGACGGATAACACCCTCCTCGATCTCCATAATTCTTTGTAAGATACTCAGCCTCATTCATTAATTGTTAATTAACTGAAACTTATATCCGAGCACCTATATCTATGATACACTTCAGACACTTAAAGACTGAATGTGAATGACAATCCATTGGGTCATATGGCTATGGGTACAAACTAGGCTAACTTACGGCGGTTCTTACGATCATCTTTCTCTTAGTTTCTTGGTCGGTGGTTCTCGAAGGGTTTTCCTCCCTGGAAATTAACGAAAGGGTCTCGTAAACTAAATAATGTCCCGTCATATTGGATCGATACAGCTTTCAGATGAAACGTTCCTCTCAAGAGTCCCTCCTTTTTTCTACAAAAATAACCTAACCTGGGGAGTGAAATGTGAAGAATTAAACTTCAGGAAATCGTGGAGAATTTATTAGATAGGCTTCGAAACTTGTACATGAATAGAACGGTCATCAAGAAAATTTTAGCCGTCCTCAAGTGATAGAAAATTATAGGCAATATTATTTTGCTTCTCCGAACAGACATTTTATAGAAAATAATCGCTGGGTGAACCTGAATGATCATGAATCAATTTTCCAACCAGCAAATTTTTACAGTGGGTGACTGAGTTCGACTTGGTTCTCGGATACTAGTTTCGACTTTGTTCATTTTATGATATCACGAGACACCGAGAAGTTGGGTTGAAAAACGAGACGCAACTAATATCGATGTCTAGATATCGGCGGGATGAAAAACTGGGTGGTCGTGTTTGATATAACGTCTCAAATGAACTATAATTTTTGAAGAAATAAAAAGGAAAGGAAAAGCAAAATTCGCAAAATGGTCCCTATCAAGATCCGATATCCAATCTACCCTAAGGGCAGTGATTTCCATTGTTTTATTCGTCTCTTCCTGAATTATTAAATAAAGAGAAGAGAGCGGGAGGCAACCCAATTGACTGTTCACAAGCGTCCCCGAACTCGGGACTCTTGACCAAAAAAATCCAGTTAGCGGTTAGGACAGGACTTTACAGAGCTCCAGCGCTCAAACCATGCATTCGGCCACCTGCAGGCATTTCACTAAGAGCAAGTTGGAATAGCCTGTGTTCTTGCTATTGTTTGAGTCGATTTCTTCCTTCCGCATAGTATCATTGCGTAAATCTCTAGTTGTCACCCCCTCTTTATCGTTTCATTGACGTTTTAACTTCATCTGCGCCTTTTTCAGTCTCTCTAGTTGTCTCTTCGCATATTCAACCATGCTTTACATCGCAGTTCTGCAATAAGATTGTCAGTTTAAGACCGCACTAAGCGCAGTTCACTAACAGTTCTTTGCATTCTTCAGTCGCGTTCGCTGTAGTTTCCCTCTGATCGAAGCAAATTACGGACCTTAAGCAACGACGACGGCAGCGGCATCGAAAGCATCACCCAAAAATAGGATTCGCGCTGTTTCAAATTTCATTGCTCTTAATCCAACTCTTCTAGTCATAGGTTGGCGTTTTTTCTTTCCAGGAGTTGAATTCTAAAAGACTACTTCTAAATTTACAGAAGAAAAGGAAAATCGTTGTCTTATTTTCCCGTCCTCCATAAACGTGAAATTAGGTAGTTTCACGTCGTAAATGTACCAAAAAGCGTGATGCAAGTGCAGAGTTGTTGTTTTGCCAATCTGACCCTATTGCTTTTTTTGCCGTCCTCTCTGCCGTCGCCGTCGTCGTTGCTTAAGCTCCCAAGTTAGCCGACGGCTGCAAGTTATTTGGTGTCTTTGGATGATTCATTTGGTAACTAAAGACGAAAACACAAAAGATTGCTGTTCACCAAAACGTACTTCACATATTACTCCGAAATAACGCGTCAGTGCGCTGTTCATTTCAATCCATTCATACACTCATCTCAGTGCCCTTCTTTTTTAGTGCAAGGAGTATAGGTAGCTGTGTCATGTCCTAAATGAAGACTGTTATATATAAGACACATACTTTATTCAAGGTATCATAAAATAAAAATACAAAAACACCCTGAAAAGGAAGTTAAAGAGGTGGACCCTATATATGAATCAACTTCCTAAAAAATAAAAATCAAAAATCAAAACAGTGTCTGAGAGAGATACAAATTCACATAGAAAAAGAATGAAATTATGGAATACACATAATATATGATTTAACGTCTTAAATTTCCAGCCTCCACAACATAGTGGGGCAAAATAATTCTTCCATTAGCGCACGATTTTAACAAAGAAAGAGACCTGTCGGCTGCGCGTTCGAGTTGAGTGCAGGGAATATTATATTAGGGACAGAAACACTGGGTTAGAGTAAAGCACTGATTTTTAATTTTCTAAACGGCTTGAAGAATTGCCTGAGGGTGGCGAGACTGTACAGATAAATAACTAGTAAGATGGAGTGCAACAAAACGACACCTTTTTTTATTTCTGACGAAGAATGATGTTTAATGAAATCATTTCGAAAAACCTGCAAAGCATTTGGCTTTTGGTTGTTACTTTGTGAATCAACATTTTCTACTTTACTTTTGAAAAGACACAGCTTTATTGAAGTCCACCTGTCGTGTGACCAAGATTTCAGACAGTTTGGCTTGAAACTTATTGCTCCAAGCCGTAGCCTATGGTTTTAATGTGTTTTTTTTTTTTTTTTATCTCCGTTGTTCGGAAGGGATTGTGCTTCGTTTCCACAGACGTTCTGATCATCAAGATGCCCTGCAGTACCAAACCCATTTCTGGAGTCGCACGAATTGCAATCATTTTCGTTGTTACTAAGGATACCAATTCTTGCTGTGCTACTCGATGTGGCAGATTTAAAACCCTCTTGGTTACAATTTGTCTGCAGCGATGCCTGTTAGACAATCAGCTTTTTCCACGTATTACGACCCAGTGACGTCGGGCGGTATGTACTCCGTCAGTAATCAAGGAGTATATTGAGGGAGTTGGCGTGTTTGTTGATGGCGATCTAATCAACTTCATGACCGATCTTCATAGCGAGGCAGATTCTTGGGGGAATGTCCAGTAGGAAGGCAATTTGGTCTCTTGATGGTCAAGCAGGGTCTTTCCTGCTGGAAGATTGAAGTCATTTCTGTTGGTCCACCGCTTCGAATCGGAGTGAAAGTTTCTCTGAATATAGAAAAAGATGGATTTATGATAAAACTTCAGAAATTATAGTAAACTTACCTTGAAAATTCTAATCCGGTATATTCCGAAAACTTTCTTCATGAAAAGTTAGTCTTTAATTACGGTAATAATGTCTTTTATAAAGGCAAATCATCTTTCCGTGACAGACCTCTGAGCTCGGGCAACTCACTTGTTTTATTGACATAATCTAACGTCGTGAAATGTGTTATGACACGAGCCATAATCGGAGTAGGAGACTGCAAGCGCGGGGTGTACGCGGCTTCATCGAAATAGTTAAATGCTGTGCTCTCGTTAGAACACTGTGAAACTGCGCCACCCCCAACGTCAAAACTAGCGCGGGTACCCGCAAACTTGCTTGACTCTCGAGTGGAATTTCAGGAGATGGACCGCGATCGTCTTGCGGCTTTATTTGAGTGCTCTTTTAAATTTCCAAGTGCTAAATTCATAATTAACTGTTTATAAAACTTGAGACAATTACCCTACGAATTTGTTTTGATAAAGAAAACCACTAGTGTAAAATAGCAATGTCTTAAGGTTGATTTCCTCTGACACGTTTTCGGTTACGCACGTTAACGCACGAAAATTTTTATCACGTAAATAAAATAGTGGCAAGATATAAAGTGCTCAACTTAAACGAAAAGTTGAGCAAGGTTCAATTTTTACGCTTACAAGGGACTTTTCATGCATTGCTCTCTATTTTATTTGCGAGCGTTTATTTCACGCACGTACGCACGTAAAAATTGGAACTGGAAATCGACCCTTATCCTACAATGAATGATTTTCCAGTAACCGGATACTCATGTTTTGCGCACAGGATTTTGGGATCGCCAGGGGGCAAACATTGCGAGTCGCTATAACGAATTGTATGGCGTGGAGTTGTTTCTCCGTTAAAAGCAGTGTCTCTGGACATAGAATGCCGCACTTTGCCATGATTTTATGAGAAACGGAGGTGACTAATGTTGGTGCGTTGAAATTTCAAGTTTCTGTGTGATTAATGCGATAAATTCTATCGATAAACACTCCTTGCGTGAGGTTGAGTGTGAAATTTATGTTTACTGAATTTACACAGTGATCTACATGAAGAAAAGGTCTCGAAATATATAGTGCAAACTTAGGTATACATGTAGGGGGATTGGCTCATTTAAGCTTTTTAGTTTTAATTACGTGTGGTGCCTGATTTACAACGAGTGTAACTACGCTCGGCCGCGATCAGCTCTGTGCGGGTTATGACGCTCAACAATCGTAGGACGTGGCCATAAAAATAAAAAATCCTCCTTTACTTTGGTATAAACAAAGTAACATCTACGAAATATTTCATGGAAAGTACGTAGTATTTAGCCATTAGTAGATGACGCAGAAATCGTACGAACTAGTAAGATTTCCGATACAAAAGCAGTGAGCCGTGTAAATAAATACCAAGTTGATGTGCGAAATTCAGAGATTCTATATCTTCCCTCAAAATGATCAGAAAAGGCATTAGAACTAATTGGTGCTCTGGATCATGACAAAACATTTCGCTTGTGTTTTATTGGCTAGAAGGAATCAATATATTAATATGGGGAAGATGTTTTGCTTTTAAAGTTAATACATATCAAATTCGACAATACATAAGCTTACCTTCGATCGTTGTCACAAACTGGCTCAGCGTTGTGATCGCCGCCGAGCCGAACGTAAAATTTTTACACTCGTTGTAAATATCAGCACATGTACTTACAACTGGAAAGGTTTAATAAATGAGTCCACATTCCCCGCTCATTTATACCTGGTAAGTTAGGTACTATATATTTCGAGACCATTCAGTAAATTTCACAGTCGACCTTTCGCAAGAACGAGCGTTTATCGATAGATTTCATCGCATTGATCCCACAAAAACTTACAATCAACGCACCAACATTAGTCACCTCCGCTTCTCATAAAATCACGGCAAAATGCGGCATTCTCTGTCCAAAGACACTGGTCTTAAACGGAGAAACAGCTCCACGCCATACATTTCTTTGTAGCGATTTCCAATGTTTGCCCCCTGGCGATCCCATAATTTCGCTTGTGTTTTATTGGCTAGAAGGAATCAATATATTAATATGGGGAAGATGTTTTGCTTTTAAAGTTAATACATATCAAATTCGACAATACATAAGCTTACCTTCGATCGTTGTCACAAACTGGCTCAGCGTTGTGATCGCCGCCGAGCCGAACGTAAAATTTTTACACTCGTTGTAAATATCAGCACATGTACTTACAACTGGAAAGGTTTAATAAATGAGTCCACATTCCCCGCTCATTTATACCTGGTAAGTTAGGTACTATATATTTCGAGACCATTCAGTAAATTTCACAGTCGACCTTTCGCAAGAACGAGCGTTTATCGATAGATTTCATCGCATTGATCCCACAAAAACTTACAATCAACGCACCAACATTAGTCACCTCCGCTTCTCATAAAATCACGGCAAAATGCGGCATTCTCTGTCCAAAGACACTGGTCTTAAACGGAGAAACAGCTCCACGCCATACATTTCTTTGTAGCGATTTCCAATGTTTGCCCCCTGGCGATCCCATAATCCTGTGCGCATAACTAAGTCTCCGATTACTGGAAAATCATTCATTAAGAAAAGAGTACGCTCAAGACATAATGCCTCTCTACTGTCACAATGCCTCTGAGTTTTAAGCTACGGTAATAAGGGAAACAAAAACAGACAAATTGTTTTGGAACCCTCGTACCACAGAAGGTGTTGAACGCAACTATGTTGCGCGTTTTACCACCCTTGTTCAAACATGCCTTGTAACAAATCAGGTTGTTGCAAGCCTTGTGTGAATACTAACTTCTGATTGGACAAAATTACGCGGTAATTTACGCCATACACGGCAAGAGTTAGTCACTTGCTGCCAAACTGAAGTTTACCTTGGCCGGTAAAACGCGCAACATGTACAGATTTTGTTGCAAAGAGTAGAACTCCTCTCTACTTTCTGGAACAATTTTCCGCAAACTGCAACAGCCTAATTGTTACAAGACAGGTTTGATTCATGAGTGGTAAAGCGCGCAACATCGCTTTTTAACTCGTTTGTCAGCAGTGTTGCAAAACAAATTGCACGACGTTTTTGTTGTGCGTTTTTCAGTACCTTTATGCGTTAAGGGACAAAAAAGGTACCTAATTAATTTTGCACAACACAATGTTACGACCGGACTATCAACCGTTTCTTTTTGGCAATAGTCTAGCTCCGTATCGAAGGTTTCCGAAAATGCCTAATCTTTATAAAAAAAGGTTGTTAACCGCATAGAATTAAGTAATGGTCCAGATAAGAAGGAAAGGACCAAAACGCAGTGAACACGTCGGAATGCAAAAAGGTGCTAACTTTACTATTGTCTCTACTATGGTTCTGATTGGTTTAAACATCAAATTTTACGAATTCTTCGCGAAACAGCATGTATATTAATCCCTTTTTTTCTATCCCACTTCCTTATAACAAATTCTCGTCTGAGTCTAAGTAACACAGAAATCGTATGTGCGGATCATGTAAAATTGTGAACATTTCTTGGCCATTGTTTGCAACTCTTGTGATTGGTCGAAATGTTTTAACACAAAAATACACCCTTTAAAAGTGGAGTTTAAATAATTTTCTTTCGTAAACTGCCTTTTTGTAGGTTTATGCATTCTCTGCGTAAAATGAAAACATGTCTATGCGAGGAAAGCCTATTGCGCCACAACAAAACAAATTGCTTCCCTTCTTACCTGGATCATTACTTAATTTTCCTAACCCTTAGAGCTTCTTTGAATGCACTAAGTTACAAAATTAAAGGGGGAATTAGATGACGCGAAACGATGTCGAACATTTAGATCTAGGTGAATTAGTAGTTTTGCTGACGCAGAACATGATCTGTGTAGTTTGTTTTCTTGCTAAAGAAACTAACTAATTTGATTCAGCACTGATGTACGTAATGGACAATTTCAGACTGTGCTTGAGACTAGGCCGAATTGCATGCACTCTGAGACCAGGAGCCATAATGGGATTATAGCCTCTTGATGAGACCTTAGTTGGGGGACTAATTTAGGGTTGTTTCTGGTGGTTTTTTTCTTTTTTGAGGGGAAACAGTGAATGGTACGGACGGTTGTATTGGTGGCTTATCCAGTACCATATTTCGACAGGAATATGTGATTTTCCGTATCCTCACTGTAAAAACTAACCAGTTATAGTGACCCCCCAAAAAATGGTTATGATTTGAATCCCAGGTAACTCTATTTTTATAGGTTACACTAACCCAAAATTAAGGTTAGGTTGACCGTTTTTATTTCCGTTGAAACAACTTTTATTTATGGGTTACATTAACCCTAAAAAATGATTGTTTCTACCACAGCTGACACCGCTGCTTATAACATTCGATAATTGTTTGTTATAACCTCCACTTTTTGGTTAAGCTAACTTTAAATTCCTAGTTATTGTAACTGAAATGAAAGGTTAAATATTTTTCAACCCATACCGTTTGGTTACAATAACCATTTTTTGTGGTTATGGTAAACCAGTATTTTGGGTGCTAGTGATGAATCTCTGGTAACCCATTAAAAATAGTCCCATAGGTTAGAAAAAAGGTTGTTTTAACTGATAATAATGAATTACAGTAACCTCACCATAATAGTCTTCAGTAACATTTTTAATGGTTATGTTAACTGTTTTTTTTTTTTTTTCAAATAACAACAACAACAAGATAGTTGACAACTTCATAGAAAAGGTTACTATACAACATTACTTATACAAGTATTTAAAGCAGAACAAAAATATGACTGAATTATATTGAATTGTTATACTACATGTCTGTCAAAAGACTGTGAAACAAGGCTTAATAATATTGTACAAAAGGTTGTCAGGCAGAAATGAATCAAGGAAACTCCAAAAACAATTGGCATGGAAAATAGATTTAATAAAATGAAATGGACTACTTTAGAAAAATGCGTTATCCTCAGAAAATGCTTTGTCAAATACATATAGATTAGAAGACTTAGAATTAACGTGCACATTCAATACAGCATATGAATAATATCTGTGCAGAGTTAATTCTTCACCTTCTGCAAATCAGACAAAACATTTTCCACAGACAATGGCAGAGTTGCACTTGTTTGACCTAAGAGCAGGTGCTGTAAAAACAGAAACACATTTTTTTCTAGCCCACCAGAACCCTTTGGAAATTCCATATTAAAGCTGTAAAAACTACCCAGTAGGGTAGCAACTGCATTTAGAATGCTTGGAGGACTAAAACGGCACACCACCATGGCTTCAGAGGCCAAGTACAGTTCCTGTATGTTGTTCAACTCCCCAGTGTTAATGAGCCTGGGGGACGTTGACTCCTCAGTCAGCTTCTCTATCCTTTCATCTTCATCTTCAACCTGTAAATGTAAGAGTACAAGAAGAGATTATAAGCACTATTATCAAGCAAATTATACCAGGAACATTTCAGGAGTCAGTCATAAATTATGTCTTAAAGGGGTAACTGTGTAGAGCTTAAGGTCATGATTTATACGTTCTTTACATCTGTTAACTTTTAGGATCCTCAGTGTGACTTTGTTGTTAACTTACCTTTGCTCTCTTCCAAAATGAGCCAGCAGAAATCTGTGCCCCTCTCCGTTTATCGACCAATAAATAGGGCAGTGGGACCATTATGCAACGGTTTTCAACTTCTAAAAATTGGAATGGACAAAAATAGACATAACAATCAGTAAAAGATCAGAATTTTTTAAAAAAAATAGTATGCTTCTCTTGCAATGGGACCGTTTACCATCAAGATTGAATACAATTAAATTCATGTGACCTGCACCTCTACCCTAAGTGCCAAAGAATTTTCAAGCATGGTTTCCAGTTTGGTCAAGTCTTATGTGACCCTCATAAAAAGCCTTTGAACAAGAGGAAAGTAATAAAACTAAGGGAATGTCACTATCTGTTCAAGTGGGTTAAAAGGAGGATTTTTGTTGCAGGAAAAAAGATGCCTGTATTCACTTCTTATAAAGATTTAATTCCTTTAATAGATTTTTTTTGAAAAATTAACCATATATGATTAAAGTTATTGTTATCATTTAAATGTCATACTAACCTTTTTCATCACTGATATCGACTCCCTCTGCTGCCTCCTCCATAATAGCCATGACTTCTTTGTTGTCAGAACGTCTGACAACAGTTAGGAGACTTTCTCTCCAGCCACCCTGAAATCTGTCCCTTATAGATTTTGTTACATCAGGCTCTTGTAGGATTCTGCTCAGTTCTGCCCTGATCTGCATGGCAATAAAATGAAATAAAATAATTATTAATGTCATAAGTTTATCTATTCAAATACTGTAATAGTGATCATTTACTCTTCTGAGATAAAAAGGCTTCATGCCTGTATATTAGCATGAACACTGGATTCACCCTGTCTTGTTTGCTGTGGTTTACATACCACAGCAAATATTATAATACCTTAAAAACAGCAGACAACAAAGCAAAATAGAGTACAGTTGAACCTCCCAGTACGGACACCTCTCTGTTACGGACAGTTTCCAATGTCCCGACAAAATTCTCATATATTTTCTTGATAATTAAAAAACCTCAGTCTATAATACCGACTCTCTCTAATGTGGAAAACGGACACTAAATCTCGACCCCATAGAGTAAATTCATATATAACCTCTTTATTATGGACACTGCGGCGATCAGATGAAAGGCCAATTCCTGATCATGCGCATGGTGAATCCCATCTTAAGTCTGGCTGATCAGCTATACAAGGTGATGTAAAGCCCAGTCACTGCATACCAAACAATGATTTGCGAAAGGTGTACAGAAGAACATAACCCCCTTTTTGAAGGCTTCAATAACTACGGATAGTGTAAACATCTTTTCTTTTGCATTTTCTACTCTTGTTACTGCTAACTGCACTTGCAAAATAGCGAAAGGACGCTTTCAGACTTGTGCTGTAGTTGAGATGTACAATGTTCTATACTACTGAAAGACAGTGTCTTTGTGCTGTGAATTAATTACTTTAAATACAGTTCAAAGATAAAAAAAAATTAAATTAATTAATTAATTGTAATTAAAATCACAATTAATTTTCTATATGTAGAAAAAAACTTGGCACATAATACACCGTATTCACAAATGGCAGACACGCGGGAAAAAACTGGTGCCTAGTCATGAAAGCGAGGCGTTCGAGGATAAACAAAAATTGCAAACGAAGACTTTCAGAGAACTTGCAGAGTGTTTAGCACGGATTCCACCTAAAAAAAACTTTGTACGGACTTCTTTTTAAATACAATTACGTGGGATGTCTTCTGCTTTTAATGTTTAGTAGTGAGTTGCTGTTTGCAATCAAAAGGGACGCGTATATCTTCAAGGAAACAGGATGATTTTGTAGGTCTGCGAAGCATCAGAAGCTCGACAAGTGGGCGATGGCTGGAGAAAAGCGGCAAACATGTTGGCCCAAACTTTACACTGAAACCGAATACGAAAGCCAGATCACTACAATTCTGTAAAACAGAAGTAAAAACAGATATTGGTGGCGAGAAAAAGAGAAATAAGCGACGGATATATGGCCTACTTGTCAACGGAATGGACCTCCGCTACTACACAAAACAGGTCAAGTCGAGAGCGGGTGAAAGATTCATTCACGAGGCTCATTCATTCATGTCAGTGTCATTTTATACATATCTATGTATATATGTATGTCTGTATTTACAACTTCCTTTGGATCATATTAATTCCGTCGGTTTGGAGTGAATTGTTAGAGGTACGTTGGCACAGTTTAGCAAAAATCTCATGATTTCTTTGTCATTGCGAAATAATTAAAAATAATTTTATCAAAATTAGAAGCTGTAGTGTGTGAATCTTATGGCTTGCTATTTGCCTGGTCTCCCCTAGGGCATTATCTCAGAGAGCGCTTGGTAAAAAAGTGGTATAAAGCTTACATTTTACTAAGTTAAACTTTTAAGGCAATGTTTGTGTCAGGACTGAAGACGGCAAGCTTCTGTTTCGAATAATTAAATTCGAGTCTGGATCCGTTTAACTTGAAGAAGACCATCATTTTATTTATTTATGTATTCTTCAGCTTTAAAATATTATGGAACATAAAGTTAAAACTCTTAACAGCCAAAGATAAGAGATACCAAATTACTCGCTGAAATGATGTGGCCGGCTTACCGAGTCTGCCGAGTAACAAGTTGAAATTTTGAGCGTACTCCACTGAGGGGGGCGTAAGGGGGGTCCGAAAACCGCAAACCGCATCGGATTTTTTCCCGATTACCGAAACCGCGCGTACATGTAGGCCACAATATGAAAGCTGACGTCAGCAAGACTTGTGATATATTCTGGTAACATTGTGCGTTAGTATTAAAGATACCATCATAACGCTAACGATATATTGTACTACACTATTATACTCTATTTACTACTAACCAAATGCCAAGTATGCTGGTCATGTACTTGAACGAGTATTGATGTCTCCCTTGACTTTGAAAAACTCTGTCACTGATCCTGTACGTCTTACATTGGGCGACTCATTACTTTGGACGACCCAGTGCTAGTTGTGGAACGCGGAATAAATGTTTCTTCTGGAATTGTGACCTTCTCGTCTCGTAAAGAGTTCACGTTCAGTGGAGAAGACGATTGTTAAAACGTACAGCTCTTCTGAAATTCTCCCCTTCCTTTCCTTCTTCATAGAAGATTGCCACGCAATTAATTATTACGTCCTCTTCGCTTTCAGTTGCGACCTCGACGACCTCAGTTGCCATTGTTGCGCATTGAATCAAAGCAACGAGAACACGAGGCTGTACGGCTGTACGAGCTAACATCCGGCACGGAATTTCACGAAGTCGACGCATCATTGGCCAAAACGGTTAATCACATTAAGTATTAACTGGAAAAGGCCGTAATTGCAAACCACAGAGTTAAATTGTAAGCTGATATAATGAACCCTGATGCGTTGTATTAAACCCAAAACACTTGGCTCGCGCTTGCAAAACAACCGGATGCCGACCGTTCTAAAGAGTGTTATCACCGCAGACACTTTTTTTTCACCGAAAACCGCGACTTAAAGGTTGTAATGACCGCAAAGCGCAAACCGCGTAGTGTTTTGAAACCGCAATACCGCGAGTTAAAATAAAAATTACCGCAAAACCGCACCAAAAATAACGCAAAACCGCATCACCGCAAACCCTTACGCCCCCCTCTCCACTCGATCGCTCCTGCATTAATACTAAAAAGTTAGTTCTAATTGATGTCCTTCATCGATAAAGACCAGAGAATAACGTCCTGGCAAACAAAAAACAAACATAACTTCATCGAAACCTCAGTCACCTCTTCTTTCCTGTCTTCCTTTTTTCCATCGGCTCGACTTGAATTGTTCAGCGGCAGACGTCTCTTGCGTTAACAAGTAGGCCATATACCTGTCGCTTATTTCTTTTTTTCTTGCCACCAAGATTAGTTTATATTTCTGTTTCACCGAATTGCAGTGAGCTGCCTTTCGTACTCGGTTTCAATGTGAAGTTTGGGCCAACATGTTTGCCGCTTTTCTCCGGCCATCGTCCACTTGTCGAGCTTCTGATGCTTCGAAGGCCTAAAAAATCATCCTGTTTCCTTGAAGATATACGCGTCCTTTTTGATTGCAAACAGTAAATCACTACTAAACATTAAAAGCAGAAGACATCCCACGTAATTGTATTTAAAACGAAGTCCGTACAAAGTTATTTTAGGTGGAATCCGTGCTAAACACTCTGCAAGTTCTCTGAAAGTCTTCATTTGCAATTTTTGTTTATCCTCCAACGCCTCGCTTTCATGACTAGGCACCAGTTTTTTCCCGCGTGTCCGCCATTTGCGAATACGGTGTATAGAGTCCACAAAATAGGGATACATGTAATTGTTGTCAAAATCACATCAGCTATTTGACAAACCGGAAAAATTACAGCAACAGTTTTAAAAGCAGCCAAGCTTAGCACTGAATCATTAAACGTTTGCATCAAACAAGATTCAGATGCTTCAAATATCGACGGAGAATCGTGTGACTCGTACGCTCCCACGTACAAGTAAGTGCCAATGCAGTCTAGCGATGCGGATCCACGCTGGTAAGGGCTGCTTAATTAGCCAGGGAGAGCAAAAACTCACTTCGGTACCCTAAGATGGTCTTTGGCTTAGAAGTACGCCTCAACCAGCCGTCTTCGCACAAGAATCTAGGCGGCCAAGACGTTCGAGTAGTCCAACAAGCATGATTATATTTTCAGAACTAATGACGATCTTAAAATACCACTCCATCAGTTGAACATGAAACATTGTAACATGCTTTTACAACAACATTAGCCGATACACTTCGCTATGAAGTGGGGAAATTCGCAAGGAAAGAAAAAATTAGTTTCCGCCATCAGACATGTTGAAAAAAAAACCCATTTTTTTGCGCCTTACTTCATATAATTCCTATCTACTGTCGCCATCATTCTAACCAATCAGGGCGAGGGAAAAACAGATGACGTAGGAAAACTTAGTTTCAACTAGTTGCTAACCTCTGATTGGCTAATTCAAATTTAAGACGCGCGTACCGTATGGCAGGAAGATGTGGATTTGCCAAGACACGCCTGAGACACCCCTCCGTTCCTTTTGATAGTCTCCCCCTACCCCACCCGTAAAAATCTGTAGACTTGTACGAACGCACGTACGCTTGGTCAATCACGTGACAACCAAAGGAAAAGAGGTTGACCATATTCTATGAGTATGGGAAGCGAAGCGCGCGTGGGAGCCCCGCTATCATGACGCTCTTGTTGTCATTGTCATCGTGAAACCTTGAATTCCCTATCAGTTATCATTAACAGAAACGAGACTGCTTCGTATCCTTTTAACTCAGTGCAGACCTGCACTGCAATTATTCAACTTGACGACTTAGGTTGGCTTGCTTGCAGGTTGTTAATTTACTTTTACACATAGGACAGCTGTTTAGGGCGGAAAAACGTTCTGGGCAGGGGCGGGGGGGGGGGGGGGGGGGGTGGTGAACTTGGTAGTTTGTTTGTCCGGACGATCTTGGCCATCGTGACGTCACGAAGAGAGAAGCGCCCAACTTCGAGGAGTTTTCGAAAATGACGCCCATGTCATTTCCAAATGCTACTTTTAAAGTTGGTTTTCCTGGATATTGACGCTCCAAAATGGTTTTTGTCACGGTAGGATAGTGCAGTTCCAACATCTCTTTCCGAAAAGGTGAGTGAAATGTGTATTAATCCGCAAAATAACGCGTATGAGAGCTGTAAACAGTTTCGGTCAATTTCCTCGAGTGGAATAATGTGCCGCAAAAGTTTGCATGTTCGCACAGTAATATCGCATTTTGTCGAAATCGGTGAGGTGTTGAACATCGAAACTTGGCATAAGGGTGGGTTACTTCTATTGGAAAACATTGTCTCTGAAGTTAATTGAGATAAACTTGCAGAAAAAATGATCAGTCCATTCGAGTGTGCCAGCGTAGCCTCTAAGCTGATGCAATGGTATTCATTACTTTGCTATTATCTCCAATAATGCCAATAGTATCACCTATTCAAGCTGTCTTTTCGGGATAAGTAAATTTTAAAGTAGTTTCTGATAGAGGGAAAGTATAGTTGCAACAGCTCTTTTCGAGAAGGAGAGTTAATTGTATTATATTCTGATGACAATTACCTCGTAAACAGTCTAAACATTTTAAGCCAATTTTTTCAAGTGGAATATTTGTCGCAGAAATTTGCATGATCGCATATTAACATCGCATGTCTTAGAAAATCGGTTTGGTGTGGAAATTCGAAACTTGGCAGAAGGGTAGATCAGCAATAGTGGAAAACATTGTCCTTGATGTTTAATGGGAGAAATTAGCAGTAAAAATGATCAGTCCATTCGAGTGCGCTTAATATTTCGAAATATTGATATAAAGAGATGACCTCGACTCGGTTACCCCGGCACAATGTAAGTCAATTATTTTTCGGTTTTAAGAAAAAGTAAACCAAAGACTTCCCTCAACACTATGTATCTATAATAATTACACCAGGAATATATATATTTTTAACACTTGAAGGTTGTACCATATTGTTGAAGCAAAGGATATTTCTCTGTAATACCTATAAGCTTACATTAAGTTTTCATAAATAGCAAAAAAAATTAATAAGATTTACATACAACTCCAAACATGTACATCTGTTATGCATGAAGCAATTTCATATCGTTCCATATCAATAGTTAGTGCGAATGGAGTCAAACATGTACAGTGAAACTTGTATAATGTAAGCGGACACCGCAGAGAATGCTGTAGCGCCCACTTAATACAAAGTTTCTTCCTACTACATACAGGTTTCGATAGAAAATGTCATATGAGGCAGACCTGCCAACTCTCACAATTCTGCCGTGAGTCTCACGATTTTTTAACTTTTCTCACGGTCTCACGACAAGACTCCCAATCTCATGGTTTTCTGGGAAATATTCTAAATTGAAATATTACCTTGTTGAATAAAAACATAAATTTTGTGGGGAAATTCTTGTGCCTGGATAAGCTTTGACTATTTTAGCCATGAAGTTGTCTTAGCCCAAAGAAATGACTCTGCTGTATGTTTCGTCACAGTGATAACCTATTTTCTGGCCTCTTCAAGTCATCAAAGAAAAAGCGGCATCTAATTTGTTACATAAGGGACCACACTAAAGCAAGGTTATATTAAAATAAACAGTTGATTCCACTAATGGAAAAGGGGTAGCTTAATTTTGATCGGGAAACAATAGAATCTCACTACTTTTTGTAGAATCTCCCGATTTTTTTTCATGAGTCTACAGATTTTCGTTATTAGGGGTTGGCAGGTCTGTATGAGGAGCTAAGTACCATTCAAATAAAAGGCGGAAACATTTGGAATACTTCCAGAGATATGATGATATACATTTGCGTTAATATCTTTATTTGTGTGGAGCAATTAATTAAACCTAGATTGTACCTCAAATTTTAAGATATCAAATGAGTGAAACAAGCTTTATACAAACAAAAATGAAATGAGAAAGTACTGTAACTCATTTATATAATTTACAGAAGTCCCCTGGTGACACCAGCCAAGTGCTGATAGGGCAAGACTTCCAATCTCATGGTTTTCTGGGAAAGCAAAAGGCATCTTAAAATAACAAAAGGCACATAGGGCTCAGCCGAATGGTACCATAATGACGTCAACAGATATGGAAACAGGCCTTTTCTCCGAAACCTGCCCCATTCCCCTATGGCTATTTTTATTTGCGTTTACCCTACCTCACCTCCCCTCCCCATACCTGATGAAACAAGGCTTTCAACAGTTTGTTGAGATAGGATGCTTTTTGTTTTAAAGGATGAGCTCATCATATTTTATTATTGTAGAGATGGGGGTAAGACAAGTTAACAGTAATAGACAGATTATTATAGGTGGGTTACTCATTTTTACAGCTATCCCTGGAAGAAGAAATGGAAGTAAGGAGCTGACTGGCAGCCACTGAGATTGAGCTGAGGAGAAAGGAAATTGAAAGAGAAGAGAAAGAGTTGAAAAGAAAAGAAGAAAGGTTAAAACAAAAAGCAAAAGAAATTAAAAACACAGTAATAGAGGCGAAGCGGGTAGCTGCCCAACTGCAACGAATGGCAGGGCAGCTAGACTGCTTGGCTGACCAAATTCTAGAAGAGATCAAAAATTAAAGAAGAAGTAAAAGAAAAACACCAGTGTAAGAAAATTTTATTGATAACAAACCGTTTCTTTTAATCAAAGTCAATGTGCAAAGTTTTTAAATGTAAACAAGTCTAAGTCAGACCTGTTATGCAAGAAAGAAAACACATTTGTTCAGTATATAAAAAATAAAAGGAAACTGGTTCTTCCAATTTCTTGTATCCTATATGGTCTCTTCTTGCTCCATGGAATCCACTCCATCTTACATCCTCCACTTCCCACACCGCACGACTCTCTTCGTGGAATCTATTATACTAGATCTTTACAGACATCCAGTAAGCAGCACCTCCTCCATCATACACTGCTTGTTTTTTCCCATCATCTACAGAGTATTCCCAACTAAGGAAGCACCTAATTATAAAATCAGTCAGATAAAAAGAGATTAATTATATATAAAAAAGTCAAAACAAAATAAATAAAGGCAATATTATCACTTAAAATCCCTAATTATTTGTTAAGCATCTCTTAAATCAGATGTTATAATGGTTTTCCTCGCCTACTCCCTAAACTTCACATTAATATAGGTGAGTTAAACCACAAACACCACCCCCGCCCCCCCAAGCAATGGTAAAAAAATATGTCTCCCTTGAATTATAAATTTTTGTAACTTCAAGCAACCTATCAGGATAATCCAAAGACTGATTTCTAATCTTAAACCAATAGCTAAAAGGCGAGGCTATGTGAAATATATCAGCAGAGGCAGTACAACAGCAAATTTTAAAGAGGGGCTTTAGAGCTATTATAATGGACCACCTATAGTCATGGAACGATTGGGTCTTTACTAAGTTACGCCTACTGATAAAACTGTACAAGCTGGGTGATAAAACTGTACGAGCAGGCCCCGAAGATTGTTGGAACTGGACAGTGTCACCTGATGTAACTGACAATAGCATGGAGTCCAAGTAAGTTAAAAAGCATCAATGATTGAAAATTAAACTGATGCCCCTGCACTCCCACTCCCAGTAGATCTCCTGCCTTGACATTACCTAATAAACATACATTGATACTCGTGTCATTTTCTGAACTCGTGTAGTTATTGAACTATATTGTCATTCTTGAACTTTGGTGTCTTTATTGAACTACACAAAAAGGAAAACCGAAAAAAATGTATCTTTAAAGAAGTCTCTATTTATATTGTAAAAGTGTGAGAAGGATGATGATATTCATCGCATGAAAATCCTGCAATTTTTTATATCCTTAGAAGTTTTTTCCCCACCTCATTTCCCCGAGGAAACAGATTTTCAATATTACAACATTGAAACGCTTACCAGTGTCCGTTTTCTTGGCTTTTTCTAGTTTTTTTCTATTAACTCTGTAAAGAGATTAAGGCAAAGCTACATACCCATCCTTTCTGCGGATTCTCCTCCTGGACTCTCTGCATAAAGCCCTAAAAATGTTGATGTTGATCAGATAAAAAAGTTTAGCTCACGGCACTTTAAAGTGCCGTGAGCTAAACGTTTTGATCAACATCAACATTTTTAGGGCTTTATTTTACCCCAGTGATAGATTCTGTTTGACTATGTACAGGATAAAAACCATGTTTTCCTTTGTTTGTGGGGCGAAGAAGCAAAGAGAACTTATCTCCATCATGAGCTATGAATGTTTCGACAAAATGATCGTAATTTATAGTGAAAAGTTGCAATACAATAAGCTATAATAATATCCTTGGTTATCGCCCGACGATTTGATTCAATACGCTTTATTAACATTTTGATACGTTTGACTCAAACAGGAAATCCTTTCAAAACCCTTGAAGATTATAGCCCATATTCTATAAAAAAAAACACTTGCTTCTTACATTTGTTTAGTTTTAATGAATTGTTTACACAATTTGATAGTGTAGTATTAACATCATGACGCTATGTTTCGTGACCTGTCCACGCCACTTTCGCAATTTTTGTAAACATCCCTGAGGTCTGCGACTTTTATCCCACTGATCATTTTTGCTAACTTATTAGATGACTCACTTCTATCACTAATTGAGAGACCCATACCATATTAACGTCATTTGTTTTTCTCGAGACTAAATTCTGCTGGGCTCTTTAGTTATGCGTCTCTAAAGACGCCCCGGTATGAGTTTTACCATCTGGTCGATCTCGGGAAGTTCTTGATTTTTTACGATGGAAATGCTCTTTCCTAGAATACATTGCAATTTTACTATATAGCATTAATAGGTAAACACATACCTTCGGTCGTTTCATCGCAACGTCTCGACTTTTACCTCTTGAAACCACGAAACAATTTCGCTCGCTGAATCCATTTAAAGTTCCCGGGATAAATTTCTCGTGACGTCACAATGGCCAAGATCATCCGCCGCGCGATCCCTATAGGAGCGATTGACGAGTTCATCACCCCCCCCCCCCTCCCCCCCTCTGGTTCTGGGCAAGCTTCTGCGCATCCCTTATCGCAGGCTCAAGGCGGGCTTTTCTGTGTGTTGACTGTGTTTGTTTGTTGCTAGAGTTCTGAGTGAAATGCACGAGGTGCGAACGTTTGCTCCCTGTAAAGCATTTTTATTTGACATGTTTGCTTTTTTTTCGTCGCATGAAAATTACTTTGGATTCAAAACAACCAATGTTAAAGGAAAAACGGATCATTCCGTCAGTCTGAGGTGGAATAAAAGGTTTTGAACTTTTCTTAAGAGGCGAGTATTTTTCTGATTGTGCATCTGATTAATTTATGAGTTGATTTCGCCGGGTTCAATTAAAACCCGTTTGTATTCTGTTATTAGTAGTTACGGTTACTTTTTTTACATCCCCAGATTTATTACCTTTGCAGAACCAGCTTTATCTTTGTATTCAGTCAAAGAATCAGATTGCTGTTATAACGCATCAGAGTAAACAAACTTGTGCGCTTATTAAACTTTCTCGGAAATAGAAGGCCAGCAAGCTTACTCAAGATCATTTTTCTGTTGCTTAAGTAATAATAGTCAGAATTTTTTTCATTTTTCATTACATAGTTTTGTCTTCCAGTGCATTGTGAAAGTCACAGTCTGTTCTTTATAAGAATAACTTTCTGTACGCAAATCGTCCTTTTCACCCTCTGTGAAGTAGAGAACGACAACTGCCGGCAGTGCCTTCAACACAATTGACTCTTTTCCGTAAACAATTGCTGCAGCTTGATTTGATTGAGGCGAGCAAAACAAACCCGTATGTGCAATTTTCTTTATTTTCTAATGATCGGCTGAGTTTAATTTGCTTAAACGAAGACCCTCGCATGGACGTGACCAGTCAAGCTTATTAAAAGTAGCTAAATGGTGAATCATGGCTTGGCTGCCAAGTTGCAACTGATCTTTTGCTTTCAAGATCTTTAGGTAGGTTCTTTTCGTACAGAAAATTCATTTCTTCATTGTCCGAAAGAAGTTTTTGTAATAATGTAACTTTAACTTTGTTTGAAGGAAATCCTATTTACGCGTAGGTTTTTGATAGATGTTATGTGTGTTCAACTTGACAACACAAAGCAAAATTTATATATCTGCGCGAAACGAGCAAGTTTAAAAACTATAGTTGCTTTTAAACCGATTTTTGGGAAGATTTTACTAGATAAAGGTTGACCTTTTTTCTGCCCACATATCAACGCAATAACTTCTACATTGAGGATTTTGTTTATATTTTAGTGATCTGTGAAACTACGAGTGTCCGATCGAGCGAGGGTTTTAAAATATCAGCTCGAGAGCGACAAAGTTCAGTGACTTCAAACACACTGTGGGCAAGCGTTATTTTGTTTGGGCAAATCACTGTCCAAAGATATGTTGTTTTTGTGTCCACAGTGGAGCTCCGAACCTTATATATCCAGGAACTTCCTTATATGAACACATTTTGTGAATGCATCTTGAAAAAAATCGGACCTACGCACGCACATTTCCAGTACAACGCAAAGAAATTAATGTCGTTAAAGTCCGTTTTACTATGAGGTATTCTTCGAGAAAATTAAGTAACGACAAGGTTATAACCACAGCTTGCAACTTTTCAAGACAAATTGCCTGGTCTTTCCAGGTTATGAGTGGAAACATTTTATTTTTAGGCAATAAAATATTTGAAATCCCGCCTTTTTTTCAAACCCGGCCAGGGGATCTGGGCGAAAAGTTCACGCATGCTCAGTACGTTTTTCCGCCCTGAAGGACAGCTGTATCTTTGTGAAGTTTAGATTTAGAGTAGTTGTGACCTTTTGGTAGGCTTTTTTCGGAGAAGGAAGTGTGTGTGGAGTGGAGAGGGGGTGGGGAAAGCAGCATGCGCAGCCCGTACCCGCTTTACTTAGGGATCAATCACTGATGTGGCTCACAGAACGGCCTGACTGTACGACCAGGAATGATCAAGACAGAGGAAAACAGAGAGAAACTGTTTGTTTGAAGCAATGCGTTTATTCAACTGAATTTCTACAAATGGTCCTGACCTAAACTAATTGCGTACTGATAAGTCTACAATTTCATAAGCGTTGTAAGTTCCATTAATCATTGTGCGTCGTGAACTGGAAGCAGATTGTCCGGATACTCATTTCACCAAGATGTAACCCATGGCTTTTATGTCCCTATCGCCATTGTCCCCACCATACCGTGCCCAGTTTCCACAGGTGTTGTCATCACCAATAGGATATCCCCCAGCACCAAACCCAATTCTGGAGTCACAGCTATCACAGTTGTTTTCTTGGTTACTTATGATACCGATTCTTGCTTTGCTCGAAAGATTTACAATTGAAAGCTCCCCGGTTACAATTTCTCTGTAGCGATGCCTGTTGGCCAGTCAGCTTCTTCCAGGTGTGACGACCCAGTGGCTGAAAAATGGCAAGACAACTGCGGAAAAAAAATAGAGTAAAAAAAAAAGAAGAAGAACAAATAACTTGCTGGGCAAATATCCAGCCACCCTCGCAATGGGAAATAAGGCATATTTTTAGTTGTTTATCGGTGCATCCATAAATGCAAACAGGAATATTTAGCCGAGAACGGGTTTCTTTTGAACACTGATGCAAGCTGTAAATTTTGCAAACTACAACAAGAGAGAAACTAACCTTTACATTTTCCTTTGTTTGAGGAGCAATTGAAAAATTCGTTGAATTGATCAACCAGGGACACAATGCTAGAGGTGGTGGCTACAAACAGTCCTTCTGGAACCTCAACACTAAAACAACAAGTCAGAACAATAACATTTTAAAGTCTGAAGTAATCAGTTCTAACAGAAAGGGGCAAATACCTACAGTCAATAAGTATATGATAATGACATTTGCAATCTTATGGGTCTAACTCGGTGTAAAAACCTGTGAAGTTTTTCTTTGTTTTCTAGCTATTATTTTGTTTTACGTCACTTGTGAGTTGCAAGAATTTTACTCCAAGGATGAATCTTCTCGGGTACGTGGAAAAGTGAAATTCTTCTCCTCGAGCGTAAAACTAACAACAACAGAAAATGTAACACAACAAATCCATAAATCGTGAAAAAAAATCCCTTTTAACGGCTTGCTGGTGGATCCTCTTATGTAAAAACTTACCATTCCTTCTTGCTTTCCGTCACAATCTTTTTTTCTGTCGGTTCGTAGTCAGAGTCAACAGAGTCAGAATCCTCGTCGTGATGAGCTGGCACATCGTCAGGCACATTTGGTTCGGACGGAGATTCATGAGTTTCCAAGACAAAGCTCTCGTAAGTTCCTTCTTCTCTCAACTGTTTCTCTACATCTTTACTGCTTTTAACGGTCTTTCCACTCGGATTTACGTATCGAAATAAAACCTTGTCTCCGGATGAAGATTGTCTTTCACTTATCGTCCATCCAGCTTCCCTCAACTTGTCAAAGTCAAGGCCGATCCTTGATTTCACACCCGAACCCCTGGCTTCATTACCACTTACTGCTATTCCTTTCGGTTGTTTCCTCTTTTTCGTTCGAGGCATCACAAAACTTTTCACTTTTTTGCACGACCTTTCGTTTGAATATATACTTCAATCACTCACTCGCTCTCTAGCTCGCTTCGAATCGATCTCTGTGGTATGTTTGTCACGCGCTGTTGACAGGGGATTGTTGAGGTGTCGTTGCTATGCAGCGGCGTCATGGCTTGCCCTGATTGGTTTCGCGGGAAAAATTGCACCCCGTAAAAGGTAAAAAGGGCCCACGATAGGGCCATTTTTTTGGATTAGCCGCTGTAAACAATAATTGTAGGCATCGAAAACATGGCTGCCACTGAGAAGAAGCTGTTGTGGGCATTCAGGACGATTTTTGGGGAGTTTGAGCTTGATTTTGCGAGAAAAATTGCATGTTTTATCAGAGGTGGGAGCCTGTTCAGTCTAATAACTTCTCGTGTGTTTATGGTAGGCACTTGAAACTTGGCAGACGCAAACTGCATAGGTTACAGAAGATTTTTACGGGAGTACGTCAAAAGCCTTTGAAAATGCGTCTCGCAGTGATCTCAGATATTTCATAGAAATGCAGAATTCTACTAAGAGACATATTTTTTTTCCAATTGCTTTTCCCATGACGTACTCCCATACGATTTTAACTGTATCTATCAGTTGCCAAAAGCTGTTGGAAGTGGAATAAATTCTCTGGAGTGTATTTTCAAACTTGTAAAATTTACTGTTTTGACCACGCCCATCAAAATATCAAATTTCATGCATTCCTTTCATTCTTTTAGACTGAGCATAATTTTTGAAGAAGGTGCATGGAATAAAGTTTTACATGTGAAAGTTTGATGAATTCTGAGAGATTATTACATTAGATTTGATGTGGGTAGATATAGGGGAAAATTTCACAAAATAGCCTCCAGGAATAAATTATTATTAGTAATAGTAGTAATAGTATTATTATTACAAGTGATACCGGTAAAAGCAAATTATAATTATTTTACACTATATAAAGCTTCGAGTTTAAACCTCAAACTAGGTAAGTAATGGTAACAGGACTGAGTGGAGTCCAATTCGGTCTGTAATCATACTAGTGATTAACAAAATCGGACGACCGCGTAGCGGGAGTCCGATTTGTTTAATCATACAGACCGAATTGGACGACACGAAGTTCTGTTACGAATTAATCATAACTTTAACAAAATTTGTGACATAATAGGCTATTTTTTAAATCAAAACACAAGAAATTCGAAATTGTTTTGCTAGTAGTGAAAAAAAAAGCCATTTGAGCCCGCGCGTGATGGCGCGTACTGTCCAATTACTTAGGCATGACGCGTACTGTCCTATTAAGTCCAATTAAGGCTGAAATCAGGGGCAGTTGATAGCCTATCAGATTTGACAATTTTGTTATAGTTATGATTAGTATAATAATTTGATCAAAAAGGGTTAGCTTTTTCGTTTTTCTTCGGTGCTGCATATTTATACGGCGAAGTCACGGCTCGAGGTTGTCCGCTATAGTGAGAAGTTATTCCATTTGATTTGAACCCAGACCCTCATAATCAGCTATAACTAAAAGTTAACGCCTCTATCCACTGAACCACCTTGGTAAACGCTGACAAGTCGAATTAAAAGAGGTATATATATTCCTTCTATATTGTGACTGACAGTTTTCGAGAATGACTTTTTTGGATTTTTTTAAATTTCCGTGTAGAATTAAATCTTTCACTGATCGAAACTAGACGTAAAGCTCACAATAGGCCATTTGCACCAAGAGGCATGTGACACCGTTTTTATGAAAATGAAAGTTGTATGATTTTGTCTTCGAAAAACGATTAGTGGGTCATATCTTAAACAAAATAATGGTGATTTGGTTTTTCAAACCCGCACCATTTTCTTAAAATGAATAAGTTCGTAAATGGTCACGTGACCAAAATGCGATTTTTAAAATTATGAATTACCTCTCTCTGAACACAAATTTTGCTCTTAAACTTCAAGGAAAATGTTAAAAATATCATGTGATAACGTTTACAGCACATTTGAGCGTAACTATGAAACGTTAAACAAGATATGAACAAGAAGTAGTTTTGGCCGCCATGTTGGAGGGCAAGAGCATGCCCTCCAACATGGCGGCCAATACAAATCATACTACTTTGCTGAAAAATCAAAGTGCCACAAAATATCTCCCTTAAATGCGTTTCCTCTCAAATTTCGGGTGTAAGATGATTTTTGTGTGCTCTGTCAATTTTTGGCATCAGCAAGATTCCAACTCATTGTTTAAAGGAAGCATTGATCACGTGACCTCTTAGTGCAAGTGGCCTATAAACCCATTATTAATCTTTTAGGCTTGGTCCATGCTGGGGAACGTTGAAGAAATTTATGAACTCTCGATCGCGTGGCTACCGACTGAACCTTATGACTGTACGATACTCTCCCTGCTCGTAAGCACCGTCTTTTCATCGGTCAGCGAAAACATCAACACAACATTGTTCATCATTATTTTCATTGTTTTTGTTTAGGGTGGCAAACCATTTGGCTTTTAGGGCGAGAAGAGCTGCTACATGACCTCTCTCCCCGGAATAAAGAAAAACAATAGGGCAGCCAAATACATCCTTTTAGTTTTTAAAATTCTCCTTTATTAACAAACGTTGAACATTAATTTCGGCAAACAAACAGTTCAGTTGAGAAAGGATTTTACAAAAGTCTCAAGAGTAGGTCTCCTTTTTGGATTTTAATTTGCAATATCGGTCAATTTACGCAACGTTTGAACTTCTGGCTCAGTTTTCATTTGCTTCAGTGCTTTGAAAATGGAATAATAATTATTCAGGGGTAACAACAACAACAACAACAACAACGAGCTTTATTTGCAAGACCATACAAACACATACAGTATTGCAAAAGCTATGTTTAGGAATCAAAATTACAACACAGGGCAATTACGTTACTTTGATAATAATTTGTCACGAACATCAAAACAAGCTGAAATATATTTTATGAATTGCATATTGAGAAAGGAACCAGAAGAGTTCATCAGTTCATTGATCAAACCGTTTATAGGTAACTGTGTAATATTTGGAATCAGAGTCTTGACTTTTATAGTAAAATTTATTCCATCATAGAGTATGCATTGTATCCACAAAAAGGGCAATGCCTATTATCTTTCGTAGTTTGATTGTATCTGCCTATTTCTATCATTAGTCTGTGATTACTTCTTCGTAGTTTTACTAAAGCCCTTCTCCCAGCTGCTGTTCCTCTTGTTAAGTCTACGTAACTAGAGGAGGTATGATCGGTTTTAAAAGATCTATAAAATCCAAGTTTTTGAGAATGTTGAAGGGTGTTTTGGAGATATATTCCTGTTTCATTGAACTTATATAGCTTTTTACCATAGCTATATCTAATAAATCAGGGTTAAAGTCAGGAAGCTTAAAGTATTCTGACATATTCATTAAATGAGAGTGGAAGCTATTTTTGCCATTACAGCATAAGTCGAATGACATTAAAAAAACTTGTTTGACGAGAGATTCCTCATCTTTAGACTGTATATACAAAATGTATTTGAGAATTTTTTGATTGATTGTGATATTTTAAGGAAAACGACCAAGCTCTGCTCTACAAGTTATATTAGAAGCTTTTTTGGTTACCTCCAAGTATCGTTTACAAAATTGAAGGTGTGCCTTCTCGATTTGTGAGCCGTCCCAGGTCTTAAAATCTGGTTTGGCGTACACACCCCAAATTTCACTGTTATATGTTAGAATAGGGGAGATCATAGTATCAAATATTTTACAGACGAGAGCTGCTTTTAGTTTGCTAAGATTCGTGTGTCGTATCAAGCTGAAGAGGGCTTGAAGAGCTTTCTCCTTGAGATGTTCACGTCACACTGAAAAATTTCCCAATGAGGACATTCGAGTTCCTAAGTAAGTGTACTCTTGTACAACATCAATTATTTGACTATCTATGAGAAAGTGAAAATCAGCATTTTTTTCTCTCACGGGTAATACAGTGTGAAGATTTGTAGAGAAAAACAACAAAAATGTACTTTAAAAAGGAGCTAAAATATTCAAAACACTCTGATCACGCGACTGATGAAAGCATGTCCCTCTTTTGGTAATTAAAAAAAATTATCAGGTAGAACATTACAACCCTCGGCCTAGTCTCCCGACTTTTTCGTTAATGTCCATTACCCCCTTAAATTTTAAATGCCGGACGTCAACTGGTTATTTGTAAAATGCCCCACCCAACCAAAACCTCAAATAAGCTATTTGTTTTAACCTAATAATGAAATATTGTCACAGCAACAAAGAACCTAATTCGGAAATAGTCACGTGACTGATGACGTCATCACCCTAGATGTGGCATGGGAAGGTATTTTATGGCAAATGTTATCTTGTTGTGGTCTGACATTCTTCTACGTATAAAATTGTCAAGGTTATAAGGCTTTTAAAGCTTATAAAAGACTTGGCTACGGCCTTCCTTTCACTGGCAACATTAACAAAATGGATACAATCAAGGGCTTAAACACAACAGACCACTTTTTAAAGGAAATTCCACTAATCTGGTCAAATATCAACTTTGAACAACAATCAACATCCGAAAGACAGTTTCATGAACAAAACCTACGGTTCAACTCCCTGGTGCGAATCAACAATGCCCCCATTTACTATAGGGAATGGGAATGCAGAGGTATCAGGAAAATAAAACACCTGAAAGGCAACAATGACAATTTCTCACCCTTCAAGAGCTGCAGAACAAAAACGACTTAAAGATTCAACCATTGACTTAGCTGTAGTCTTCTTTCTGCTCTTAAATCACTCTGGAGAAGAAGTAAGTTATATGGATATCTTAGATATGTCAAATCGATCCACAGAATACACGTACACCACTAATCAGTCCCTACCTAAAAAATGTACTTTTCTAAACGGCATCTTAACAGAGTTAAAACTCTCTTTTGGCGCCGCCCATCCCATATACCCCTTATAATCTCGTTTGAATAAATTGGCATGCTTTTCTTTTTACAACAAATTCTGCCTCTGTTAAGCCTTTTGGCGTTTCTTCATTGTTTATCTTTTATTTCTTATGCTAACGCGTAATGATAACTTTTTGTGAATCTTGTCATTTTTTTTTACAAGTTCCTTCGCCACTTTTGTAACCGTTTTTTTTTACCTTAAAGTGTTGTTGAAATAAATGAATAAATAAATAAATAAATAAATAAGAAACTGAAGTCCGTCTAAGAACTTGAATTCTTAAAACAAAAGCAAGAAATAAAAACAAGATACTAAAGTATGACATATAAATGATTGTTTAGGGTGAAGGAGATAAATTTACAAACTAAAAAAGAAATGAACATGAAGAATATGATACCACGACTTAGCTGTGCGCCTCGTTGGCTATCTTCCCAGCGCGCGAATTATTATAATTTAATTCTGGTTTAAACGGGCAAAATAGAAAAAAAAAATGTTTTAGAAAAGGATTCTTAACATATAACTAGTGTTATAGCTGTTTTTACAAAAAATTGCAACATAATTAATGTATAGTGAGGTTGCTAAACTACAAAAAAAACAAAAACAAGAGAAAATTGGTGAAAATTATAAAATTTTCTTGTCATAGGAGGAGTGCCATTGTTACAGGCAGGCAAGAAACTGAAGGGAATGTTTGGTATCCTCCGAGAACTAATCATGAGAGAACGACCTGTGGGCCTCAGTTATCAGTAAGGAGACCAAGAAAATGATGATATTGAAAAAAGAAACACAGTGTTGAGTAGTTGACAAGACTGCTGGTGAACCAACCAAAAATCGAAAAGATTACTCAGTTTTAGAACCAACAAACTAATTAAAATTACTTAAAAAACACATGTTAGAAATCATGAATAATATTTACAACTTACCACAGTTTAACAAACCAAACAATGTTATGACAAAGACAGACTCTTAGCACTATGAATCTCAGAGAGAACGAGACGAAACTAAATACCTACGCCAAATAGAGGTTCCAATGTTGCAACTTGAAACTACAGTAAAAGGGTGTAGGTTTGCATCATTAAACGTTTATTCATACTAACATGAATACGGTGGTTATAGTCTAATGACTTAATTATGCCAAGAATAAATGGTTTTTAAGATTTTTCTTAATCTGTGTTGTCATTTAAATTTACATGGGGTTGGCCGAAGTAAACGTCACTGGCTAATTTTTACTATGACACGACTTGCTCTTTATGCTTGGTCAAGAATGTCTACTTTGAAATATCAATTTGATCCCTGGGTAGCTGCAAGTGTCAATGCGATCTTTCCCCTTCAAATACCCGTTGACAAATATCTTTGAATATCGTTTTGATTTCTCAGATTATCACATTATAATGTCATCACTGAGGCTAAGGAAAAGTTTACGTTTCGTCAGACAGCCACTACTAAGCATCAGACGTTGGTTATCAGATTCTAAGCTAGCAATTTTAAAATTTTAACTGTCAGTTAGGAATCTTAAGTGATAGATGAGTCTGAGATTCAAAGAAATAACTGGCAGAGATAAGAAATACTAGAAGTATTTGGGCTGCGAGTTCAATGAATATCTAACTGACAAGTTATATCCAAGCAACCATCTCGGAACCACTTTAACCACATTAAATTGAATCACAATCCATTAGTGGCCACGGGTACCAGGCTAACTTAGTTACGGTCCTTAGGAATCTTCCCTTTTAAGTTTTAACTTTAATCAATCTGAAAATTAACGAAAGTGCATCTTAAAAAAAGAGTGTCCCGTCATGTTGGATCGATACAGCTTCTAGATGGAATGTTTCTCCTCAGAGTCCAAGAAACCTGCTCATATCGGTAACACCTTCGTAGCTGTTGGCTTCTTGAAAGTGATCGAACTTATATGTCGCGTGATCTCAGGCGATTCACGCAACCAAATGTCTCGCATTAAGAGCGAGAGTTCGAGACTGCTAACTTAAAAGACGTTTTTTCGGACTCTGAAAGGAAACTTTTTTCTTTTATTCTAGTCAGTCAAAATATTTCCCGAGTTTGTGTTTTTCTTGATTCGTTGTTATTCAATCTGTTTTAATTAGTAAACTAAATTGCATGTTTACTTTACAGTTGTTCTTCAATTTAAAAATGAGGCCTTCAAGTGGCTTATCCTGCTCTTTAAAAAAAAATTTGGATGGCAGATTCTCCTCACCGTGAGACAGGAAATTTTTCATCCGATATTAAGACATCGAGAGGTGGGTTGATTTTTATAACTGAACGAGATTGTGTTGTCGTGTTTGATAAAGCTCCAATAATTTTGAAGAAATAAGAAGCAAAGCTAAAAAAGCAAATTTCGCAAAAGTTAATAGTAATATTACGATCCGATATCCAATCTACCGACCGTCAGGGCGTAGTGATTTCCATTGTTTTTATTTTAGTCAGAAAACAACTAACACTGTCCCGAGTTTATGTTTTCCTTGATTGTTATTCAATTTGTTTTTAATTAGTAAACTAAATTCTATATATTCAGATTTACTTTACAATTGGTCTCCAATTCGAAAATGATGCCTTCAATGGCTCATCCTACCTTTAAACTCAGTCAACTTGAAATTTGGATGACAGTTCCTCACTTATCATCAAAATCATCGGCTGAACCAGCAAATTTTTTCAGTGGGTGCTGAGTTCGACTTGTATGTCAGATAATTCCCTTGAGAGACTCCACTATGTTCATTTTGTATTGTTGAAAATATCAAACACGACAGGAAGTTTTCCATTCGATATCAAGACATCGGGAGGTGAGATGAATTTATAACGAGATTGTTTTGTCGTGTTTGATAATTAGCTTCTTAAATGATCTTTAATATTGAAGAAATAAAAAGGAAGGCTGAAAAAGTTCGCAAAATTCGTTAAAAGTTTGTTTATCATGAAGAGGTGAAAGTAACTCTGTTCGTTGATGACCTGACTGGTTTTTTTAAAAGATGATCTCTCTTTAACAAATTTCTTACTTCTATCTTCTCATACGCACCAGCTTGATATCATCGGATAAAGAATTTGTGAAAGAAGAAAACAAAATTATCTTTGATTTTAGATTTTATCTGAAAAGGAAAGGATAAAGTTAAACGCTCTGCACTTATAGCCCCACATTTAAAATCCATAAATGAAACACAAAGAGTACTTTGCTGCAAGAAATTGGCAAATGATCAACCGAGTGGATGGAGAACAATCCTTTTGCATTATCTGAAACCTGTTAGGGGTAAATTAGTCTTATGTTGTGACTCAGTTGATTTGAAGAAATTGCCTATCAAATTACCAGCCTTTTATAAAGAATGTTAGAAAATTTTTTGCAAAGTGCTTAGGGGTAAATAATTTAAATATACATGATTTAAATGGAAAGGACTTGTCAAAAGTTATCTTATGGACCAACAAATTTATTTGTATCGATCGGTGACAAAAGTTATCTTATGGAACAACAAATTTATTTGTATCGATCGGTGACAAGTCTGTGTATTTTCGAAATTTCGCTGAGAAAGGGATCCTTCGAGTGGGTGATTTAATCTCGAATAGAAATGAACTTATAATCAAAAGCGCGTTGAGAGTCTTGCACCTTTCGCCGTTGGATGCCTTTAGGCTTGTCTTTTTAATAGACGCTCTACCAACTCAATGGCGTGAATCGTTGAAAACCTGCTTCTCTACAGGTGACACACCATTCAATTTGCGTGATGAGATTAAGTTAAGCTTAAGTGGTCAAATTGTTTTACCAAGCGTATTCGAAAATTTGTTACAAAGAACTTCGAAACAGAATCGTCACTCCACCAACTGCTAAACTTTGAACAACAATTAACATCCGAAAGACAGTTTCTTGAAAAAACCTAAGGTTCAACTCTCTGGTGCGAATCAACAGTGGCTCTATTTACTACAGGGAATGGGAATGCAGAGGTATTAGGAAAATAATACAAACATTTAGCCAGGGCTAAAAGCGAAGCTCTCGATAATATTTATAGTTTGTTCAAACAAAATATAAAATCGTGAAATGTCAAGTGGCGAAGGCAACGCCGGAGAACGCTGTAAAACAACAATGGGTCCAATTAGCAAAAAAAGCAACTATGCACGTGCAGCAATTTTTTTTTGTACCTTCAGTTTGCCGTTGAATTGCACGACTACAACGTGAAACCTCCAGAAACTTCTTAGTTACACGTTTTATGGAGGAAAGTCGTACGTTTTCTCGTTCACTTTTTTTTCACTGCCACTCATTTTCACCTTGAATTGGTGGCCGCTAGCATTTCTCATTTTGTCACCGCCGCTACAAAATTTTCATGTTGTTCTTCTAACAAAAAAATGTCTTCTTTGTTTTTTATCTCTTGGCTAGATCTCTGACGCCCTTTTTCTCGTTGAGCTTCGCTGGCCTGCCGCCTACTTTCTCTTTTTCTCTGTCTTTCGCCTGCTCTATATTCCAAATTTGTGGACATAACAATTAATCTAAGCTAAATACTTTAGACAACACGGATACAAAAACAATTTCCGCTTTCCGTTTTCATCTTTATTGACTCTTTAGTTGTCTCTGCTTTACAAGACGCCGGTGGCTATGCGATTTCCCGCCAAAATAACTACGAGTTTGTATTTGGGTTGCCATACCTGTTGATTGAGCTGTTTTACATTGTAATTACCTGTGGTGCGGACGGACGGTCGCGTGACGACCAATTTTTCTCGGATGGGTAAATTACTTCATTTTCTTTTCCATGGTGCTTCGCTGGCGCGTTTCGCGCACAAGAGCTCCGCTAAATCACATGAAAGGCAGCAGAACAAATACGACTTAAAGACTCAATTATTGACTTACTGTAGATATAGTCTTCTCTTAAATCACTCTGGAGAAGACTGAGTAATCTAAGTGACTGTACAAACAACGGCAAAGAATATGAAAGCTTTTTGACTAAATTATCCAAATGTCAAAAACCGAGTAGACTTGCATCTAATGCTCTTGTTGCAAAGACAGCGTCTTCCCCTGCCCATAGCCAGTACTGAATGGATGGAAGCTTGTGGCCTACCACAAAACGGTGTGAATTGGACCGCTGCTTACCAGCTAGCTTTCAAAAGTACAAGAAACACAAAACTCCGTGAATTTCAGTTTAACTTCTGCACAGGAGATTGCCAACAACTGACTTTTGGAGTAACACTGACGAATAAAGGAAACCCCCGGTGCTCTTTTTTTTTAAAAAAAAGAACAGGAAAAACTAACACCTTTTCTGGAGCTGCCCTACAATAAAATCTTTCTGGGAAAACGTAATAGCGCGCCTAAACTGTGGCTTTCCAGGTCGTTCAAAACAATTTTCCCTTGCGGATATTGTTCTAGCAATTGGTTAAAGGCCTGCTTCGTCAAAGTTACATCAACATGAAAATTTTTGCCTTCTTAGAGCCAGGCACTGCATTTGACTCTGTGAAAAAATGAACTGACCCTGACATTATATGGATATCTTAAATATGTCAAATCTATCCACAGAATACACGTGCACGTACAAAACCGCTAATCAGTCCCTTCCTAAAGAATGGACTTTTCTAAACGGCATCTAAACAGAGTTAAAACTCTCTTTTGGCGCCGCCCCTGCCATATACCCCTGATAACCCCGTTTGCATAGATTTGCATTCTTTTCTTTTTACAACGAATGCTGCCTCTGTTAAGCCTTTTGGCCTTTCTTCATTGTCTATCTTTTTTTCCTTATGCTTAAGCGTATTGCCGTAGTTTTTTGTAATAATAATCTTGTCATTTTTGTAATTTTTTTTGGAATTTCCTTCGCTACTTTTGTAATTGTTTTTTTTTACCTTGTATGTGAATGTGTAATAAGGTGTTGTTGAAATAAATAAATAAGTAAATAAATAAAAAACTGAAGTCCGTCAAAGAAAATTCGTAAAACAAAAGCAGGAAAGAAAAGTAAGATACCAAAATATGACGTATAAATGATTGTTTAGGATGAAGGAGATAAACTTACAACTGACTAAAAAAGAAATGAAATATGATACCACGACTTAGTTGTACGCCTCGTTGGCTACCATCCCAGCTCGCGAATTATTGTAAATTTAAGTTTAAACGGGCAAAATAAAAAAAAGGTTTTAAAAAGGGATTCTCAACGTATAACTATTACACGACTTGCTCTTTATGCGTGGTCAATGTCTACTTTGAAATGTCAATTTGTGATTCCCTGGGTAGCTGCAAGTGTCAATGCGATCTTTCCCCTTCAAATACCCGTTGACAAATGTCTTTGTATATCGTATTCATTTCTCAGATTATCACACTATAATGTCATCACTGAGGCTAAGAAAACGTTTACAGTTCGTCAGACAGCCAGTACTAAGCTTCAGAGATTGGTTATCAGATTCTGAACTAGCAATTTTAAAATTTTAACTGTCAGCTAGGAATCTTAAGTGATAGATGAGTCTGAGATTCGAAGAAATAACTGCCACAGATACTAAGAAATATTTGGGCTGAGAGCACAATGAATATCTAAGTAAAAACTTTAATCCTAGCATCCAGATCTAATTACTTTAACCACACTGAATTGAATGACAATCCATATGGCCACGATAACTAGGCTAACTTACGGTCCTTACGATCATATTCTCCTTGTTTCTTGGTCGGTGGTTCTCAAAGGGAATTTTCCCTTTTAAGGTTTAACTTTAACCTCTAAGAAAATTAGCGAAAGCGTCTCGTAAAAAGAGTGTCCCGTCATATTGGATCGATACAGCTTTCAGATGGAACGTTTCACCTCAGAGTCCAAGAAACCCGCTCATATCGGTAACACCTTCGTAGCTGTTGGCTTCTTGAAAGTGATCGAACTTATATGTCGCGTGATCTCAGGCGATTCACGCAACCAAATGTCTCGCAATAAGGGCGAGAGTTCGAGACTGCTAAGGACGTTATTTCGGACTCTGAAAGGAAACTTTTTCCCATTATTCTAGTCAGCCAAAACACTTTCCCGAGTTTATATTTTTGTTGATTCGTTGTTATTCAATCTGTTTTTTAAAACAGATATTAAAATATGTTTTTTTTATTCGTTGTTATTCCATTTGTTTTTATTTAGTAAACTAAGTTTTAGTTACAGTTTACAATTGTTCTCCACTTTGAAAATGGTGTCTTCAAATGGCTCATCCTGTTCTTTAAACTCAGGCAACTTTTAATTTGGATGACAGATTTGCCTCACTAAATCATAATCATCAGCTGACGGCTGATTATTATGAATCAATTGATCAACCAGCAAATTTTTTTTCAGTGGGTGACTGAATTCGCCGACTTATATGTCGGATAATTAGACTCGACTATTTTCATTTTGTAATGTTGAAAATATGAAACCGACACGAGGTTTTACGTCTGATATCAAGACATTGAAACTAAATTCCATTTACAATTGTTCTCCAATTTGAAAATGATGCCTTCAAATGGCTCATCCCGCTCTTCAACTCAGCCAACTTTAAATCTGGATGACTGATTCGCCTCACTTATCATCATAATCAGCTGAATCATACGTACAGCAAATTTTTTCATTAGGTGACTGAGTTCGACTTGTATGTCGCATAATTCAGGGACTCGACTTAGTTCATTTTGTAATGTTGAAAATATCAAAGTGTTTGGAAATAAGATGAAAAACTGCTCATTTTTGCATCCTTAATTTCTCCTTCTAAAATCATTTTGTTTGAGAAGTAATATCAAGCATTGGACACACTGTTACATCAACAGATGAAACATCTCGAAGTTCGTCAAAAATACTCCGCTGCGCGTCGTATTTTCAACTCTCTTCTCGGTGTTTCATCTGGTGATGAAACACTGCTTCTCATGCTTGATAGATATTGCATCAAGATCCGATATCCAATCTACCGTGAGGGTAGTGATTTCCATTGTTTTTATTTTAGTCAGACAACAACCAGCACGTTCCCGAGTTTATGTTTTTCTTGATTGTTGTTCAATTTGTTTTTAACTACTAAACTGAATTCCAAATTTACTTTACGATTGTTCTCCAACTTGGAAATGATGCGTTCAAAGGGTTCATCCTGCTCTTTAAACTCAACCATCGTTAAATTGGATGAAAGAATCTCCTCACTTATCATCAAAATGATCAGCTGAATCATTATGAATCAATTTTCAACCAGCAATTTTTTCAGTGGGTGACTGAGTTCGACTTGTATGTCGTATAATTCAGGGACCCGACTATGTTCATTTTGTAATGTCGAAAATATAAAACGAGATTGTGTTGTCGTGTTTGAACTATAATTTTGAAGCAATAAAAAGGAAAGAAAAAGGAAAGTTCTCAAAAGTTAATGGTAATATCAAGATCTGATATGCAATCTACCGTCAGGGTACTGATTTCCATTGTTTTTATTTTAGTCAGAAAACAACTACATGTAACACTTTCCCTAGTTTATGTTTTTCTTTATTCGTTGTTATTTAATTTGATTTAATTAGTAAACTAAATTCACATTTACTTTATAATTATTCTCCAGATTGAAAACGATGCCTTCAAATGGCTCATCCTGCACTTGAAACTCAGCCAACTTTAAATTTGGATGAAAGATTCCCCTCACTTATCATCATATAATCAGCTGATCATTATGAATTAACTGTTCAACCAGCAAATTTTTTGCAGTAGGTGACTGAGTTCGACTTGTGTGTCGGATAATTAGAATAACGACTATGTTCATTTTGTCATGATGAAAATATCACCACAACACGAAGTTTTTCATCGTATAGACATCGAGAAGTGAGTTGAATTTAAAACGAAATTGTGTTGTCGTGTTTGATATAGCGTCTTAAATCAACTATAATTTTGAAGAAGAAAAAAAAAGCAAAGTTCCCAAGAATTAATGGTAATATTAAGATCCTATATCCAATCTACCGTCAGGGTTACCGTAGTGATTTCCATTGATTTTATTCGTCTCTTCCTGAATTATTAAATGAGGAGAAGAAAGCGGGGGGCAACCCAATTGACTATTCACTTGACAAGCTTCCCCGATCTTGAGACTCTTGACCAAGAAAAATTCAGGTAGCGGCTAGGACAGGACTAAGACAGAGCTCCAGCGCTCTAACCGTTCGTGCACGCGCCGGGTGTTTCACTCAGGGGTAAGGTGGAAAAGCCCGCGTTTTTGTTGAACTCGTTTTTTCACTATTCGTTTTTCCTGTTTGCATGGCGACCAATTATTTAAATTTTTTCCTTCCGCTTAGTTTCTTTGCTTAAATCTGTAGTCGTCACCCCCTAGCTCGTTTTCGGTAAAGTTTCAACTTATTCATCAGCGCCTGTATTAACCTGAGATCAGCCTCTACTTTCCTTTCTCTTTGTAAATAACATTAGCCCGGACTACGTAAGAGATCGAGAATGTATGAAAACTGTTAAAATTGGGCCTCGGATCTCAGGTTACGCCTGCATGTGTTTTAGTCTCTGTAGTTTTCTTTTCTGCATGTTCAACATTTACATCCCAGTCCTGCAATAAGATTGTCTGCTCAGTCTGTTTTGAGACTTATTTTAAGACCGCGCTAAGCGCAGTTCTCTACAATAATGCTTTTCCTTCTTCAGTCGCGTTCGCATTAGTTTCCCTCTGATCGAAGCAAATAGCTAGCCGACGACTGCAAGTTTAATTTGAGCTTGTCTTTTAATTTGGCAAATTAAGTAAGAAGAAAAGAAAAAAAATGCTGTTCGCCAAAGCGTATTTATCTTGTAATAGTATTACAAGGTAACGCGTCATCTCAGTCAGTTTCTTTCAATTGTTAGTTCAATTTTAGAAGCAAGGACCAGCTTACAAAAAAGAAGGACCAGATCCTAATAAAGGATCTAATCAGTAATAAGTGAAAATATAAAACAAAAGAAATAAGGCTGATTTTACAGTCGGGAATATATATATGTTATTTTACCAATATTTCAGAAGGCACGGCCTTCCTTCTTTAGGGTCTTACATACAATGATGTAAATGCTTCTTTTTAGTGCAAGGAATAGCTGTGTTAGAACCTGAATGAAGACTTTGTTATACTTAAGATACATACTTTATTCAAGGTATCATAAAAATAAAAATACAAAAACATCCTGAAAATGAGTTTAAAGACGTGGACCCTATATGAATTAACTTCCTAAAAACTAAAATCAAAATTAAAAAATCAAAACAGTGTCTAAGTAGGAATAACAATTCATATTGTACATGTGGAGGTGTGTTTCAGCAACTCGCTGGCTACACAATGAGGTACTAGGAATCTGATTTACATATTGGTCTTTGACCACTGCTAAAGAAAATATCTCGACTCAATCCTTAAAGTTTCCTAACTCTTTTAACTCTCCTCTCTAATCTAGTCAAATAGCCGCCGTTTCAATAATAATAAGTCGAGGTTCTTATTACGCATTTCGCGTACACCTCAAATGCGTT